>CM021107.1:289913745-290341351 GCA_007115665.2 Sequoiadendron giganteum
GACCTCATAGGTAAGATGCACCCTTCATCATCCAACGGCCATAAATTCATCATCATCGCCATCGAATACTTCACCAAATGGATTGAAGCTATTCCCATGACCTACATCACCAGCACACAAATATCTAAGTTTATCCTAAACTATATCATTTGTCGGTATGGTGTATCCCAATCCATAATCACAGACAATGACTACCCATTCAAGAACCCAGAAGTACGCCATTTATGTGAAGAATTCCATATCAAACACCATTTCTCCACCCTGTATTACCCACAAGGTAATGGCCAAGCTGAGGCATCTAATAAAACCATTGTTAGAATCCTTAAGAAGACTGTCAATGACCTTGGTCGTGACTGGCACCTAGCTTAATCCTACCTTATGGGCTTATCACACAAGCATCCGTACTCCCGTCAATGCCACTCCATATTCCCTTGTATTCAGGTCCGAAGCTTTCTTACCTATTGAGGTTGAAATACCTTCTCTAAGGGTATCCTTAAAGGGTCATATTGACAATGAAGAATACTGTGTCTCTAGGTTACAAGAGCTAGAATTACTGGATGAACGAAGACAAAAAGTGCTAGATCATTTGCAAGCATATCAGAATCATCTTCATCGTAGCTACAATAGGAAGGTTCTTAATAGAAACTTTGACATTGGTGACCTGGTATTAATGGAGAATCCTAAGAACCAAGCTGAATGAGAGAAACCAGGTAAGTTTGAACCTAACTAGTTGGGGCCCTATATTGTTACCGAAGCTTTTGGATCAGGAGTGTACCAACTCTCTACTCCTAAAGGAGAGCCGCTTGTGTCACCTATCAATAGTCTACATCTAAAGAGGTTCTATTCTTAGTTTCTGAGAATCCATGTCTTAATCTAGAAAAAAAAACAAAAAAAATGGTTACCGTGATGAAAACCTGGTAAACAGGCATCTTTGTAACACCAAAAAAGTAAAGAGAAATAAATCCATCCAATAGTGAAAACCACCTCGGTGGCACTATGGATAAGTACCATGGTGAAAACCTGGCAAATAGGCACCATGTGTAGTCAAGCTCGCTCTTCCATCTACCATCCTTCTATTTAGACTTTTTCATCATCACTCATAATAAATGGTTGTCTTATCCATTTCTTGGAATGATTGACATCTGGTGTCCATTTTGTCACATTATCCACTCCATCTTCCAAATCTTATTCCCGACTAGGGGCAAATCCTTGTTCTATGCCCTAACACCTTGTACATAACATCATACAATAGAAAATGTCCTGAAAAATCCCAAAAACATTAGAAAACTTCAAAAATCCAAAAAAAATCAAAACATGTTAGAATATACCAAAAACAGAGTCAAGTCAGTCATAGTCGAACTACGTTGCCTCTGCGACTAGGACGTAGGCAAGGCCATCAATTGATGTGCCCCTGAGGCATTAGGTTTGTCAGTCTAGGTTTTCATGTATCACACACATTTGAATCATGACTCTTTGTACATTCAAAGTCATTGGTTGTGTCGAACTACGAGGTCTCTGCGTGTACAACGTAGGCAAGGCTAATCAATTGATGAGCTCCTGAGACCACACTAGGTCAGTCCAATAGGGTTCAGTCACAATCACTATCACACAAGTTGCATATCATAGTATAGGGTATCATATCATGTCATACACTATAAATACACACACTTTTTATTAGTCAAGGAATCAAAACAAGTCATGTATCAACAAGGTAAAACATCTCGAAGTCATCAAGTCAATATCAAACACATTGTCAAAACGATCAACCTATATCTTACGCAAGATATGTCTTTCTTGTCAACAAACATCATCAAATTGTCATAGTCTCATGTAGCTTGTCACTTCAATGTCATCAGGCTCCAACATCTTAAACGACACCTATCTTTCTGAAACTAGGCTTTTTCATGCCTTATACAAAAGTCACCAAGTCGAAACCAGACTCAACGTCTTATGCGGTATGTGTCATCTCTCACATTACGAAATTTCAAACATCAAACATCAAACAATCCCACAAGATCAAGTTTTGGTGAATACTTCTATTTGGCTTTATGACTTTATATCTTACTTTGTCTTATCTTTTTTATCGACTTGTGAATTAGTCCGGTTACTAGCTTTCTCAAGGATGTCCCTTGAAGGATTTAGAGAAGCAAGGATGTCTCAAGACTCTTTTTCTTTGGCTGTTGTCTGTCAACTGTCTTTTAAGCATTGGTTTTTGATTCATGTTACTAGTTTCCTCAAGGATGTCCTATCACTGATTTAGAGGAGCAATGGTGTCTCATGACCTATCTTTTATTTGTCTGTTGTCTGTGGTTTGTCTCGACAAAATGACTGGGGCAATATTGTCCTTAGTATTAGTATGAGTTAAGACACTCCTTGTCTGTGACTATCTGTTCTTCACAGATGGATGACTTTGTACACTATGGTTTATCTCATATCATAGTGTGTACTATCCATTTGTGTCATGTTCGACCCAATGATGATAACAAGCACTCATAGCATATTTTGGCACTATATCGAAGATTATATGTTTTTTCTAGATCAATCAACCGTCATTATTTCTTACTAACATTCTGAATTCATTTCATCCTAACATTTCTCTTCTTAAACATAATGATAAAGTCCTATGACGCAATAAAACCATTAGATCATTTGCAGATAATACATTTAATAAGCATTTCATATAGTTATATTGCATTTAAAACATATAGATAGTAACATTAACATCTTCATTACATACATTCGAAATCATGACATAATAGGCATTTCATCATCATAGCATAAAATAATGTAAACATCGCATGTACATATCACCATCACATATAAATAGGCATCATATAGAAAATTGCATCCATTATCATAAGTAAATTAAGACATCCATAGCATCATTAAATGCATAAATCATAACTTGTAGAAACATTCATTCATAACACATGTACATACATCATCTAGAAAATATAATCATATAGAAATAATGCATCATCCATAACATAAAACTACATATGATATAGAAGCTGCCAAAATCATATATATATATTGCTCAAAATATGTGTGTCACAGTACAATGTCTGAATGTATCCATAAATAAAACATGAGCTTGCAGGCTCTCTGATCAAAATATAATGTATACATATGTAACCCTTTCATCATGTCCCACTACCACTATTTTCACGTGGTGAAGGTGGTGGGAAAAGCCTTGAAGGTGCTCTCTGTGAGGTGGAAGGCCTCTCATATAAGCCTACCATCGATGGTCCTACCACCCGCTCAGTACTCTGTGTCCTCTGACTCCTGCTCTGTGACCTCTGACTGCGCACCTCTGAAAAGCTAGGAGCCTGTCTCTCTACTAGCACCACTGCCTCATATAAGTCCCTATAATAGGTGGCTCTCTCAATCGATCAGACTAACTCTTATACCATTCCATTAGATGAGGACCCACTGCAAGGTGTCTGACCTCTATGAATTGCTGATCTATCTCATGTCTCTGAGCTATAGCCTAATCTCTCTCCATAAGAGCATTGTCCCTCTCTCCATATGCACTATCCCTCTCTATGTAGGCACTGTCTGTCTCTAACCTCATCGCATCAAACTCTGCCATCATAAGTCTGAGTCTCTCCTCCAAAGCCTCCCTATCACCATCCCTAGGAGCATCTTCCTCTCGTCTCCCCTCCACAATCTGATCTCTGAGCTCTCTCTCCTACTCCTCCATCGGTGCATCCTCCTCAACATCATCCTCAACATCATCCTCTCCATATCCTGCTAACACACCTAGAGGGTATATAGCCATATCCATATCTAGATCCTCTGCAACATCCTCCACTCCAACATCCACCTCTGCACGCTCCTCTACCACTACCTCCTCTGCAGTATGATCACCCCCATCCTATACATCCACTCCCCCTCTGATGTCTAACATCGGTATATCCTCTACAACTACCTCACGGATAGGTGATAGTGCACCTACCCGACCCCCTCTCCATCCTCTCTAACCTCGCTTGCCATCTCTACCATCACCATCTCTCCTACCAACTCTCCCAACTCTAGCACCTCCACCTCTCCGCTATCCTCTAGGTCATGTCCCTCATCTCTCAATAGGTGCCGGCTGATCTGGATCTGTGTAAGGAATAGGTCGATGCTCTACCCACCATGCGTCATACGTAGTTGTCATCCCTGGGTTTGCTGCTCCATTTCTCCAACCCCACTATACTAGTTGTAATGCTTGTATCTCTGCCTCAGCAGTAACTACTGGAATCATAGGCCCCCAATATGGAACCTCTTTGGATGAATGAGAAAACTCTTCTCTACTCTGAGGCTCATCCTGAACCTCACCGAACTATCTCAGAACTCTATCTTGCAAGTGTTGCTCAATGATATGTACACTAGAAAAAATCCTCCCAATAAGGTACTATTTCTGTCTGTAGAAAACCAAATGTACCTACTCATCCGCCCACTCCTCACAATCTGTGTAAGGTCTCCATGAAAACTGATCCAGAATATCTAGTGCATGTCGCCAATATCCTGTGTCTCCGACATGTGTCTAAGTAATGTGTCCTATATATCGAAACACATACGAGAATCTCTCCCATCGCTCTACTATACCTGGAGGACAAAAAAATGGCTATCCTCTCCCAAGCCCATACCCTCAGTAAGGTGGTCCCACAACTCAATGACTGTGCATCTCTATAAGCAATGTCATGTAGATGAAAGTATAACATCCCAAGTAGACATGGACCAAATGCATACCTTGTTTCACTCTCTAACATACCAACCAACATAACACCCCATCCCATTGGAAATCCGTGACCCCATCTATCTGGAATAACTATCTCACCAATCAATGTACATAATTTACAATCAATCATGTCATATCTATCTGCTAACACTAGCCATATGATCTCCCATTGCTCGATGTCGAGCCTACTGATATCGTCTACATGATAGAACCTCGCCAACTCGGTCAATCTATGCTGGGTATCATAAATAACCCACTCTCCCCTAATAGGTAGTCTCAAGATCCTGTACACATCCTCCAATGTGACAGTGGCCTCCCCAATCGGTAAATGAAAGGATGATGTCTCAGAATGCCATCGCTCACATAATGTCGTCAACATCCCTCTATTCACCTGAATAGTGGGAATCAACAAACAATGGCATAGACCCAGTCTCCATAGAAGCTGAATCTCTACACTCATCAAGTGATCTCTCAGATCGAATGTGTTTGGAAATGACTCCCGTGTATATATAGGATCTAAAACCACTTGCATTTAAAACATGATAAGAATTTTCAAGTTTTCCTTAGAAAATTTTTCCGAAAATTTTACCAGTCAAATGCGGCTTACTTTATCAAATGCAGTGCACTTTTACAAATGCGTTGCATGAATCCTCACTTGCGGTGCATTTTACATATTCGTCGCATATTTCCCACATCCACTTTCAACCTACTGCACATGTGGTTCAATAAAACACATGCGGTGCATTTTCTACAACCTACCTATCTACAACATATGCATTTCACTAATGCATATGTGGTTCATTACCCTACATGTGTCTAATCCTAATGTAGATGCATTGCATACCTACACATGTAGTGCATTATATTTCAAATGTGATCATTCCCTAAAGTGCCTAGCCTAGCCTAGGTGTGTTTTCGCACATACGTCGTTTCGTAGTCAAATGCGGTGAATACAACGACATATGCATTGTTCACGATGAACCACATTTGCTAATTGAATTTTCAACCCCTAAAACTATGTGCAAAAATAATATTCAAGAGTTTGTTTTTAGGTACATGCTAGTGGTCCTGCGTTGGCTAGCCTCCTGAATGTCTGGATCTGATTTCCACGATGCGCAGCATAGGGAATGGGTGCCATTTTTGTTAGCTAGTCAAAGCAAATCTCCTCTTTCTCTAACTCCTCTAGGTGCAAATGAATTAGGTTTAGACCTAATTCCTATTTATAGGTAGGGTTTGAATGGCCTTTCTTCTGACCTAATCTATTGGTCGCTTAACTTTTCAACTTCAAATGACTCGTACACATCCATATCATCTCCAAATTTAATTCCGTCAACTCCATAGCATTTCTGACTATCAAATTGACTTATCGAGAATATTTCCTAATTTTTTTAAAATATTCAAAAATTTGTCAATTTTCCCAAGGGGGCATACCTTAACCTATTTCATGTTGGGGCACGATCGGGGCATATTTTATTTGACACAATGTTGTACCAACATTATATCAAAGAGGGGCAAACTGTAGATACCAAAAATTGGTCTAGGTCTACGAGTACACATTCAACATAATTTTCTATAGTCCGTGGTCTTGATTAAATAATGTTTATTATTTAATTAACCTTTATAGCATATATTTCCTCTATTAATTAAATATCCCTTTTTAATTAATTCGATAATTCATTATCAACCTTTATTCATCTTGATTAATTAAATAAATCATATTTATTTAATTATGTTGCAAACTAATTAATTCTTCCCCCTTTATCTATCAATTAAATAATTTATTATTTAATTACCCCTTTATCATACTTTTTCAATTGTAATTAAATATCTTTATTTAATTATTCATTTAACCCCCTTTACCTATAATTAAATATTTTTTATTTAATTATTCACTTTAGCCTTTTCAAAAGTCAAATTAAATAAATTATCTTTATTTATTTAATTAAAGTCCTTCATTTTCGAATGTTGAATTAAATTAACATTTAATTCATATTTAATTATTTATGTCACATTCTTCTATCATTCAGTTATCTAATTCATTCACTCACCTTCTGACTTGATATCTATTTTTAGTTCTCCAGTTATCTCCAGATTCAACACTTGTTTATCTCTGTGAGAAGACTCTCCATCACAACTAGTCGATTAACTAGTTCTAACTCATGTTTACATTCAAATGCATTAGTCTTCAAGTTCTAACTTTATCTTTTGCATACAAAGTCTATTTCTTCTATTTTTGGAGGTTAGGATCCTGAACTTGTGTTCTAACTCATGTTCTAATATAATCTCTATCTCTAGTCTTTCTTGAACTCGTGTTCTAACTTGTGTTCTAACTCATGTTCTATTTGAGACAGAACTCACATCGCATGGCATTCATCAATCTCATCCATCAATCTCTCTTTCAATATGAGCCGATCGTTCGAAAACCCAAAATCTATAAAATGGCCTGTCATTATCATGATTCCTCCTCCCGAAATCATATAATTTTGAGAAGAAACTTATCTTCGATATTTTTCTTAGACACTCGAAAAAGCTATGCTTGCATTCAAACATAGAAATCTAAGGGAAAGAATACTAAAAAGGAAAAATGGAGAAGAACAATCAAGATAATTCGAAGGAGTGAATGCATATTCGGTGAGAGCTTTCCATTAAATTGTTTAGTTGTTGTGTTTATTTCCTCATTCTTTGTTGTTTGATTTTAGATTATTATTTAGATTAGGATTAACATTGTTATTCTAGTTGTAGATCATTCATCTCATTTATATCAAAAGATCATCTTTTAATCTACTGTTACACACAGAAACTCACCTACACACTAAATCTAGAAGTTTCAGAACCTAAGATCAGAGAAGAAGGAAGTACAAAATTTGGACCTCAAGGGTACATTCAAATATTTCAAAAATTCAAGATGGGACTTAGTAATCACCTAGGGAGTCTTAGTCCTCCTGAGTGTATTTTGTAGAGATACTTTTAGATTCGGTTCCGGCATTTGAAGATTCTGCATTTGCCCCAAAAAATAGAAATGGGACTAAGTCAACAATAAGGGAATATTAGTCCTCCATAACATTTTTTGATAGCTTCTTTACATTTCTAGAATCCTCATTACATTTCCAAAACTCCCAGGTACACATACCCTAGCTTTTTGTTGCATAATTTCATCATTTTTATCCTTCATTTAACTTGCATTGTTATGTTTTGTCATTTGAATGCTAAGTTGTCTTTTCCAATCTTTTTCTTGGTGGTGAACCCATCAAAATCTAAAAGAACCTTTCCTAGGTATTCCTTGTTGAGAATTGACTCACCCTTGAGGTTGATAGCCAATCCAGTTAGGATTCCTAGGACATTATTGAATGGCCATAGGATAAAGGTGGTAGCATAATCCATTTTTTCCATATGGTTCATTTTGGTTAACTTGACATCTTTGAGAATTTATTTTCTGATTTGGAGTCCATTAAAGTCCTAGATCTAGGTTGCATTCATTCTTGCATTACATCTTGCATTAGTGAAATTACATCTAGGGTTTCTCAAACAAGTGAAATTGCATCTAGGTTTCTCACATTTGCATTAGTGAAAGATCATATAGGTTGCATTTTTACTTTCTTGCATCATCTTATCTCATTGAAAAACTAAAAAGTGCATTGTTAATCATCTTAATTACATTTAAAAACATTCTTATTGCATTCAAAATTGAAAAAAATTCCTTCATCTTTGCATTCAATTTCTTGTCACTAGTTAATTTTTCTTGCATTCATTTACATAATTTTTTATTTCCAAACACCAAGTCCTTGAATAGGAAACCCATGAACACTATAGATAATCCATAATTTTTTTGTTTTTCTAACAAAAACCTCTACCAAGACTAAAAAACCCTTCCTGGCATCTTAGTCCCTCTCAGGGTTTCTGGCTCAGAATCCCCTCTCTATTGTTTGTTGTCTATTCTAGTCCCTGGAACCTCAAAATCACACCAGTAGGACCAAGATTCCCTTACTAGAGTCTTAGTTCCTGTTAACTTTTATTTTCTAGTTTTCAAGGTTTGCAAGTGCTTTTATGTGTTTTTGTTGGTTGCCTTCAATTTTTTGTTTTAGTTTCTAGAATTGTTTTTATTCCAGTATATTTCATTTCAAGTATAATTGAAAGAATAGGATATTGTGTTCATTGCACTTTCTTTGGTTTATCCCTTGCATGATTTGTACTAATTAGTGTCCTACTGCTAATACTGTGGTTAGACGAAGTGCAAGACTCATGGCATCTTGTAATTAAACACTCATTGAGGATCTTGGTTTGTCAATCTGTCTTACTCCTAATGTTGGTATTAGTTCACTAGGTATGGACCATACCTTTGATACCTCTTTTGATATGCGTACCTTACCTACAAGTGTTATGCAAAGTGTTCAAACAATTTTTGATCATATCCCTCAAGAAAACATAATAAAAATACATAAAGACTTAGCCCATTTATAAGATAGCTTGAGTATTGAAAAAAGTTCAAACACTATTATACCTGTCATAGATAGTATTCACGTCATGATGGAAAGTGATGAAGGACTGGAAGTTCTATGTAATATAGCTCAAATATTTGGGAAAAATCTTCCCCCCACCATGAATGGTGCTCAAACTTTAGACAATGCAAAGCCAAGGAGGAAATCAAACTCCTCCCTCTTCAACCATAACCTCAATTCCCACCTATACCAATCCTCACATGACCACAACGATGCAACCAACTAGTTATATCCTTCCTACATCGAACATTTCCACTAGTACTCCATATACTTATATGGCATCTAATCTTATATCTCCTCCCATAAGCAATCCATTCATTGGTCCTTCCCAACACATACACACCACCACAAGAAATTATCCTATCATTAGCCACCTTTTACAAAGCCTTTCATCCATTCAATGTCAAGTTTCTACCATAAATCAAAATATAAATGGTCCACCTTCATACTATGTCAAGAGTAACCCACTATCTTTGGAGATATTGAGAACTTCGGTGCTGCAAGGTATAGATATCCCTAGATTTGAGAAATATGAAGGATAGGGAGATCTTGCTAATCATGTTAATGGCTTTACTACTTTGTGTAATGAATTTATCCTTGAGGAAATTTTTTTGGCTAAGCTTTTCCCTCTTGTTAGGAATGAAAATTTCTCACATTTTCACGAGCCTCTAAATACATTTTTCCTACTCCCCACAAAAATTTGTTTCATATAAATAATGTGATCAATAAAAATTAGTAAGATTAGTATGAAAAATCTGTTGGATGTTGTGGTTGTGTTGCTGATATATTGTTTTCATTGATGTCAACACAATTAGCATTTTTATCTACTTAAGACTATACATGTCAAGGAGATTAAGAAAATTGAAAAAGATATAGTATAGGTTGCTAATGGAGTTGAGAAGGTCAAAATGTTGGAAAGCTCTATGTGTTCAAGATCTGAAGGTGCGCTTCAAATGGTTTGTTGTTGAACCCTTCTAGTATGTTATCTAAAAGTTTCAAAGGTGTGCATGAATTTTAGTGGAAGCTATGAAGATCTGTGTGCCTACAGTTATTCAGTTTCAATAGATGGTGTTCTTGGTCAAAGTAGATGAAATTATGGTAATCACATGGGTTGCACGTGTACCTATGATGTTCAGGGATGAGTCTGGATCATACTCTATCCTTTGTATACCTTTGCAGTGATTGGATTGTTTGTGATCGGAGATTTTTCTGATATGTGCCTGATTGTTCATGTTCTTGGCTAACATTGTGGTGTTAGCATGTTGCAGAACCATATGGATTAATATTTTATTGTTTGTCATTTTTGGAGATGTTTTTTTGGGTCATCACTATCTTGTGACCGACTTGTGTTGGTACGCATTGAAATTTATTCATGTATCAAGGCCGGTAGTTGTAATTTATTCTTTATTTGTGGACAATTGAATAGTGGATGCAAATTCGTGTAGCGGATATATATACCAGATTATTTTCCTCATTTAAGAGAAGAGCTCAAGTGTAAAAGTGATGTAAAAGTGAAAATAAAGGTTAGATCATTTAGAGCAGAGTGTGGAAGAGTTTGAAGAAGTTTGGTGTGCCTAACGAGAACTGTAATCACGCTTTTGTAGAAGCTATTTTCTCAATTCAAATTCATTAGATGGACTTAATCTGATTACTGTATGTAAGGCAGCTAGCATTCCCTTTGAGTAGCGTGCTCTAGGAAGTGTACCTGAATGCAAGTGCATGCTCTTTTTATTCTTCATTATACTTCTAACAAGGTATAATCTTGTGAACTAACATCCACCGTGGTTTTTCCCCTAACAAGGTTTCCACGTATAAAATCTTGGTGTTCGTGTGTCTCTGATGTTTTGTTCTTATGCTTACACTATTAATCATCAGATTTGTGATATAAGGATTGGTTAATGTTGTATAAGTTTGATTTTTTTAACAACTAATTCACCCCCCCTCTCAGTTGTCTATCCTTGTTTTTCCAACAATTGGTATTAGAGCTAGTTCTTTTGAAAGAAGCTTGACAACTTGAGGTGATCCGAGATGGCTTCATTTAAGAAGGATAGTCCTAGATTCGATGGTACAAACTACTCTCTATGGAAAGTCAAGATGGAATGTCATTTGAGGTGCATTGGTGAACCTTTCTAGTAGATGAGACAAATTGCATATAATATTCCTCAGAATGGTCCCTCCTCTGAAGATGAGATCAAGCAAGTAGAAATTAATAACAGGTCAGTAGAAACACTGGTGAGTGCTTTGATAGATTCAGAAATGACAAATGTGATGGGATTGAAGACTGCATACTAGATTTGGAAAAAGATGGAAACATTGTATGAAGGATATGCACTAGTGAAAAGAGCTAAGCTATAAAGTCTAAAAGAGAAATGGGAGAGCTTGAAGATGAGTGAAGATGAGAACATATTTTTCTTCTCACATAAGATAAATGAATTGGTGATGGACATTAGATGTGTCAGTGGAACTATGAATGATGATCAAATTATGGCTAAGATACTAGATTTGTGCCCCCTTCCTACAAGACAAAAGATCATGATATTGATGAACTCAGAAAAATTACAAATATTATAAAATACATGTGGATTGGAAAACTTGCTGCATTTGAATTAAGTGAATTTGGTGAGTCTACTCCTAAGACTGAATCTGCTTTCAAGGCCACTGTAATTGGGAAAAAGAGATATGATTCAGGAGAGATTTCCCAAAGAACATCCAAATATGAAGATGATATGAAGCAGATTGAAGATGAAGAAAGGGAATTGGAAGAACGGGAAGCATTGATTGTGAAAAGAGAATCAAGAGGTCATGGTAAGTACAAAGGAAAGTTACCTATTAAATGCTTTTCTTGCAGTAAGATAGGTCATTTTTCTTCTAGATGTCCTAAAAGAGTTTCAAAATATAAGCCTAAGAATACTATATTTCAAAGAAAGTGCTATTAAGTTGAAGAAGGTGTAACTGATGAAGATTATGATAAAGAAACTAGAAATGAAGATGAATGGGTGTTTATTGCTATCAAAGAAAATGACCAGGTGTCCACTGAATCTGCTAGTAATGTAAATATTGAGAAAGCTCTTGCAGAAAAAGTTGAAGAGAAAGATGAGTGGGTAATTGACAATAGATTCTCACATCATATGACTCACAACAAAAGAAAATTTGTAAGCTTGGAAAACTATGATCGTGGTGTAGTGAGGTTCGGTGACAACACTTCTGGTGTGATTCATGGTAGAGGCACTATTTCTTTTGGTGGTAAGCACAATACTAATGGTGTTCTTTATGTAGAAGGCCTAAAGAATAACTTGTTGAGTGTTGGTCAAATGGTAGACAAAGGATACAATCTATAGTTCAAGAATGGTAAGTGTAGAATAATAGGAAGTTCAGGAAATATAATTGTTTCAGGAACAAAGACAAAAGGTAATATCTTTCATTTAAGTACTGCTAGTCAAAGTTGTTTGATTGCTCAAATTGATGTAAGTTTGTTATGATATAGGAGGTTATGTCATGTTAATTTTGATAACATTGTCAAGATAAGTTCTACTCAAGCAGTCAAAGATTTACCTAAGTTAGTGAAGCCTACTAACACTATGTACAAGGAATGTCAGATGGGAAAGAGAACAAGAAATTCCTTTTGGAGAAAATAGTACAACTCTAATGGAGTACTAGATTTGATACATACTGATCTGTGTGGTCCTTCCAGAATTAAAATCCTACAAGGTGAAAGGTACTTTATGTTAATCATTGATTCTTATTCTAGAATCATATGGGTCACTTTCTTGAGAGAAAAACATGAAACATTAGAAAATTTCAAAAGTTTCAAAGCTATGGTAGAGAATGAGATAGGTCAAAAGATCAAATGTATAAGGTTAGACAGAGGTGGTGAATTTACTTCATGGGAATTCAATTCTTTTTGTGAAGAGCATGGAATTCAAAGATAACTATCTGCTCCCTAGAACCCTCAATGGAATGGAGTTGTTGAAAGAAAGAAAAGAACCATTCTATACACTGCTAGAACCATGATGTTGGAAGAAAATGTTCCTCATTTCTACTGGAGAGAAGTTGTAAGTACTATTGTGTATACTATTAACAGGGTGAATTTCAACAATAATTCTCATAAAACACCTTTTGAGCTATGGTTTGGTTATAAGCCTACTGTCAAATACTTCAAAAAATTTGGAAGCAAATTCTACATCAAGATAGATGATGATATAGGTAAGTTTGATGCTAGAAGTGATGAAGGAATCTTCCTAGGATACTCTATTAAAAGAAAATCTTACCGGTGCTTTAATAAAAGTTTGAAGAAAGTGGTTAATAGTGAAAATGCTAAGGTTGATGAAGATATTGGTAAATCATCCATAGTTAGTGATTATGATTCAAATGATCAACATGATGATGCTGATAATGATGCTCAGACACAAAATTAACTTCATATTTTTCCGATGGATCAAGGAAATCAAGAAGCAAAAGTGCAGAAGAAAGTTCACAAGAACAAGAGGTAAGAGAAAACTTCAAAACTTCTAAGTATGTGAGAAGAAATCATTCTGATAGTCAGATCATAGGAGACAAAACCAAATGTGTGCAAACTAGAAGAAGAATTCTAGAAGAATATTGTCTAATTTATAAAGATGAACCTAGAAATATAAGTGAAGCATGCAAGGATGAACATTAGATGGAAGCCATGAAAGAAGAACTGTTGCAGATACAAAAGAATAATACATGGGATCTTGTTTCTAGACCTCAGAACAAAAATGTGATTAGAACCAAGTGGGTGTTCTAGAATAAGCTAAATGAATAAGGTGATGTGGATAAAAACAAAGAAACATTGGTTTGCAAAGGTTACTCACAGATGGAAGGTATTGATTTTGAAGAAAATTTTGATCCTATTGCTATAATTTAGGCTGTTAGAATAATTCTTGCTTATGCTAATTTCAAGAACTACAAATTTTATTAGATGGATGTAAGGTCAACATTTCTAAATGGTGAACTAGAAGAAGAAGTTTATGTTGAACAACCATATGGATTTCAGTTTACTGATGAAAAGGACATGGTATGTTGATTGAAGAAAGCTATTTATGGACTAAAGCAAGGCCCTAGAGCTTGGTATGCTAGATTGGACAAATACTTGTTGAAACTTGGATTCAATAAAGGTACTGCTAACAACAATTTGTATTTCAAATTGGATCAGAGCAAAGAGTTGATCATTGAATTCTTTGTTGATGATATTATCTTTGAAGGTGATGATGATTTATGTCTGAAGTTTGTCGACGAAATGAAAAGTGAATTTGAAATGTCAATGACATGAGAGCTAAAATTCTTTTTGGGATGTCAAATTTTTTAGTTAGATCAGTCCATGAATTCATTGCTATATCATATTCCAGATTGATGTTGTGGTGACTACTAGTTAGGGGGAGTAGTTAGATGTTTTCAAAGTTGAAATCAGAGCATATGTACCTTTTCCATTTACGTCAAAGGGGGAGAAGAAATTTGAAAAAAATGGGAAAGAAGAGCAATGAAGTAAAAAATAAAAAGTGCACAATCTCAGGGGGAGATTGTTGAAGAAGAGTTAGTTAGGTTGATGGTACTATTTTTCATATCATGTGTTTCCATCAATTCCAAAGGGGGAGATTTTTGGATGTTGTCATTGTGTTGCTGATATATTATTTTCATTGATGTCAACACTATTAGCATTTTTATTTGTTGAAGGTTGTATATGTCGAGGAGATTGAGAAAATTGTAAAATATATAGTATAGGCAGCCAATGGAGCTGAGAAGGTCAGAATATTGGAAAGCTCTGTGTGTTGAAGATCTGAAGGTGTGCTTTAAAGGGTTTGTTGTTGAAACTTTATAGTATGTTGTCTGAAAGTTTTAGAGGTGCGCATGAAGTTTAGTGGAAGTTATGAAGATTTGTGTGCCTATAGTTATTTAGTTTTTGTAGATGGTGTTCTTGGTCAAAGCGGATGAAATTATGGTAATCGCATGTGTTGCACATGTACCTATGAAATCCATGGATGAGTTTGGAACATAATCTATCCTTGTTGTACCTCCATAGTGATTGGAGTGTTCATGATCGGATATTTTTCCGATATGTGCCCAAGTGTTCATGTTCTTGGCTGACATTGTGGTGTTAGTGTGTTACGGATCCATGAGGATTAAAATTTTATTGTTTGGCACATTTGGAGATGTTTTTTTGGGTCCTCAATATGTTGTGACCAACTTGTGTTGGTACGCATTGAAATTTATTCATGTATCAAAGCCGACAGTTGTAATTTATTCTTTATTTGTGGCCGACTAAATAGTGGATGAAAATCTATGTAGTAGATATATATACAAGATTTTTTTCCTTATTTAAGAGAAGAGATCAAGTGTACAAGTGATTTACAAGTGTGAATAAAGGTGATATCATTTAGAGTAGAGTGTGGAAGATTTTGAAGAATTTTTGTGTGCCTAACTGGAACTATAATAAGGATTTTGCAGAAGCTATTTTCTTAGTTCAAATTCATTAGATAAATTTAATCTAATTACTATATGTAAGGAAGTTTGCCTTCCCTTTGAGTAGTGTGCTCTAGGTAGTGTGCCTGAATGCAAGAGCATTCTCTTTTTATTCTTCATTACACTTCTAATAGGGTATAATCTTATGGACTAACATTCACCGTGGTTTTTCCCCTATTAGGGTTTCCACGTATAAAATCTTGGTGTTCATGTGTCTCTGATGTTTTTTTCTCATGCTTGCACTATTAATTATCAGATATGTGATATAAGGATTAGTTAATGTTGTATAATTTTGATTTTGGTAAGAACTAATTCACCCCCCCTCTCAGTTGTCTATCATTGTATTTCCAACAAAATCCATTCCACAATCCCATAAATATGGCATTTTTCTCACAAATATTCCTCTGATCATGACAAGGAAAAACCCAAAAGATAATTGATTTATGTGCTTATGAGTTCTTTATCTAGTTTTATCTATAGTTTTTATTGCCATTTTCCATTTCATCATTCAGCTCCATTACCATTTCATGCCAAGCTAAAATATAGCAGAGCTGCTTCTCATTTCCTGAATAATTGTCCCTTATCAGTGAGATCACATGCTTGTATTCCTGATCAAAACATCATAGATCCTTCATTTGAGATATCAGGGGGACATGAGCTAGGTCACAATGATCAAAAATCCCAAAGGATAAAAAAGTTGTTTTATCGGTAGGACAGAGCCTATCATTATACCACTGTAAAATCATTAGCATAAGAAAAATAGTTAGAGAAAATATTATGAATTCATACCAAGATCAAATGTCACATCAATGGAAACCCCATCAGTGAGAAACACACATACTCTCACCGATAAAAATTAAAGGGTCATTCTGTCAAAGAGACATGCATCATCGGCTCAAATTCCTTGGATCTCACTGATCTCATAAGTCATGCTGATGGAGGAAGTATCAAGGAAAGTCTCACTAATTCAACCAAATGAACAAAGCAAAAGCAAGAGACATATCAGAGAGACATATATGATTGAATTGAAACCATCAAGTCTCTCCAATGAGGAAGGTTGCACCGATGAAGATAATTTCAGGGAAGGTCTCACCAATCCTTTCCAGTTGATAAAGCGGTACAAAGAAAGATATCAGGGAGACTAATGCACATTGGTGAAGCATCTCATTCTCTTAGCGATGGGTTATGTCAGATGGATGATAGTAAATGAATGGAATATACTCATTGGAATAGGCCTTGGGTGATGACCAAAGAAATAATTTAGCAGACTACACCTTTTGTACATCAATGGAACTTTCCAACTTTCTCCTCGAAGTGATATAAGTTGAATAAAAATAGAAAGGGTTGTTGCACAATGGTGAAAATGTCAAAAGGTCCTACCGATCAAGTAAGAGGAACTAAAGGATATTTTTGATTGAAGAGATATTCATTTATGTCTTAGCGATCTATTAAAAGTGTATAAAAAAGGATGATGCCAAATGTGAAACACAATTCAGCCTAAGGAAAAAAGGGTCTCACTGATGAAATATTTTGTATGGCTCTGACAATTCAAATTTTGAAAAGACTGTTGCATTCAATTCCAGGGACTAACATTAATGGCCAAATGAATGAAATCCATATGAACATTCACAATTAACATAAATTAAGAACAAAAATGAATTATCAGGAATTGCAGCAACCAAGCATGGAAGGTTGAGAAGAATTCAAGGAGCACAGTGCGCTTGACAATCCACAAGCAAGTTCATGAACTCCTCTACAATTAACAAAATCTAATTCAAAGAATTAAAAATGGAAGGCCCTAATTTTGGAAAGACCAAAGGTAGAAAACAAAAAGGAGAGGGTAGAAAAATAAAAAACAAAAAACAAAGGACTAAAATGAGTGAGGATCCAAAATCAATTGAGAGAAAGTTCAACCAAGACCTTATTGATCAATTTCCTAGGTCTGGGCTGAGGGATAGGAGGTCCACACAATTGAGGGCTGATATAGACGAATTTGAGGACAAATGTAAACATATAGGAGATTCATGGACTTCTATCAGGGGATACAAATTTTTTATGCTCCATTACCATCGAAGAAGTAGATTAGAACTAGTGTGCAATCCATGGAACCTTAATTTTGGGGAATTAGCCATCCCAAATGTATTTATGAATGTGGAAATAATGAGACTATTGGCTAAACATTACAACCCTTATTTGAAAGCTATCTATTATTTACAAGGAAAACCATTTATATCCATGTTCAAGGCTGCAATTTCAAAGGTTTTTAACCTAAGTGGCCTATGTGATGAACCAATTGTGTATGAAGACTTGGGAAAGGAATACTAGAGAATGGACATAAAATACAAAGGGTGGAGATTGCCATTGCATAGGCCCATGAAATATGGGAACCTCGTCATACTTGAAGATAATGATGGGCCTCCCTTTCATGTTGATATTTTCTAACCCTACTTGAAGTACACATATCTTTTAGTATGTCAAGTATTAGGGATTAAGGCTCTTGAATTCATGTCAATTGGGCCAATGGTGATTGCAGCATATTTTTAGTGCCATAATTCCATACCATTTGACTATGCTTCTTACATTGACAAGGAGATTGACTCAGGGTTGATGACTATCAAGAATGAATCACCCACACTATATTTTAGACATTATTCCATTCTTATGAACTTGATATTGTATTATGGTTAGGAAATGATGATGTGGCCTGAAGAAATAAAAATTAAACAATATGATAAGGAGGGCTAATCCTTACTAATATAACTATGGACTACTATTTGGGATAACAGGTTTTTGAATTCAAACTATGTCCTTCTTGAAGAGCATTTTGTGAAAACATTGTATAGATTTTTTAATCACCCCTATGAGTATTCCTTGACTGATGAGATCAAAATATTTCTGAGGCCCAGAGATTTTCATGGACCCATTACTATTGAGCATAATTGACATGACTGGTATTGTTATGTAGATGCTACCATGATCATAGTGTATGGTTTTGAGGATATGCCCTTTCTCTTACCTAATATAGTTGCAAATAGAATTTGCATACCTGGAAATTGTTAGAAAGATGGACTACTAAAGTATTATAAATTTAAGTGCCTATGAAAAAAAATCATTTATGCCTAGTACTTTATGCTTTGGGGATTTTACTATGCTATCAAAGGAGGGGTATGATTCAATTCTAGATAAATTGTCATAGTTCAATTTGAAGAGGGCTACAACTAGGAAAGGATTTGATCCTGAAGGATACATAGATGCTGCTAAAAAGAAAGTAAATTTGGGTGGGAATGAACATATAACTTACCCAAAGGATGATACAATTAGAAACATGGAGGAAAAGGAGGTTGAACTAGCCATTGATGAATATAACAGGAGAATTGAGCAACAATTCAAAAATATAGAAGAGGCATAAATGTTATCCTATGGAAGTGAGGAAGACACTCGTGACAAAGGACATCAAGGCCATAATGACAAGATCTCTAAAACCATAATTGAAAAGCATCAACCCTCCAATAGAGAACTTGATGTTGATGAGAGCTTTTATGTAGATACAAGGCAACTTTCCTATAGATCATTTGTTTTTGATAATGAATTTATAAAGTCATATGAATTCAGATCATTCCTGTGCAAGAAAAAGGGGAAAGAAATAAAGGACTCTGTCATGAATATAACACCTAGTAATGAGACTCAATTGTTAAATACTTTGAAGCTGGATGTGGACAATGAGATGAGAAATATGACCATAGAAAGGGGAAGAAAATTGTTGGAAGAATCTGGTGTGATGATATTTCCTAGTTTAGATTTAAATTCAACTCTTTTTTTTGATAGTTTCTTGCATAATAATAATACTACTCACAAACTCAACCCTGAAGGAGTTACAAAAGTGTATACCAGATCTCTGTACAATATAGATGAGAACTCTCATGATTTGGGCTATGTACCCTCCACATCAGAAGTCTATGACCATAGACACATAAAAGGCAATTGGATATGTGATGACATTAAAGGTGGGTGATGTCGATCATGTAGTTACAGCTGGCATTGGCATCAATGTGGCCAAGCAAAATAAAACATAGATTCAAATGCCGATAAAAGAGAGGGATATGTACAAGAATAGTAATGAAAGAGTACTAATAGAAAATGAGTTTCTAAAGGACACCAAGTTATTGAAATAGGGGGAAAAATCTTAGTCAAAACAAGAGGAAGCATACATGGCCAAGGAAAGATGTGAGGCACTATCTATAGTACTACAAAAAAGGAACACTAACATGATGATCTATATGAACAAAATATGGGGCACTCATTCCCAAATCCATACTACAGTTCAAGAGCACAAAAGGGTGAGTGACCGAATTCAAGAAAAGACCCAAGAAGCACAAAATAAAGACCCTCGTAATAGTAGAACTATAATAGCCATTGAGGACATTCAAAAGAAGCACAAAGAATATCATGAAGAGCTTCAAGATGATACAAAGGAACTCATCGATGTTGCAAAAGAGGGAATTCCTGCACTGTTCAAAGGAGGAGAGTAGAAGGACATAGATGGATGGATAGAGGAGTGTAGGTTGATATTGCAAAAGGATTTCGAAGTATCCAAGGATAAAGACTCAACATTAGGTGATACTTGCGATCATGTGGAGAGGATGGTAATCATGGAGATAGCTGCAAGGAATGCTATAGAAGATGTTGATACTCATGGAAGACAAGATTACCTAGATCACATGACCAAAGTTCATTTATGGTTAACTAGGGCTTAATCTTTGTGTTTAGTTGTTAAAATCAAAAGAATTTTATGAAAGGACGTATCCCTTGAATGATATTGATATTTATGTTGAACTCTTGATGATTGAAAGATCATCACAATATTTTTTAGATTAGGGAATAGGGATAGATAGCATAAATCTTCCATGATGTTTACATTTCAAAAGACTATGTTGCAAGCATATTTTTGAGGAAATCAATGAAATATCTCTAATTCTATGGCTTCATATTGGCATCAATTTGTTTTTTGTAGTTATTCAATTATCCGGTTGTCTTCATTTTAGTGCTTCTTTATTATTTAAATTGGCATATCAAGTATATATTCAATTTATCAATGCACATTTGTTGTATTTGTGTTATATGATTAATTATTTTCCCCAAAGGAATTAAAATCCTTCTAGTCAATCACAGTAATCTAGAAGTATTATTTTCATGAGTAAGAAGAACCATATAGTTAGGATTGTCAATCTATCTCCAATTTGGTGTTATTTGTGTTCTTGCATAATTTATTCAATTGGTTCTTTCAAGAAAAGATTAAATATTTTTGATAAATCATAAAATTGGTTCTTTCAAGAAAAGATTAAATATTTTTGATAAATCATAAGTAACCTGGTTGTGTCAGTTGGATCCATAAGTAGAGTTTTTCAATCACTTTCATGCATGTTTATACAAGATATAAATTAATAAAAGTGTGATAAACAATTTGAGTTGTAGCCAATATTAGTTAGTTATCACTAGCTTTCTTTGACACTGTTTTACCCAATAAGGCATTGGTCTTATCCATCTATCCATTCAAATCCATACAATTCACTTTAGGAACCTTTGAAAACCTTCATTTCTAAACAACTACATCTGTTAACTGAGCATATTCATATAAATTGATATTGTTTATACAATTTATACCAAATTAACCTTTACATCTATTCCAGTTCCCATTGCCACTATGAATAGAGTGCCTTAGTTAAGGATAACATAACTTTCAAATCTACTTCCACATTTGGGTATACCCGCTTACGTTTAGTAGTGCCTAAAGAGTAGAAGGTTCAATAACATTAATTGGCCTTTTACATTAGCCAAAAATGTGTCAAGGGCTTGTCAACCTCTTGTGGTTCAAACCTGCATTTTTGAGACCTAATAGATTGGAAACTCCATTGGGGACAAGCAATACCTAAACCTAAGAGCCTACCATCATAGATTCATTACGCCAAAAGATAAATTGAAGACTCCGTTGGGAAAGAATACAATCATTTTTCCTACTTTTTAAAGTAGGTGGTGACTCTAAAGAATTTATATGAATTATGATATAATCATTAGATCATAGAGAATAAACAACAGACACCAGGGATAATTCATTTCATCAAACATGAATGGAAGAAGATATCTATATCATGAAATCCCCAAGAAGAATAATGCTAGATGGTCAGATAAGCATGGATCTCCTCAAGGAAAAAATAATAGAAAAAAGGGTGATGTGAATACATCAGAGAATCCTTTCAAAATATTTAATTCTCCTTTCCATGCCAATGATGAAAACCCCACTACACCACCTGGAAGAACTGATTTCAATAATATTGTCCTCAATTTCCAATTAGACCCTCAACAAGAAGAATAATTTAATGCCCGGGTTGAGGAAGAAAGGAAATGAAGACAAGAAGAGTATGATAGAGGACACACATCATCACCAAGAGAAGAGAACCAAGATGGGTTCTTAAATAATAGTGTCATGGATTTTGAGATTATGTTTGACCAACAAATTGCAGCACATTTAGAGTGACAAAAATAGAAACTTAGAAGGAGGCAAAAAATGATACAGGAAAGTGAAGAATTAAATTGACAGTTGGCATTGTTGGACATCCAAGCATAGAGATCACAAAAATATGTTCCTCCACACAAATAAAGTGGTTATAGTAACTCATAAGGGGCATCTCAGAACACCGATGCTCCTAGAATTACAAGAGTGCCCCATAATTCAGGTGGTAATCCAAGACAACATACCCATCATAACATGCCACCACCAAGACCCCAACCTCACAACACTGGTAATGCATCCCAAAAATATCCCCCACTAGGTCAACAATGTGTACCACCTTGGAATATACATTCTCAACCACAATACAATGTGTATCAACAACCTTAGCATGGATAACAACAATATCAAAATATACCACCCTTGAATATGCCTCCACAAAGCCTTGTAAGTAGACAATTTGACTTAATAGGATATCAGTTATATGCTTACCAAATGGACAATAATTGGAGAACTGTGGTTCCTAAGTTTAGTGGGAATAATGTGATATCAACTAAGGAGCATATCAAAAATTTAAATTCTTTCATACAAGATAGTGGTATGAACTAAGAAGATGTAAATATGAGACTATTCATGATGTCATTAATAGAAGAAGCAAGGGATTGGTTCAATAGTCTACCCAATCTCTCAATTTATTCCATAACAGATTTTTAGAATTAGTTTCTAGAACAATATGGAAATCAATGTGCTACTGAGTTTTCTTTACATGAATTAATGAGCATTCAAAAATATCCAAATGAATCAGTCTATGACTTTAACCAAAGATTCTCCAAATTGTACAATAAGATACCACGAGGCTCTAAATTGATTGATCCGACAACTTTGAGTATTTATCTAAAATCCTTTGACCCAAAAATAGGGTATAAAATTAGGAATAGATGCCCTAGAAGTCTAGCAGAGGCACAAAAACAAAATTGACCATTGAAAATAAAATAGAAAGGCTACTAGGATGACTGGTAAGAGAGATAACATCGGAGTTCCCCAAAGCCCCAAAAATTCTCAGAGGCATGAAAATACATATAGAAATGAAAGGATGGGACTACATGATATGCCATATAATACAAACTGGAAAGATGTAAAACCCATTTTTGATAGGCCTAAACACAAGGAGACTCTTGATCCCTTGAAGAAAAAAGGAGCATACATGATTAACAAAAATCCCTGGTGTCAAGTCTGTAAACTACCTCCAGACCACTGTGTTGTGGCCTAATCTATACAAGAAGAGTAAATACTGGTTGACAATGTGGAAAAGGATCATACTATATACTTAACTTCTCATGCTCTCCATCCAGTTGAACAAGAATATTCATCTTAAGAAGAAGGTTATGAGTATGATTTTGACAAGCAATGGTATCATATTCACATGGAAAAACAATAAATATTCTCTGATCAAGAGAGTGAAAGTGATGATGAAGTACAACCTCCCTCTACACCACCCTAGACAAACAAATCAAGATGGAAGAGACCAACAAAGGAATAAATCAAAGAGTTAACCATTGCTACAGTTGAACAAGAAAAAAGTAATTACAGGCTAAGGAACAGAATAGTAAATGTAGATGAAGGCACTCCAAGAGAAGAAAAGGGAACAACTCAAGATAAAACAAAGAAAGTAGAGAATAAATAAATCAACAAAAATGAGCAAAGACATGTTCCAAAAAAGGAAGACAAAGAATCAAAAAATAAACATAAACATGGTAAACACAAGTAAAAGGAAAAGGAGGAAAATAAAGAATATCCACTAGAACTAAAAAGAAAAGCTAAAATTGAGAACTCCTCATTTGATGATGAAGATCAAGGAGTATAGAGTAGTTCCATTCAATTGATATCTAATGGGACCAACATAAATAAAAATCTAGGAGATAAGAATAGTAACAGGCAAGGAGACATAAAAGTTCCTAATGTTTGTCTTGGTGATGCATTAGTGAACCCTCCACAAGTAGAACCATTTTTTACCACATTGTTCATAAACAACAAAATGGTAAGAAATTGTATGATTGATTCAGGGTCTTCTATTAATATCATGCCAATAGGAGTTATGAAACAAATTGGCCTGTGGGTGCACATTATAGGTGGCAAGTGCTATGCCATGGATAGTAGACCTGTCCCAGTAGTAGGAATCATGAAGGATGTAGAAGTGAAATTGGTTGCTTATCCACAAGCAACATATACTATTGACATAATTGTAATTGACACTCCTCCTCATTTCAGGATGGTTTTGTCAATACAATGGACTGTAGTAGTTGGAGGAAATGTGCAATTTGACTTATCATATGCTACAATACTAGTAAATGGCGAAGAAGTCAAATTGTGTAGAGAACCAAGAGTGAATAAAATTGTAGATTACATTGCTCTAAATCATTCAAACTATTTCTATGGTTTAGATCTAGGAAGTTTTAGGGTAGAGCCTAGACAACCTGAATCAATGAATACTGATCCAATTGATAGGCACGTTTCCAAAAATGAGCATGGTGTATGGAAAATGTACTTTGATGGAGCATGCAGTAGAGAAGGAAATGGAGCAGGAGTATTTTTTATTTCACCTGAAGGTATCACATTCAAATAGTCATTCTTGCTGGCATCTGAGTGTACAAATAATATGGCAGAGTATGAAGCCCTACTAATTGGTTTGAATATGGCTGTCAAACACAAGATCAAACTAATGAATGTTCTTAGAGACTCCGAGTTGGTCATTTCACAAGTCAAGTCAAAATATGCTGAAAAAAAAAATGGTTAAAAAAATATAGAAATGTTGTGTGGGATACAATTGAATTATGGGATGCCTTTTCCATTGAATGGATAGACAGCTCCAAAAACATGATGGAAGATTTCCTAGCCAATGTAGCCCTAAAAAGAGATGATATCACCTTGGCTGGAGTATCTCAAGTTGAATTCAAAATAAGGCTTGCTATCCCTGATAATATCTATAGTTGGAAAATTTTCAATGATGACACTGTGTTGGTGTTTAAAATCCACATAGAAATTGCAGATCTCTAAGAGGTAGCCAACCCCTATCAAGGATACCTACAACCACTAGTGGCCAACTGACAGGAAATGGAATGGATACACATTTCCCCTACACTTCAGGCTCTGTAAGACCTAGGAGGGTAACCCTTTACCTAATCACATGAATATTTCATGACTAGTAAGAACACTTCTTGTATACAGATTACAATTCCCACACATTCAAAGGGATAATGATCATTTCATGGTTTCGGAAGACCAGAGAATGACTACTAGTGCCAAAGAGAATTGACCCACTTATTTGTTACAATACCTCCCAGAGGAGGACAAGGTTGTAATCAAGTGTTTTATGTTTAGTATTTGGAGACCTCTACCTATAACTTACAATCTTGAACTCATAAAATGACACAAACAGTATCCTGTGCTTCATCCATTGGGCAAAGAAGTCATACAAAATGAAATCCTGATACGATGAACTTATCTCACATAGCCTTACTATATGAAATATTTTAGCACACTAAGATAGTACTTCTTCAAGCATCCTGGGCATATACAACCATGAACATGTAACTGATTATTCAAGCATTTGATTAACTCTTTGAGTTAAAGAAAGAAAACTAATTACATTTTCAATTAACTATTGAAACTGAATAGATAAACCTTTGATAAAGCCATTCATAATCCATGGTACACACCAAGGAGAGTAAACCAACTTAATTTTATAGATTTCTTTCGATATCAGTAATTTAAAAGCATATCACACTAATCTATATATAAATCCAACCCATGATGACTTCCTGAAAAGCAAAATGTTCATAACATTTTAAACTATAAAATGGACTGTACAGACTTCCAAGTTTCAAACTCCAAAATTTTATGACCCTTCACAATGAGCCATGAAATCTCCTTTCTAGAACAGGAGAGCAACAAGAATTAGGCTACATTGTGACACCAAATTGAATTTCAACACCAAAATGAAATTCAAATTTACATTCCTTGTCATAATGACACCATGCATGAACAAAGGAATTAAAAGTGGTTATGAAATAACTAGTCGAGAAATAGAATTTTGTGCAAAGCATGCACACATCCACATCCACATGATAAAACAAAAAAAAAAGACATGTTCAATGGACCCACCGCTAGTAATGATCAAGAAGCAACACGGCCATGGTACAAGCAACCACTCCGAGTTCGAGCCTGCGACAGTGATGGCACCACCTCCTCTTTACCAACCTTGCGAGCACATCGCCAAACAATTGGTCCCACTGCTAATGCAAATACTAGCTCAATTGCCATAACTTCCTCATCCACTCCCATAAGGTCAGTGAGGGAAGCCAAGTAGTATCGATAATCAGAATCAGTCTCAGATTCATTAGAATCCAAGATGATTATTGGGTACGAACAATGTACAGGCCTCTTCCTAGTGTTCCCAATAATAGCCTTGCGAGACATGGGAGAATCAGACTTCTTCATGACTAGTGAAGCCAACCTCACACTCCTTCGCTTAACTGATTGATTCATGCTAAAAAAATAGAGCATAGCCACAAACAGAAGAGGAACCTTACTGCACATAGACACCAGAGAATGCAATGTTGATCGCATACAATTCAGTCAGCATTTATAGAATAAGCCAGTATGTAGGGTACAAGTATTTGAAGGAAATTCGAGCACTTGCACAATTAATGATCCAGGTAACCATGAATACCCTCAATAGGATGGCACCATTTGCACATAGGAGGAAATCAGGTGGAGATCCTCTACAGAAAAGAACCCGTATCATTAATGACACGAGTAAGAGCCAAGCAATACATGCCACGCAAAAAACTCACACCACTTCCTTATAAATGAACCACCGATTCGGGAGACACTCTATCAAATGGAAGGTTGAGATCAAGTCAATGGATGTTGATGATCCACCTCGACGCCTCCAGAAAACATATCCAATCAAAACCCACAGAAAAATAGACCCGAACCGCACAGTGGGACCCATATAATCCCTCTGGCAAGAAAAGAAAAGCCACGTGCCACTCCCTCATAGACCTCGCAACACCCTCCCGAATATTTACTCTACTCATGCGAGGTGTGCGAGAAAGCATGATTACCCCGCTATTAATGGCTATTACCCTTGAAAAGACGGCCCCCTGTCATATCCAACACCTTGGGAAGAAAACCCATTCATTGATTTATGCCACATGGCCACATCTTGTGAACCTCGCACCACCTTGATGATGCCAGTAGACAAACCTATGAGGTCTGCGAGAAGCGGTCAAGATCCAATCCTACGATCGGATGGTTCATCGGACCTCAGACAAGACATCTAAGTGGGGCCCGTATTGAAATTCTCAGCGGTGTAAAACATAGGCCATTACGCCAAAAAGACCAACGAATTAGGTCAAATAGGGCCAGTAAAGCATGACCCAAGAGGGATGAAACCTCACTCAAGTGACCGGTCCACCATGGCAGCAAGTCACCGCTAAAACATAACAAGAGGGTTTTGACCGATCCATAATGAAGGCTACCATGAGTAATTAAGAAACCCTTTATCCCCAGCTTCAATTTTTTGAAGTTCCATCAGTGGCTCCGACTAAGGATGTATGCCCCATGTGGGCATAGAAAGAATCAAGAATCTCTGGTTCCGTAGACCAAATTACTGAACTACACGAGCCTTTTAACAAATAGATTGCCTTTATCTATCAACCAGACTTGTGTATGTAAACATGGTAGCCCCAGGCTACTGTACAAGGGAAATCAAGGCTTACCTTTGTCAAAGAAAAAATTTTCCATTTCCTGACAGAAAAAACACTTAGAACATTCCCCATTTGATGTTGTGAAGTGCATGGGATAACCAATACCTTCGTGATTGCAATGGAAGCTTTCCCCATTCTGTTCATGTATTGATTGAATCAATGCTCTGCTCCTCCAATCTAAAAGCAATATATGACCATAACAATATTTTACTTTATCTTTCTCCTGGTCATATTTTATAGGGTATTGGCTCACCTGTTCCATGAAATGGAAACTTTCATAAATTACCTAGTTTGCAACATCATCCATTCTGTAAGCCTTGGTTTGCATATTAAATTGAAAGTTATCATAGAGAACAGTATGTAAAGTATCCTTACTTCCATTAGCTATCCAAGATGATACATAGCTCAAAGAAGTTTTCTCCTGGCACATCCTTTCTTGTACCTCTTCATCCATCTCAATATAAAAACCTTCTAAGATAGGTTTAAAAACATCAACTTCACTTTGATCAGAAAAGATAGGGCAGTACATACTTGTGCTATTGTATTCAGGACTATTTGTTACATATGTTGATTCATAAGTGAATAATTCAGCACAATCAGAATACCCCTTATTGACTACATCAATACTAGGGGGAAGTAACATTTCCATCTCCACTTTATATAGGTACTCAGGGAAAGCCACAGGGTCGGTGTATGGACCACAATACTAGTTACTTCTGAATGTATTCTCTTGATTACAGGTATTAACATCCTTGGATTGTTCAATAGTTATATAACTCTCCTATTCCAATGTTAAGATATCAGAGCTATATTCTAGGCATACACCATTTGGCAACCTTTCCTTTACTTGAGAACAAACATGGGACTCTTCATCCCCACCTAACTCTGGTAAAAATAACATTTCTACTGCATTCTCAGTACTGCCATTATTACCCCCAAAATCATAATCATTAACTTGCAACAGAATCTCAGTAACACTAGAATCATAATTAGGATTAAGAAACATAAGAGGTGTTTCATACAATCCTTCATCATCTTTTCTTTCAATGTTGTCATTACTTATGCAAATATCTTGTAATAAATGAGCACTACCTTTATTTTGTGTAGATGCATTCCTGACAGACTCTTCAATCTCTATCCATTGAATTACCTCAGCCAAATTAGCAAGTTTCAATTCCTCTGGTAAGGAGCTCAGTCTTGATTCATATAGTTCAGAGAACAAATCAATGCATTCATAATCATTAGGTCTTTGCTATTTGAGAATTTGTATTAAGATTTCCAAAAATCTCAAAAAAAACTCATATGATGATTCCTTCTCTTTCCTTCTTATATCATATAGTTCTAATACACAAAAACCCTAATCATGTTCATTCAGATTAGATTGGATTTCACCCTAGATCTCATTATCATCAAACTGTATTTCTGGGCTTACAACACCCTTAGCAATAATTTTATCATCAATTTTTTGGATAACCGGCTCAGATATTATAGTAGCATTGGCTAGGCAAGGGTAATCAATACTTGCAGTCGGATATCTCTTCAGCATTGAATATTTCATATTATTTTCAATTTCCATGGCTAGCTGGTATGCTTGAGGTAGAGTAGTAGGTTCTTTATCCCTTAATAAAAAACTCATCCTCTTGTTGAAGGCACCTAGATACACAATCAAGCTTTCAGCCTCATTTGGCCTTAATTCTTTGGGGATCCCCCTTAATGCTCTTGAGAACCTGAGATTAAAATGCGGGACTAATTCCTCCTCTTGTATGTGAATTCCCCTAAATCCTTCTCTCAATGTGTTGGGATTGACTCTTTCACCGAATTGTTCCATAAAAACAATCGCCAACTGATTCCATGAGTTAACAGAAAAGGTAGGTAAATAAGAAAACCAATCCCTAGCATCACCCTTTAAGGATTGTACAAATAATTTCATGAAAACATCCTCATGATCAATTTCATAATCACCCATTACATCAAAAAAATGTTGCAAATGCTTAGAAGTCGATTTTGTTACATGCCCTGTATATTGAGGTAAATATTTCCTAATCTTCTTAGGAATTGAATTAGGGTGATTTCTGATAGCATCAAACATAAAAGGCCTATAGATTTGAGTTAAAAAACTCCTCAAAGGACTTTTCATAACTTGATCTTTTGGCATATTTATGCTTGATCTTACATACGGTAAACTATTCAATAGCATATAGCTATCAGGCATATCACTTGTCAGCCCAATCAGGTATTTGTTTAATGACTGACAAAAGTATTCATTATTTTCCAAGATTTTATACAATACAAGTGTGTTTCATAAATCCTTTTACATATTGCATTACTAGAGGTATGGTAAAATAAATCCTTGTTCCCTTGTATATGCTTAACATATAAATTTGGAACCATTTGTATTCTTAATCAAAACACCCATTATTTTTTTTAAAAGTAGTGAACAGTTTTGGATTTGGTAAAATACCTGGTAGTTGTGAGCAACATGTATCAACCTCTTTTCCAGTCTATAAATAGTACCAATTCAGAAATATTCTTTCATGTATTCACTGGTGCTTCAGTCGGAGTCGCCACCTCCTTTTTAGAGGACAATATTTTAAAGAACTTTGAGAGCCCAGTTTCTAGGTTCTGTCAAATTATGGGTTTAATTACTCATTACAGAGTAGCATCATATCACCAATAGCACCTTTCATAGTCATAACCCATTCCCTATGGTTCCTTTGTCTTCTTTCTCCCCCTTTTTTTAAAAAATTTCTCAAAATTTCTCCCCAAATAAAGCCATCCTTCACTGAATAACCATAGAACTCCTGAATCTGTTGCTTACAGGACACCATAGACCATAAAATTTGCAGGAGTAGGTTGAACTACCTCCTATTGCTCACTTTGCTAACATTCACTATGTAAATTCAGAACAACACATTATTTAATATGACTCTATATCAGCACTGGTCCGCAACTGGAACTTACTAAATTCAATCCCCAGTGGAGTCGCCATTCTGTTGGTGTTTAAAATCCACATAGAGATTGTAGATCTCTAAGAGGCAGCCAACCCCTATCAAGGATACCTACAACCACTAGTGGCCAACTAACAGGAAATGGAATGTATACACATTTCCCCTGTACTTCAGGCTCTGTAAGACCTAGGGGGGTAACCCTTTACGTGTTCACATGAATATTTCATGACTGGTAAGAACACTTCTTGTATATAGATTAAAATTCCCGCACATTCAAAGGGATAATGATCATTTCATGGTTTCGGCAGACCAGAAAATGACTACTAGTGCCAAAGAGAATTGACCCACTTATTTGTTACAATACCTGCCAGAGGAGGACAAGGTTGTATTCAAGTGTTTTATGTTCAATATTTGGAGACCTCTACCTAGAAATTATAGTCTTGAACTCATAAAATGACACAAACAATATCCAGTGCTTCATCCATTGGGCAACAGATTCATACAAAATGAAATCCTGATACGATGAACTTATCTCACATATCCTTACTATATGAAATATTTTAGCACACTAAGATAGTACTTCTTCAAGCATCCTGGGCATATACAACCATGAACATGTAACTGATTCTTCAAGCATTTGATTAACTCTTTGAGTTAAAGTAAGAAAACTAATTACATTTTCAATTATCTATTGAAACTGAATAGATAAACCTTTGATAAAGCCATTCATAATCCATGGCACACACCCAGGAGAGTAAACCAACTTAATTTTATAGATTTCTTTCGATATCAGTAATTTAAAAGCATATCACACTAATCTGTATATAAATCCAACCATGATGACTTCCTGAAAAACAAAATGTTCATAACATTTTAAACTATAAAATGGACTGTACAGACTTCTGAGTTTCAGACTCCAAAATTTTCTGACCCTTCACAATGAGCCGCGAAATATCCTTTATAGAATAGGAGAGAAACAAGCATTAGGCTACATTGTGCCACCAAATTGAATTTCAACACCAAAATTAAATTCAAATTTACATTCCTTGTCATAATGACACTGTGCATGAACAAAGGAATCAAAAGCGGTTATGAAATAACCAGTCAAGAAACAAAATTTTGTGCAAAGCACTCGCACGTCCAAATCCACATGATAAAACAAAAAAAAGAAGACACATCCAATGCACCCACCGCCAGTAATGATCAAGAAGCAACATGGCCATGGTACAAGCAACCACTCTGAGTTCGAGCCTGCAATAGTGGTGGCACCACCTCCTCTTTACCAACCTTATGAGCACATCCCTGAACAACTGGTCCTGGTTGTAATGCAGATACTAGCTCAATTGCCAGAAATTCCTCATCCACTCCCATAAGGTCAGCTAGGGAAGCCAAGTAGTACCGATAATTAGAATCAGTCTCAGATTCATTAGAATCTGAGATGATTATTGGGGATGAACAATGTATAGGCCTCTTCCCAGAGTTCCCAATAATATCCCTGGGAAACATGGGAGAATCAGACTTCTTCATGACTAGTGAAGCTAGCCTCGCACTCCTTCACTTAACTGATTGATTCATGATATAAAATAGAGCAAAAACATAAACATAAGAGGAACCTTACTGCACATAGACACCAGAGAATGCAATGTTGATCGCATACAATTTAGTCAACATTTATAGAATAAGCCAATATGCAAGGTACAATTATTTGAAGGCAATTCGAGCACTTGCACAATTAATGATCCAGGTAACCATGAATACCCTCAATAGGATGGCACCATTCACACGCAGGAGGAAATTAGGTGGAGATCCTCTACAGAATAGAACCCGTATCATTAATGACATGAGTAAGAGCTAAGAAATACATGCCACACAGACAACTCACACACCCCTTCCTTATAAATGAACCATCGATTCAGGAGACACTCTATCAAATGGAAGGTTGAGATCAAGTCAATGGATGTTGACGATCCACCTCGATGCCTCCAAAAAACATATCCAATAAAAACCTGCAGAAAAATAGACCCAAACTGCACAGTGGGACCCATATAATCCCTCTGGCAAGAAAAGAAAAGCCACATGCCACTCCTTCACAAACCTCACAACACCCTCCTGGATATTTACTCTGCTCATTCGAGGTGTATGAGAAAGCATGATTACCCCGCTATTAATGGGTATTACCGATGAAAAGATGGCCCCTTGTCATATCCAACACCTCGGGAAGAAAACCCATTCATCGATTTACGCCATGTGGCCACATCTCATGAACCTCACACCAACTTGATGATGCCAGCAGACAAACCTGTGAGGTCTGCGAGAAGCTGTCAAGATCCAATCCTATGATCGAACGGTTCATGAGACCTCAGACAAGAAATCCAAGTGGGGCCCGTATTGAAATTCCTAGCAGTGTAAAACATAGGCCATTACGCCAGAAAGATCGACGAATCAGGTGAAATAGGGCCGGTAAAGCATGACCCGAAAGGGACGAAACCTTACTCAAGTGACCGGTCCACCATGGCAGCAAGTCACCCCTAAAACATAACAAGAGGGTTTTGACCGATCCATAACGAAGGTTACCATGAGTAACTAAGAAACCCTCTATCCCCAGCTTCAATTTTTTGAAGTTCCGTCAGACTGATCTCATAAAATTTCTCAACTGCATAGACCAGTATGAAGTCCAAGAGATTGAATTTAATGCCTTTGTGGAAGAAATAGATGGCAAACAAATTGTGTTCAAAAAATAAGTTGTGCAGCTCAAAACCAACAAACTTCCTAAAGGAATTGTCGCACTAGAAAGGGTATTTGATGGAAATTATTGTGCTCTCATGAAGCAAACACCTATAAAAAAGGAGGATGTTGACGAAATAAACCTAGGGATAGAGATGGCACCAAAAAGGGTGTACATTGGAAAGAAAATAATCCCAACAATTAGAAAAATGTTGATTGCACTATTAAGAAAATATAAGCATGTTTTTGCATGGTCCTATAAGGATCTTAAAGCATATAGAGAAGATATTTTTCACCATGAGATCCTAATAAAATGAAATGCCAAACCGTTCAGGAAGAAACAAATACCTATAAACCCTTGGAACCAAAAATGCATGAAGAACTTATCAAACTTAGGGAAGGAGGAATTATCAAACCAATTATACATCCATCTTGGGTGTCTAACCTGGTACTAGTCAGAAAGAAAAATGGGGATATAAGGCTTTGTGTACACTTCAGAAACCTAAACATAGCTTCTCTTAAAGATAATTACCCGCTTGCAAACATGGAATTTATGTTACAAAGAGTCATAGGCTATGAGTTGTTTTCCATGATGGATGGATTCTCAAGTTACAACCAAGTAAAGGTTAAAGAATCAGAACAATACAAGGCAACCTTTACTATGCCATGGGGGAAATATGTTTATATTAGGATGCCATTTGGACTCAAAAATATTGGTGCAACATTCCAGAGGGCTATGGATGTTTCCTTTGTTGACCTGATTAGTGTGATAATGGTAGTGTACTAGGATGATTTAACTGCATATTCTAAAAATGAAGAGGACCATGTGACTCATCTTGAATTTTTTTTTTTGAAGGCGTTGGAATATGACATTTCTTTGAATCCTCAGAAGTGTCATTTTTTAGTAATAGAAGGAAAGTTGCTTGGGCATATAGTTTTCAAGGAAGGGGTGAGGATTGACCTGGAGAGGGTGGAGACCATTGATAAGATACCTATACCCAAGATTGTTAAAGCTATCCAATCCTTCTTTGGACAAATCAATTTTATAAGAAGATTCATATCAAATTTTGTTGAGATAGTTCAACCAATATCAAAGATGTTGAAGAAGGGTGCAAAGATGGAGTGGAAAACTGAAGCCATAGATGCATTTGTATCCATCAAAAGGGAAATCAAGGAGGCCCTAGTATTGAAGTTCCCTGATTTCACTAAACCTTTTCAAATATTTTATTTTGCATCTTATCACCCAGTTGCAATAGTAATTCTCCAAAAGAATGATGAAGGTTATGAACAACCAATCTCTTTTTTTCAGAAAATCACTTCAAATTGCATAATTGAAATATGATATTATGGAGAAGCAAGCATATGCATTGGTGAAAGTTGTCAAAGAATTTAGACCATACCTATTAGGAGCAAAGGCGATAGCTTATCTTCCTAACTCTACAATAAAGGATGTATTCATACAAAATGAGACAATGGGGCATAGATGCAGATGGATAAATAGAGTCCAAGAGTTTGATATTGAATTTTAGCTTACCAAGTTGGTAAGAGGACAAGGACTAGCCAGATTGATGGTTGAAACAAATATGGAGGCTGCCCAAATATACAATGTGAATGATGAAATAGTCACTAGTATTGAGAATATGCCATGGTACACTAATATTGTGTAATACCTTAAGCATTTGAAATTCCCTAAAGGGTTTGATGACAACAAGAAAATAGCACTCAAATTACAAGCTTCAAAATATGTATTCATGAATGGTGATCTTTACTGGAAGAATATAGATGGTGTCCTATTACTATGCCTAGATGAATGCCAAGCAAAACATGTCTTGAAAGTTATGCATGAGGGAGTATGTGGAGGGAAATTTTCTACAAAAACCACTACTTATAAAATATTAAGGGAAGGTTACTATTGGCCCAAGGTTTTCAATGATGCACATGACTATAATAGAAAATGTGAGGCTTGTCAGAAGTTTTATGGAAAGATAAAATATCAAGGAGCACTACCTCTAAGAACTATGTACGTTGGAGCCCCATTCCATCAATGGAGAATTGATTTCATAGGGGAAATTAGAGAAAAATATAGTGGGGGGCACAAATGTATATTGGTAGCCCCGGATTATTTCATAAAATGGGTGGAAGTCATACCCAACAAGCAAGCAATCAATAGTGTTGTGATCAATTTATTATTGGAAAACATCATCACAAGATTTGGGGTCCCAACAAGGATTGTAACTAATAATGGAATGTGTTTTAGATCTGACGAGTTTAAGGAATTTTGTATGTCCTATGGAATCATTATCTCATATGTTTCTCCTTATCATCCATAGGCTAATGGAAAAGTTGAATCCAATAAAAAAAGTATCCTAAAGATCATAAAGAGGATGTTGAATAATAACAAGAAGGCCTAGGATTCCAAGTTAAAGCTAGCCTTATGGGAAAACACGATTACTGTGAAGAAGATATTGGAAAGTCTCCCTTTGAACTTGTATATGGGGCTTAGGCTAGGCTCCCTTTATATAATCTACTACCAGTAAGTAGGTTCATTTTGTAGGAAGAATTGGATATTTTAGAACCAATGGAGGAGAAGATGGAGAAGCTTATAGAATTTGATGAAGTGAGGAGAACAACCCAAAGTAAAAATATAGTTGCAATCACAAATGAAATATCTTTTTGATAAGAAAGCCAAAGATAGAAAATTTGAGGTGAATGATTTGGTACTAATGTGGAATACTAGATTTCAAGAAAAGGGAAAGCATGGAAATTTTGAAGCCTTGTGGTTAGGTCCCTTTGTTATCATTAGAAAACGAGGGGAGGACTCTTATTATTTAGAAAACATGTCTGGAGAAGAACAAGAGTTTCCAGTACATGGGAAGATCCTAAAATATTTATTTTCTTAAAAGAACATAAAGTTTTAAGGATTGCTAGTGCATGCACAATTCTTGATAAACCTCTTAAAAATAAAATCATTTCCATGAGCAGTAGATTAGGTGAAGGTCAAGGATTTCTAGTGCATGGTTAATTCCTAGATAAAATTCCAAAAATAATTATTTTTCCATGCACAGTAGTATAGGACTTCACGTAATTTTCACTAGTCTTAAACTTACCTCATTTCCACTACCATCACATATCAAAAACCACTAGGTATTCTCTCCTAGTGATCTGAATTCTTCATATTCCCATAGGGGGTATACATCCCCAATTAGAGCCACTATTAGGACTGAAAATTTCTCACATTTTCACTTGTCTCCAAATACTTTTTTCCTAGTCCCCACAGAAATTTGTTTCATATAAATAATGTGATCAATAAAAATCAGCAAGATTAGTATGACAAATCCATTCCCCAGTCCCATAAATATGGCCTCCTTCTCAAAAATATTCCCCTAATCATGACAAGGCAAAACCCAGAAGACAATTAATTTATGTGCTTATGAGTTATTTATCCATTTTTATCTATAGTTTTTATTGCCATTTTCCATTTCGTCATTCAACTCCATTACCATTTCATGCCTAGCTAAAATATAGAAGAGCTAATTCTCATATCCTAAATAATTGCCCCTTATCGGTGAGATCACACACTTGTCTTCCTGATCAAAACATCATAGATCCTTCATTTGAGATATCAGGGGGACATGAGCTAGGTCACAATGATCAAAAGGACCAAAGGATAACAAATTTGTATAATCTATACAACATATTATATCGTTCTACTGATGTAAATTCATCGGCATAAGAAAAATAGTCAGAGAAAATATTTTGAAGTCATACCGATGGAAACCCCATCGACGAGAAACACAAATACTCCCAACGATTAAATTAAAGAGTCATTTTGTCAAAGAGATATGCATCATCAACTCAAATTCTTAAGATCTCACCAATCTCATAAGTCATGCCAATGGAGGAAGTCTCAGGGAGAGTCTCACCGATTCAGCTGAATGAACAAAGAAAAATCAAGAGATATATCAGGGAGACATTTATGATCGAATTGAAAACATCAAGTCTCTTCGATGAGGAAAGTCACACCAATGAAGGTAATTTCAAGGAAGGTCTCGCCAATCCTTCCCAGTTGATAAAGCAGTAGAAATAAACATATCGGGGAGACTAATGCACATCAGTGAAGCATCTCATTCTCTTAGTGATGGGTTATGTTAGCCCAATGATAGTAAATGAATGGAATATACTCATTGGAATAGGCCTCAAGTGATGACCAGAGAAATTACTAAGCAGACCAAACCTTCTGTACATTGGTGGAACTTTCCAACTTTCTCCCCAAAGTGATATAATTTGAAGAAAAATAGAAAGGGTTGTTGTATGACATCGGTGAAAATGTCAAAAGGTCATGTCGATCAAGTAAGAGGAACTAAAGGGATATTTTCAATCGAAGATGCATTCAGTTATGTCTTAGCGATTGATCAAAAGTGTATAAACAAGGATGACACCAAATGTGAAACATAATTCGGCCTAAGGAAAAAAGGGTCTCACCGATGTAATATTTTGTATCACTCTAACAATTCAAATTTTTAGAAGATCATTGCATTAAATTACATGGGATAACATTAATTTCCACACAAATGAACTCCATATGAACATTCATAATTAATAGAAATTAAGAACAAAAAAGAATTATCAAGAATTGCAACAAGCAAGCATGGAAGGCTAAGAAAAATTCAAGGAGAATAGTGTGATCAACAATCCACAAGTAAGTTCATGAACTCCTCTACAATTAAAATTTTCTAATTCAAAGATTTGAAAATGGAAGGCCCTAGTTCTAGAAAGACCAAAGGTAGAAAACAACAAGGAGAGGGTAGCCAAAGCAAAAGCAAAAAACAAAGGACTGAAATGAGTGAGGATCAAAAATCAACTGAGAGGAAGTTCAACGAGGACCTTATTGATCAATTGTCTGGGTCTGGGCTAAGGGCTAGGAGGTCCACACAATTGAGGGCCGATATAGAAAAATTTGAGGATAAATATAAACATATAGGAGATTCTTGGACTTCTATTAGGGGATACAAATTGTTTATGTTCTATTACCATTGAAGAAGTATATTCAAACAAGTGTGCAATCCATGAAACCTTAATTTTGGGAAATTAGCCATCCCAAATGTATTTGTGAATGTGGAATTAATGAGACTATTGGATAAACATTACAACCATAATTTGAAAGCTATCTGTGATTTATAAGGAAATCCATTTATATCGGTGTCCAAGGCTAGAATTTCAAAGGTTTTTAACCTAAGTGGCCTATGTGATGAACCAATTGTGTATGAAGAACTAGGAAAGGAATATTGGAGAATGGACACAACATACAAAGGGTGAAGATTGCCACTACATAGGCCTAGGAAATATGGTAACCTCATCCCACTTGAAGATAATGATGGGCCGCCCTTTCATGTTGATATATTCGAACCCTACTTAAAGTAGACATATCCCTCAATATGTCAAGTATTAGGGATTGAGGCTTCCGAATTCATGTCAATTGGACCAATGGTGATTGTGGTAGATGTTCAGTGCCATAATTCCAAACCATTTGAATATGCTTCTTACATTTCCAAGAAGATTGACTCGGGGTTGATGGCTATCAAGAATGAATTACACACACTGCATTTTAGACATTATTCTATTCTTATGCACTTGATATTGTATTATGGTTAGGAAATGATGATGTGGCCTGAAGAACTAAAAATTACACAATATGATAAGGAGGGCCAACCCTTGCCATTACAACTATGGACTGCTATTTGGGATAGCAAGTTTTTAAATTCAAACTATGTCCTTCTTGAAGAGAATTTTGTGAAAACATTGTATAGATTTTTTAATCACCCCTATGAGTATTCTTTAACTGATGAGATCAAAATATTTCTGAGGCCCAAAGATTTTGGTGGTTGTTGAGCATAATTGGGGTGACTGGTACCATTATGTAGATGCTACCATGATCAGAGTGTATGGTTTTGATGATACACCCTTTCTCTTACCTAAAACAATGCCAAATAGAATTGTACACCTAGAAATTGTTAGGCAGATGGACTACTCAAGTGTTATGAATTTATGTGCCTATGAAAAAAAATCATTTATTCCAAGTACTTTATGCTTTGTGGATTTTACTGTGCTATCAAAGGAGGGGTATGATTCAATTTTGGATAAATTGTCAGAGTTCAATTTGAAGAGGGCTACACCTAGAAAATGATTTGATCTTGAAGGATACATAGATGTTGCTAAAAATAAATTAAATTTTGGCAGGTATGAACATATACCTTATCCAAAGGATGATATAATTAGAAACATGGAGTAAAAGGAGGCTGAACTAGCCATCGATGAATATAACAAGATAATTGAGCACGAATTGAAAAAGATAGAAGAGGTAGAAATGTTATCCTCTAGAACTGACGAAGCCATTAGTGAAAAAGGACATCAAGGCCATAATGACAAGATATCTAAGATGAGAATTGAAAAGTATCAACCCTCCAATAGAGAACATGAAGTTGATGAGAGCTTTGATGTAGATACCAGGAAACTTGCCTTTAGATCATTTGTTTTTGATAATTAATTTATAAAGTCACCTGAATTCAAATCATTCCTATATAGGCAAAAGGGGAAAGAAATAAGGGATTATGTCACAAATATCACACCTAGCAATGAGAATGAATTGTTGAATACTTTGAACTTGGATGTGGACAATGAGGTGAGAAATATGAACCCAGAAAGGGGAAGAAAATTGTTGGAATAATATGGTGTGATGATCTTTCCTAGTCTAGATTTAAATTCAGCTCTTGTTTTTGACAGTTTCTTGCATAATAATAATACTACTCACAAAGTTAGTCCTGAAGGAGTTACAAAAGTATATACCAAATCTAAGTATAATCCAAATGATAACTCTCACATGATTTGGGCTCTGTACCCTCCACATAAGAATTATGTGATCATAGACACAAAAAAGGAATTCGGACATGTAATGACATTAAAGGTGGGTGGAGTCGATCCTATAGCTACAATTGACATTGGCATCAATGTGGCCAAGCTGAATAAAGCATAGATTCAAATGCTGATAAAAGAGAGGGATATGTCTAAGAATAATAATGAAAGAGTACTAATAGAAAATGAGTTTATAAAGGACACTAAGTTATTGAAATAGGGGGAAAGATCTTAGTTAAAACAAGAGGAAGCATACATGGCAAAGACAAGATGTGAGGCACTCTCTATAGTACTATGGAAAGGGCACACTAACCTGATGATCTGGATGGAAAAACTATGGGGCACTCATTCCCAGATCCATATTGTAGTTCAAGAGCATAAAAGGGTGAGTGACCAAATCCAAGAAAATATCTAGGAAGCACAAAATAAAGATCCTCCTAATAGTAGAACTATAACAGTCATTGAGGAAATTCATAAGAATCACGAAGAATATCATGAAGAGCTTCAAGCTAATACAAAGGAACTCATCAATGTTGCAAAAGAGGGAATTACTACACTATTCAAAGGAGGAGAGTAGAAGGATAGAGATGGATGGATAGAGGAGTGCAGGTTTATATTGCAAAAAGATTTGGAAGCAACCAAGGATAAAGACTCAGTGTTAGGTGATACTTGCAAGCATGTGGAGAAGATGGTAATCATGGAGATAGCTGCAAGGAACTTTGTAGAAGATATTGATACTCATTGAAGACAAGATTACCTAGATCACATGACCAAAGTTCATTTATGGTTAACTAGGGCTTAATCTTTGTGTTTAGTTGTTAATCGCAAAAGTCTTTTGTGAAAGGGCGTGTCCCCTGAATGATATTGATATTTATATTGAACTCTTCATGATTGAAAGATCATCACAATATTTTTTAGATTAGGGAATAGGGATAGATAGATAGCAGAAAGCTTCCATGATGTTTACATTTCAAAAGACTATGTTGCAAGTATATTTTTGAGGAAATCAATGAAAGATCTCTGATTTTGTGGCTTCATATTGGCATTAATTTTTTTTTTGTAGTTATTCAATTATCTAGTTGTTCCCATTTTAGTGTTTCTTTATTATTTAAATTGGAATATCAAGAATATATTCAATTTATCAATGCACATTTGTTGTATTTGTGTGATATGATTAATTGGCTTCCCCAAAGGAATTAAAATCATTCTAGTCAATCATAGTAATCTGGAAGTATTATTTGGATCAGTAAGAAGAACCATATAGTTAGGATTGTCAATCTGTCTCCAATTTGGTGTTATCTATATTCTTGGATAATTTATTAAATTAGTTCTTTCAAGCAAAGATTAAATATTTTTGATGAATCATAAGTAACCTGGTTGTGTTAGTTGGATCCATAAGTAGAGTTTTTCAATCACTTTCCTATACATTTATACAAGATATAAAATAATACAAGTGTGCCAAACAATTTGAGTTGCATCCAATATTAGTCACCCATCACTAGCTTTATTTGACTCTGTTTTACCCAATAACACACTAATCTTTTCCATCTCTTCATTAAAATCCATACAATTCAAATTAGAAACCTTAGAAAGCCTTCATTTCCAAACAACTACATCTATTAATTGAAAATATTAATATACCTTGATATTGTTTATACAATTTATACCAAATTAAACTTTACATCTATTTCACTTCCCATTGCCACTTTCAATAGATTCCCTTAGTTAAGGATAACATAAATTTTAAATCTGCTTCCACATTTTGGTATACCCGCGTAGGTTTAGCAGAGCCTAAAGAGTAGAAGGTTAAATTAAATTAATTGGACTTGTACATTAGCCAAAAATGTTTCAAGAGCTTGGCAACCTCTTGTGGTTCAAACCTATGTTTTTGAGACCTAATACCCAGATCCTTAAAACACATTGCCTTAGATTGGTTTTATGCATTACCAAATAACTCATTTCATTCATTCAATGAACTTGTTGAAGAATTTATTAACCATTTCCAAGTGCATATTTTTCCTGAAATGACATTAGCCAATTTAATGAGATGTAAGAAAAATGAGGGTGAAAAGGTCACTGAGTTTATTTCTCGTTAACAATCACTTTATTCCCCAATTAGTGTGAAGATTCCCAATTCTCATCTTCAAAAGACGTTCATAGAAAATTTACAAAGTAAGCTAAGAGACAAGCTTGCCATGATGAAATTCCCTTCCTTCATACACTTATGCACTGCCCTTCGAGACTATCAGAATTTTGTAGGTAGTTGTGAAACTAAAGCCACCTCTACCATCCGAAAAAGTTCAACTCTTCAAAAAAAACACCTACCATCCTTTTAGAAGACAAAACAAAAGTTTCCTCCAACTAAAACATACCTCCCAACCCACCCAACAAGTTGATACCCAAGTAGCTACTATAAATAAGAGTAATCCTTATATCTTTGGGGATCTACAAAGGTAATTTACTCCCTTACATGACACACTTCAAAACATCTTAACTCAACTATTAAAAAAGAAAATGCTTACCGTACATCTTGTTCTACCTCTCGACCCTAGAAAGTCATTACCCCCAAGCTTTAGACACAATGTCTATTGTGCTTATCACCAAAAAAAAGGACATGATATAGAAAATTTCAAGCATCTTAAAAATCTTGTACAAGACCTCATTGATTCTAATAATATCCAAATTGTAGGTGTGTAGGACAAAGCCATTAAATTTTTAGCTCCTCCTAACCAAAACATATAAATATTTACCAATCCCATGCCTAACAACAATATTTCATTTGTTAACGCTAGTGAAACTAAGACCGATGTAATAAATGTTGACACAAATGATGATAACAAGAGAAATAACAAAAAAAATCCAATGGATGATAATGAACACAATCCTATGGATACTAATGACCAAAGTATCATTAATACAATGATAGGAGTGATTGATATTGATCCTCTTAAACAAAAAACCAACATTCCCATCGATGTTACTTTCTCTTCGAAAGAAACAATAAAAAATGCACCTGATGGTCCTCTTTACATAGTCAGTAGAATCAATAACATGCCCACTCCTAGGATTTTAATTGATCCCATCTATGGAGAGAATTTTATCATAGAATAAATATTATATGTGCATGGAATTACCCAAGATAGATATGATAAACCAAAAGCATGGATTAAAATGTATGATGGTTTTTCTCTTGCTATGATGGGTTAGGCCACACTCCCTTTACAAGTAGGACCAAAGAAATCAAATGAATCATTCTATATCATCTCTAATTAAGATCAATTTCATGTGAACTTAGGCTACAAATGGCTGCGCTCTATGAATTTGGTCCCATCTGTTGTCCATAAGTGCTTAAAGTTTCTAGTTAGCAATGAAATATTCACTGTGAACCATAGTGGCTTTAGCCCTTCATCTTCCTATCAGCCTCCTACAATGATCTTAATAACTAAGCCTTTACAACCATGACTTAGATACTAGACATCTGATTTGAATATCCATTTTAATCATCATGAAGTACATTTAAATTGTCAACCTAGGGATGTGAACCTGAAATGGGTTAGCACAGTGTGTGCACTAGGAACTTCAAAGTAGTCATCTTCATTCTACAACTAAGAAATATTCAATAGTCAAAGTAAATTTTATGGAAAGAAACAAAGTAAATGTTGAAAATTACTCAACAATTAAACTAAGCTAAACATGCATGATAGGAATGGAGATCTAAACAACAAACAAGCTTTGTGTGCTTTCGCTGCAAGAACAGTCACAAAATGGAGTTCTAGTGGCTGCAGGAACAGTCAGCACCAAATTATGAACTAAGTACTAAACATAAACTAATAACTAATCTAACTAAACTAAGGGATGGATTACTCACCAAGTGGGACCCCTTGGATGAGTATCCTATAAAACTAATGCAAACTCAAATTCTCAACTTAGAATTTCATCTTATTCATTTGGTAATGCAATTACAAAAGAGTAGCATGTCTAGAAATGCTTAGTATATGATCAAATACAACATCAATAATTAGAAACTCGGTAACCTTCCAAACTCCTGAAGAAGGAGAATCTAAACCTTATTTATCCTACCCACTAAACAGGGTAGTCAACTGCCACTAACCAAGAGGAAGCCATTTAGGGAAATCAGAGAAAAGAATGGAAGGGCGGCTACACATGTAGGGAATCCGGTCAGACATGCAAGTCCAAACACAAACTCAACACTGTAGTAATGCCTGTAACTACTCAACATCGTGTGAGACTAATATAAGGTATTTAAATGTGAATGACATGGGGAATCTCTCCCGTCATCCTTTAGTTGACCTTCGAATGCCTCCTCTGCAATGACTAGTTGGTGGTTGCATTCCTCAAATTAGTATCCTCAAGTATGTTTGCATCGCAATGTTAGTACGTATAATAATTTCACATATATAACCACCTTAAAGAACATTCATCAACCACATACAAAATTAATATAGATAGTCCACATAATAAGCTAATGTCATTAAAACTGGAAGAAATGGAATTAAACTTAATGTCTATGGTTTGAGGGAAACTATATAGAAATATCAACATTTAATATCAAAGTCCATGTCAACTTTAGAAAATAAACTAGAGATTCTACCCAAACTTGGACAAAAAACTAGGCTCATCACTCCCCCCAACTTAATATCTTGTTGGTCCTCCAGTAGGGGAAGAACTATTTTTCTACCTAGTCAAAGCTCTAAAATTTGAAACTAAAAGTTGTCCAATATCAGCGTCTACTCAGTGCGAGTCAGGATCCCAGTAGAATCCTCTCATTCCATCAAGTGTTTTCCATAAATTTCTTTCTTCAGCAATGTCAAAATGGTAGAATCTGAAATTTGGAGCAGGCCACAATATGATAGGTGGCTAAAAAGTAATGGGAAGCCACTCTCGACCCTTTGCTCTCCCAAGCTGAATGTACCTTTCAATCCTGTTTATTGCTACATGATATTTCTAGATGGAATGAGGTTCATCTTATTTTAGCTCATCAGTCAAAGTGTTCCATCTTTGTGATAGATATCCTTTCATGGTGTCCTCTTTTGCTACTGTCTCTACCTTATATTCACTATAAAATGCCTCAATGCAAGGCATAATTTTGTTACCATAACTAGGCCTGAAAAGAATTCTATTCCAATCTCTATAAATATCCTTGGGGTTTCTTGATTCTTCTCTAATGGCCAAAGGGATATTGGATTCCATCTTCCTATAAGCATTATATTTCTCTCCCCAGCTAATCTCATTTTTCACCCAAGACATGAATGCTCTTAGTTGGATATCTCCAACATACAACAATGGGTTCCAATCTTGGTCTTGAGTTACAACAAAATTATGTAAATAAAACTCACATAACAAATTCTTCATTTTAGGGGGGGCAATCCTATAAGCATTGAAAATTTTAATGGGGGTCTCAATTGAGGGATTGAAACCTGAGATGTGTCTTGTTAGCTGAAAATAGAGATATTTTTTCCTTTAGGTGCAGAGCATAAACTCTTGGAAGTGTTCTACATTATAAAATCTATGGCACCAAGGTTGCAATGCTACCCACACTCTCTTTTAGAGAGGCAATCTCCTCGTACTTTTTTTCAATAATTTCATCCCTCTTTTGAATTTCCTTTTTCAATCTTTCCTTTGTATCTCTTTCCATAAATTTTAAAATTTTCTATGCACTGAAAAGTCAGGAGGATTATGAATTCCTACCAGGGTTTTTGTTGATGGTTGCACCCCATATAACACTATTTGCATAGATTTAGGCTTTCTTATTGGCTCAGGTTGCAAAGGTACAATTTATTTTCCCACTTCTTGTTGCATGGCCTCTTGTTATAATTCCTATAGTTGTTGCAAGAACTCCTAATCTAATTCTTGGTCTTGTTGCAGGAACTCCAGATTTTCCTCATGCTCTCAAATTTCAACTTGCTCTACAATGGCAACAAGGTCTACTAGGGTCATTTTTTATGCCTCTTCGAATACATCCTTTTCTTTGAGATTTTCCTACCCTATTGGGGCTTTTTTACTCTCATGTGATGTCCTTCCACACTTAGGGTTTTTCTGTGAAGGAATATCAGCTGCTGGCTTTGATTTATTAAGAGGGCTCTCACATTTTCCTTTGGCTGCAAGATGAATAGTGTCAGCTTTTCTCTTCTTAAGACTAGGCACCTCTCTTCCCATAGACTATGTTTTGGATTTTTATTTTCTTGCCTTTGCCTTCTTCTTTTGTGCCCTAGTTCTTACTAGGGTTTCAAGTGGAACATCATCATCAGATTCTGATGAAGAAAATTCTTTTTTAGAGTGCCCTATTTTAGAGGAACTAATGTCTATAGCCCCTTTTGTTGTAGGAGAATTCATACTAGAGCCAACACCAAAGGTTGAAGCACTAGGGGTAGCTTCAACCATGCTTAATCTCCTGCTAGACCTACTTGTTTGAGGTAAATACGTAGATTGTAGCTGCTCAGGTCTAAATTGATTAACATTTACAAATTCTTCCTAGGTCATCTCAGGTGCTACATCATGCAAATATTTTTCAACGAATAATTTAATGGGGAAATGTTGTGAGATAGAGTTGTCCCTACATTTTTGAGTTTCAGACGCCATGATGGAGAGAAGGTTGGATAAGATGTTAGGCACATTCATCCTTATTCTATGCCTCATGTGACTCAAAATTTTGAAATGCACTGAATGTAAGTTTGACAATTGACCTTCACAAGTAAGGTACCTGATAATGTAGACGACAACCTGCTTCCATGGCTCTGGTAGAGAGGTTATTTTGGCACCCTTCTTTTCTATGTCGAATGGAGAGTCACCATGTATTGTGAATATGGCCCTTGCTAACCTGGAATCTCTAGAAATAGGGTAATGTTCGCCATCAACAGGTAACCTTGTAACTTCTACAATTCTCTTCTCAGTTGCCACAACCTCCAGTCCTTTTACTATAGCTTTTCCCTCTAAAAATGTCTAGGAAAACTCAAGTGTAATGCCTTCATCGAAACCATATAGCTTTAGGAAGTAGACCAACCAACCACAATTTCTAAATTCAGGTAGGCACTATGCATATTGAAATAAGGTATCATGACCCAAAGGCTCATTTCAAATTAGTTCACCTCCCATTTTCTTCAATTTAAATCACTCTGCAAAATTCCTTTCCTATAATTCTTGTCTAAAAACAAATTTCTTTCGGCAACACTTGTCAGCTGAAATTGTCCTACACCAATGTCAACTAAATTTTCCTTCTCTATTTTTTTAAACTTTTGCAATTCAAGATTATGATGGGGTCAATAATGGAAAAGACGAGGTAATAAAAGGAGTTATGATGAAAAGGAATGGTGACGAAAATTTAGTGTCACATCACAGATACGAGCCATCCCTCATTTAAAATTATAAATCAGCTCAACTAGATTTGCTCATGCAGACAAGTCATGGACTGACATGTGGGAAATGTACCTGCATCTTTCCTTTCCCCCGCAAACTAAATTTGGACATGTTTCCACACATGCGAGATGGAAATAGTGATTTGATAGGGGGTATGAAAATTAAGTGAACATCCATACTAATTGTAAAATGATTAAATGAATGCACTAAAAAGATAATTAAGAGAGAAATTAATGCACACATACCTGAATTTTTGAAGGATATGCTGCAAAGATCATGGAGAAATTATCATTCACCTTTTTAGGAAATAAATTGAGCAAACAATAATGATGAAATGGGATGATGTGAGGTGGAATGAAGTGATGGAAGAGAGAGAAAGGTGGTATAGATGTGCAGATGGGAGAATGGGTGAATAAATCAACTTCTACAAAAGTAGAAGTCTTTATTTTGATAAGTACGTACCTTAATTAGCTAGAAGGAGGGACACTAGGTCCACTGCCTTTGGCTATAGGAAGCTCGGGTGCTGTAGGTTGGTTGAATTTCTATAGGAAGTCTTCTTTGGAAGCTGGCTTGTGATACAATCTAAGACGATGACCACTGACTAGTAATTTGAATATGACAGGATCAATGGTGGTGAGATGAACAACTCCATTGGGAAAGACCTCAACAACTTGATATGGTCCTAGCCACCTTGTTTGCAATTTTCCTACATTGTCCTGATATCGTGAGTCATAAAGCAATGCCCAATCACCTAAAAAAAAATTATTCTCTTTGATAATTTTTTCATGCCATTTGATTCTTTGATTCTACATGACTTCAATGTGGTGAAAAGTTGTCTTCCTCATCTCATCTAAAGCACTCAGCTACATGATTATTTCTTTTTGTGCCTCAGAAATATTCATCCCTAAGTCTACTATAGTTCTAAGATTTTTGTGCTTGAATTCAATAGGAATAATAGCTATCTTTCCATACAGTAGCTCAAATAGAGTGAAGTTTTTAGTAGTTTTCCAAGTGGTTTTGTAGGCCCAAACTGCTTCTAATAATCTATTTTCCCAATCCTTTCTATGAATAGCCAGTGTTTTGGTTAGAATGGCTTCAATTTCTCTATTGGTCACCTCAACTTGTCCATTGGCCTGAGGATGGTAAGGAGTAGACTTTATGTGCCTTATGTTATATTCATTGACTAGTTATGTAGCAAGTGTTGAGGTAAACTGAGCTCCTTGATTAGTTACTATTTCTCTTGGCACTCCATATCATGTGAAAAAAAAATCATAAAGAAATTCTACAACTTTGTTGTCTCTTGCATGCTTCATGGCCTTGACTTCTACCCATTTAGTTACATAATCAGTGCATACCAAGATATAAGACTTACCATTTGTTGGGGGATCAATGGGTCCCACAAAATCCAATCCCCACTTGTGAAAGGGAGTGACTACTACTTGGCAGTAGAGTGGCATCTCATCTGATTTGGTTGGCTGACCCATTCTTTGACACCTATCACATTTCCTTGTATATCTTCCTACATCCTTGTGGATTTTAGGCCAATAGTATCATGTGTTCAAAATATTCATTGTTGTTCTTTTAGCTATAAAATTCCCTCCACAGGGTTCATCATGGCATGCATGCATAATTTCACATGTCTCATCTTCCCTCACACATCTTCTCATAACATGATCTAGTCCAGTATAAAACAAGCATTCTTGTAGGTTTTTGCTGACAAAATAAATGAGAAAGACTTCTCCTATAGCATAGTCTAATGCATCAGTGTGGATGTGAAAAGAAATTTCCTAGTTAGGTCCCTTAAGTACATGAGCATGAGTCAAGGCTGCCTTCAAGTCATAAAATATTGTGGCACAGTCTTGTGTTCACTGGAACTCAATATCTTGGTTAAGAGAGTATACAAGGGTACTGCTATTTTATTGAAGTCTTTGATGAAATTCCTGTAATATATTGCATGTCCAAAGAAACTGCTAACATCCTTTTGTTTTCCAGGTGTAGGAAAATTAGTAATTACCTCAATTTTTATAGGATCTACCTGAATTCCTTTGTGGGAAATGTGGTGGGCAATAACTACACCTTCCTATATCATCATGAAGCACTTCTCACTATTTAAAGAGATATTTTAGTCTTCACATCTCTATAAGACTTTCTCAAGATTCTTCAATGCTTCATCAAAATCAACACCATAGGTGCTAAAGTCATCCATATATATTTCCATGCAGTCAAGAGAGATGTCTAAAAATATGTTGGTGACTGCTCTCTGAAAGGTTGCAAGTGTGTTGCATAAACCAAAGGGAAGTACTGAATAGGTATATGTCCCCCATGGACATGTGAAGGTTGTTTTCTCCTAGTCCTCAGGTGCAATTTGAATCTGATTGTAGCCACTGAATTTTTCAAGGAAAGAGAAGTACTGCTTTCTTGCAAGTGAGTCCAGTACTTGATCTACAAAAGGAAAGGGAAAATGGTCTTTCTTAGTAGCAACATTGAGTTTCTTGTAATCAAAATAGAATCACCATTTTCCTCCCTTCTTGGGCACAATTACCAATGGGGACACCCATTTATTGTATGATATTGGATAGATAAAGCCTGCATCTAGAAAGTTTTGTAGCTTTATTTTGACAATCTCCCTCAATGCAGGGTTGATTATTCCTTGTGGCTTCCTGACCAGTTTACAATCATCTTTGATATATATCCTATGGGTATCATGATAATCCCATGCAAATGAATTTTGGTGGGCCTTCAACAAATTTTCCAATGACAACTGTTGTTTTTCTCCCAATTTTCTATTAATATTCAAATATTTTCCCTCGGACACCTATACTTGTGTAGTTAACTCTATAAAAAAAAAATCATGAATGCATGGTACCTTAAGTTCATATGGTAGCATCATGTCGAACATACCTATTGTTGTAGGAAGTTTGTCTATAGGAAGAGTGGTTGCAAGAAGAGTGGATATAGGAAGTGTGGTTGCGAGAAGTTTGACTGCATAAATAGTGGTTGTAGGAAGATCAGGTAGAGAAGATAGAAGTGTCTTGATGGGATCAGTAGAACTAGTCGCATGAGAGGGTTGCACCTCCTCTATCTCACAATGGTTCTGAATTATATTAGATACCACTTCATCTTTGTCTTGAAGCTAAAAGAAAGGGCTTCTACCTAACATCATAAGTTGCGTCAAAAATTTAGCTTCCTTGGCCTCTTCACCTACATGTGGCCATACATGATTATCCTCACCATGGGATGGCTAAGCAGGAGGATAAAAAACAAAAATTTTGGTGTTCCTGCCATCGGAAATGGTCATTTAACATGACCAACATCTGATATAAGTGTCTACTATTGCTAACCATGGCCTTCCAAGGATGATAGGATACATGCCTAATGCAGCTTAGGAGAAAGAATCATGAAGTCAGATGGATACTCCGAAGAGTCTAGAGTCACCACAAGGTCCTCTACTATGCCACCGAGCTTAATAGTGGAACTATCAGCAAGCTATAGGATAGTAGGAGTGGATCTCATACTTAAAATGTTTAGTTGTTGCAGGATGTCTTTAGTCATCACATTTATTGTTGCACCCAAGTCAATTAAAGAATTATTTATGTGTGTCCCATTGATAATAACTTCAACCATGGGACTACCTAGATCATTGTACTTGGGGATAGTTACTTTTCCAAGCACGATGTTAGCTAGTTGTTCCAGTACATGAACTATAGTCGGGTCTTTATTTTTCCTGCCTGGCTTCTTGAGGCATGATTTTTTGATTGATTTTCCATATATAGGGACATATTTTATTGTCTGGAATAGGGGATTCTAGACACATATATGATTCAGCAGGTCTAGAATGTCAAAAGTGGTGTCCCCCTTGTCTTCCTTTTGTTTGGAAACTTCCAATATCTAAGGGAATGAAGGTTCTTGTGCCATTTGTTTGGTTGGAATTGGTTCAAGATTTGTAGGTGCACCAGACTGAATGGGAACATTCATGGGTTCTTCTTCTTCCATAGGAAGCTCAATGATGATGGGTAAGGAAGGAGTTGGAAAAGTAGTTCCTGAACACAACTATATGTTACTTAAACTCACAACATATGCATTAAATTTATTTGGATCAACAAAGTATATAGGCTCCTGCTGTGGTTTGTAATTTGGGTTAGGTGTGGGTTGAGCTAGTAACTAAGTGGGTTTAGGCACATTTGGGTTGGGATTGGCAGGGAGAGGCATGATAGCAGGTTTTTGGGGTTGAGAAGGAGGCTACATGTAACTGGTTGTCTAGTTTGACCACTATTTTCCACCTCTCCGTTGGGATGTTTTTTGCCAGTTTCCTGAAGGTGGCTGCCAAGGTCCTTGAAATTTTTGCCAATTCCCCCGAGGTTGCTGCCACTAAGGTGAAGAATTTTGATAATTGGGACAAGCATTTGAAGATTTACCCCAAGACTATGGTGGATATCCTCCATAGTTGGATGGAAATAGAGGCTACCACTGGTTACCAGATGAATAGGAATTAAAATATGGTCCAACAAAAGATAGTGGATCTGGTGGCATACCTTGTCTTGGAGCCCATGGCCTTTTCTGTGCAGCAAAGTAGACTTGATATTCCCCAGTTTGGATTAGTTTGAACTTAGGTGGAATTTGCTTGCTATCAATGTTAGCTACCATCTTGCATCTGCAGTCCTTCTTCTTTTTTCTGCAATGAGGGAAATATTTTGTCAACATTGCCTCTGTCTCTTGATGTTTCTTCTTGGTCTGAAGTGTATCCAACTGAGTAGCTAGATTTTGTATGATATCCTACTTGAAATATTCCAGTAAGTGATTAATCTCCATCCTTGAAACTCCATTGGTGGATGAATTACTCATAGAGGATTGGTAAGCTCTCCCTTTCTTTGAGGCTACCCTAGAATAGTTTTGGCATATCTTCTTAATATCCTCCCAAGGAAATTGAGTGACATCTCCTCCTACCATCAGGTCCAAAGAATTAGTGCAGCTTTCATTAATTCCTCTCAAGAAAAGAAGCTTCTATGAGTCTTCATTAGGTGTATGGTGTAGATATTTCTGAAATAAAATAGAAACCTTGAAATGAAATCCTCTAGGCTTTCATCTTCCTTTTGCTACATTCTGAAAATGTCTCCTCCTCTCATATCATTGCCCCTGCAATACTCTTTATATTTCTCAAGGAACTTAGTCTTCATGTCCTCCCAAGTCTCCATAGTATCCCCACCAATGTTCATAAACCATCTCAATACAACTTATTTCAGATTTGTAGGAAATAGCTTAAGCCTATGGGTAGTAGTGGTATAGGCATAACTTTTACAAAGTATATCAAACTCAAACATGAATGTATCAAGAGCTTTTGTGATAATTCCATAGAACTTAGGAAGGATTGAAGCAGGCATATTTTTGAGGTTGTCTACTTCATTCTGTTGAGAAATGGGAAAAGGAAAAGTTGGCTGGTTCTACCTATTAGGCCTATTTCCATTTGCATCAACCATGCCTAATTGATTAAGTTCCAAAGTAAAGGGTTCTTCAACTAGATTTTGATCTTCAATGGAAACTTCAAAATTGGTTAGGTCAAGAAATGTATCATTAAAAAGGGTGTGTCTCTTCTTCTTCTTCGTTTATGGGCAGATTTGGAATCTCTACTAGTTCAAATGGTTTTGGATTATTAGGAAGGAATCCCTTATAAGCATCTATTCTTCTTCTATGCATGTGGTATCACTTAGCATCATCCAATTTACACAAATAATTGGTGAAAGAATAGTTGATCATAACTTCTAAAAACTAAGAGAAAACTCCAAAAAATACTACATCAGAAAGAAAAATAGCAATGGCTTCAAAGAACTCCCTAGTTTGACACCATCTTTGACAATGACACCATTATGTTTGGCCTCCTACAATGATATTAATAGCTAAGCCTTTACAACCATGATTTAGAGATTGGACATCTGATCTGAATAACCATTTTAACCATCATGAAGGTACATTTAAATTTTCAACCCAGGGACATGAAATTGAAATGGGTTAGCATAGTATGTGTACTAGGAACTTCAAAGTAGTCATCTTCATTCTACAACTAAGAAAGATTCAATACTGAAAGTAAACTGCATGGAAAGGAACAAAGTAAATGTTGAATATCACTCAACAATTAAAATAAGCTAAACATGCATGACAAGAATGGAAATATGAATAACAAATAGGGAACTACTTTGTCTACTTTGGCTGTAGGAACAGTCATAAAATGGAATTCTAGTGGTTGCACAAACAATCAGTGCCATATTTTGAAGTAAGTACTAAAGAGAAACTAATAACCAATCTAACTAAACTAAGGGATGGATTACTCACCAAGTGGGCCCCCTTGGATAAGTATCCTCTAAAACTAATGTAAACTCAAATGCTCAACTCAGAACTTCATCTTATTCATTCGGTAATGCAATTATAAAAGAGTAGCATGTCTGGAAATGCTTAGTATATGATTAGATACAACATTATTAATCAACAACTCGATAACCTTCTGAAATTCTAAAGAAGGAGAATCTGAACCTTATTTATCCTACCCACTAAACAAGGCAGTCAACTCCCACTAACTAAGAGGACACCATTTAGGGAAAGCAGAGAAAAGAATGGAAGGGTGACTACATATGCAGGGAATCCGATCAGACATGCAAGTCCAAACATAGACTCAACATCATGTGAGACCAATATAAGGTTGTTACATGTAGCTGACATGGGGAATCTCTACTATCATCCTATAGTTTACCTTCAAATGCCTCCTCTGCAATGACTAGCTGGCGGCTGCATTCCTCAGATTAGTATCCTCAAGTATGTTTGCATGGCAATTAGTACACATAATAATTTCACATCTATAACCACCTTAAAGAAAATTCATCAACCATATGCAAAATTTATATAGATAGTCCACATAATAAGCTAATGTCATTAAAATTGGCAGAAATGGAATTAAACCCAATGTCTATGGTTTGAGGGAAATGAGATAGAAATATCAACATTTAATATCAAATTCCATGTCAACTTCAGTAAATAAACTATAGATTCTACCCAAATTTGGAAGAAAAACTAGGCTCGTAACTTCCTGTGGAAATTTTTCCTTGATTATTTTTGGCCCGAGCCCATGGAACCTATAAGACCCCATGAGGACTTCCTTTTCCTATCCTACCAAAAGTTCAAAGAAAAATGTATATCCAAATTATCCATTGATAATTTTCCTCCACCCATGCTTGAACCTCCACCACTTAAAAATAATATTGAGCCTAAATCCCTTCCAACAAACAAAAACCCATCCATCAAAAATCCTTTACCTATTTTCTACAAGGGACCAAGAGAAAAAAAAACAATTCCTAATCCGCCTCCTAAGAAAACTTATAAATCCAAAGAGAAATTGGTTGAACAACCTTCCATGGTTTCTTCCATTCTTCCTTCACAAGAAGAAAAGGAACCTATGGTTGACAAACCCACTTCTACAAAAACATAACTTGAAAACCATAATAAAATAAACTAAAATGCCAGAGAGCTTAAGCACAAACATCATGCTATTTCTCGAAAGATGAATGAATAAAATAACATTAAAAGTCAAAATCCAAACTTGATAGAAGCAATAAATGATGAGCCTCCTCCATTACCAAACAAATAGGTCCTATGTCGCCAACACAACAAGGACCAACACCTTCTATAGATATTATAATTCATCCTCCTCTTGTGGTTAACTTTGATGATGATGAATAAATAACTAAAATTGACGAGAAAATGCATAAAGAGTTGAATTTTTTATTTGCCTCTTCCATGAGCTTAAAATATAACAACTGTGATGATCCTCCTAAATCGAGTGATGCACCATGTGTTGAGCTTGGTGATTCTCCTAGTACAACACTTGATGTTGTCCCTCTCACTAGTGATTATTCTTCCTATACTAAACAAGACAAGGATGTGGATGACCTGCTAGATGGTTGAATCCTATGTGCTTTACTAGTCTATTTTCTTTCCTTTTTTCTTTTCTTTTGTGTGATTGCATGTGCATAATGTGACCCCTCTGTGATGTTTTTTTTTATGTTCTCTCTCTCTTTGTGCATTCCTCTATTTGTTCCTCCACTCTTCTATATGTCGTAAGCTTTTTCCTTTTCATTGATCTTTGCTTTTCATTTTCATTTGTCTTGTGTTTTCCTTTTGGGGATGATGCAAGGAGTCGAGACACCATATGTCTCTTCCATGTTGACCCAAAATATTTTTCATTATTTTTTCTTTTCATTTTCATTTTCATTTTTGTCTTGTTTTTTCCTTTTGGGGATGGCGCAAGGTGTTGAGACACCCTATGTCTCTTCCATGTTGACCCAAAAGGTTTTTCATTTTTCTTTCTCTCTCTTTGTGTCATTCTTCCAATTTTTTGTGTATTTGTGGAATGATGATAGTTCCGATCTCTCTAATATCATTGCAAAAAAGATAGATACTAACCCTAAATCCATAGATCCCTTATGTGTTTTTGGGGGGCAACCCTCTTTTCTCTTTTCCTTTTTCATGTTTGTCTACTTTAAAGTAATTTCTCATAGCATGGTGTTTAGCAATTTCTTTAAAGTGGGGGCATACATTGGCATTATTTTGGCATGATTTCATTTGCATTTTTATTTTTCATGTTCCTTGATATGATTTTCTTAATTCATGCAATGTGTTTTTCTCTTTGTGGTGACATTGGTAGTAATGTCCTTTAAGAGCGTGATCTATCTTAGCATATTGAATTTCTCTTAGTGGTAATGAAATATAATGCATTCCCTAAGTTGTGAATCTTTTATCCTTTGATTGGTCTTCTCTTGGAGACATTAGGAACAATGTCCCCTAAGATTAAGACCTTGAACAAACTAAGCAAAATCCCTTCGAACATACCTCTTTCTTATTGTGTTTCATTTTTCATTGTACCTTATTAAAGTCATGGACATATGGCTTTGATATGGTACCCTAGGGCTCACCTAGTGAGCAACTAGCTTTACTAGCCCTTGTGAGCATGCATTTTTCTTTTTGTCCTTATCATAGTCATGGGGGTATGACTTTGATATGGACCTCTTAGGGCTCACCTAGTGAACAAATATCTTCACTAGCCCTTGTGAGCATGCACTTTTGTTTGCGTAGTGGAAAATGCATTCCACTTGTAAAACTTTTTGGACATAAAACCTAGACCTCGTCCACAATGCATTGGACATCCAGTCGAAATTTGATCTATTGCATTTTTTTTCCTTTTTCCTTTCTTTTGTCTTTGATGGTATATGTTTGTGATCCAATTATGGCTTCATATATCATCCACAAGTGTGTTACTTTGTGCCTATGTTGGTCTATTCTAGGATCTTGATCCTAGGGGCTTGGTCACCCTCTTGATTATTTTCATCCTATCTTACTAGAATTTGTAAATTTTAAACCCTCTTAATTGCGTGGTTGACTACTTTAGTGTGAGTTTGAATCAAGTTCATCCTCTCACTAAAGTGGGGGCTAAATGTACTATAGGAAAATGCATACCCTTGAATTTACAAACTTGTTTGGGCCCACCTTTCTTTATTTATCCTTATTTAGGTCTTAATTGGTCCTATTCAAGCCTAATAAACTATATCTTTTTTATGGCTAATCCCGACAAACATCAAAAGATAAATGATAATTTAATGATTTTGGCTTTGTTCCTAATTTTTGGGTCGGTACTAAGATGCCAACTAGGTCGTCTTTGTCCCCCAAAGGTCTTGGGAACCTCTTTTCAAAGGGACCTTAAATGGGCCCCTTTTTGGAGTCTATGCCCAAAGTTTGAAGACTTTGGACTAAGATGCCACCTAGGGCATCTTAGTCTCCCTTAAGATTTTTTCAAAATTTAATTTCAAATTTTAGTGGAATTTTGCCTCCTTTAATTAAGGAATTCATATGTCAGCTTGTTGTGGTGTAATTTCAAGATATTAAGCATGAATAAGTATAAATACAAGGTTATTTCATTAGTTTTCATCCCAAGCATTCAAGTATTCATTCCTTAGGGAAATTAATGAGATCAAGAGAAATTCATCAGGAATTTGGAGCCATCATCAATATTTGAGCATCATATCAAGGATATTGTTGCATCATGTGTGTATTTGAGCTAACATTTGTGATGTAGGGTTTTGATTCAAGCAAGCAATTCAAGTCAAGATCTATCAAGAATTCATTGGATTCAAGATCTATATCCAAGCTAGCCATTTTACATAATTTTGCAGACTTCATAGCAAGGTTTTGGTGAGTTGTAACATTGCATGTTGTTCATTCATTATTTCCATTCATTCCATTTCATTTCAAGTTTTAATTAACAACAAGGGGTTTGACTAAGGAAAACCCCTATTTACTAACAATCAACAAGTTTTTTCCCTCTTGAGTGTTTGTGATTACAGATTTAGGTTGAAGACTTGAAGATCATTTGAAGTGAAAATTTGCAAAGTTGCATTACAAATTTGTCATCTTCACATAAACTCACCTATAGGCGTGATCTAGAAGTTTCAGAACCTAAGATCACAAAAGAAGGAAGTGCAGACTTTGAACCTCAGGGCCACATTCAAAGATTTTAGAAATTCAAAATGGGACTAAGTCACCACCTAGGGTATCTTAGTCCTCCCGAGGGTATTTTACAGAGATTCTTTTAGATTCGATTTCGGCATCCAAAGATTTTTCATTTTCCCTGAAAAACAATAGCAAGACTAAGTCAATAGTAAGGGCATCTTAGTCCTCTATAAAACTTTTTGATAGCTTCTTTGCATTTCAAAAATCCACATTACATTTCTAGAACTCTCAAGTACACATAACCTAACTTTTTGTTGCATAATTTCATCATTTTCATCCTTCATTTAGCTTTTATTATTAGGTTTTGTAAGTTGAATGCAAAGTTATCTTTTCCAAACTTTGGCTTGGTGGTGAACCCCTCAAATCCTAAAAGAACCCTTCCTAGGTCTTTCTTGTTGAAAATTGACTCACCCTTGAGGCTGATAGTCAATCCAATCAGGATTCCTAGGACATTATTGAATGACCATAGGAGAAAGGTGGCAGAATCACCCATTTTTTCCATACAGTTTACTAGGTAGGGTTGTTGTTTTGGTGCAAGGTGTTGGTTCATAGTTTTGGTTTTGCTATTTGGTGCTAGTAGTTTTGTTGGCTAGATGGCATGTTGGTTGCTATCTTCTTGGGTTTAGGGTCCCTTTCCTTTTCTTTTGTAATAAGAAATATATGTTGGAGAAAAGCAATTAATTATTAATTAATTATTACTCCTTATGTATTAAGTCACCTTATGTGGTGATGTGTCACTTGAAGAGGGAGTTGAAATATTCAAGGTTCTGTGGTAATCCTCATTTTCCACTTGGTGAAACTTTGTTTCCAGCTTGAGTTAAGTACTCCTGTAGTGACAAACTCATATTCCTATATGTACTTCACCCTCCTTGAGGGTTTGTATACATCTAATCAATCATTCCATTCTTGTATTGAAATTATTATTTCTCAATAGGTTTATTGATGGTAAAAAAATAATGTAGATATCTTAGAAACTCTAACGTGGTATCAAAGTAATTCTACAAATGATTGATCTATGGTTTAGTTGTTTAGTGTGTCAACTTTTATGGAGGCCAATTCAAAGGTGTTTGAGAAGTCATTATTTGAAGAGGTGTTTGTAGAAAGTCGAAGTTTGGAGGTGAGATAAGGCATTTGTAGCAACTTCCATGCATCAAATCTAATATTTATATATAGAGCAGTAGAGGTTGATTCTATTTTGTACCTAGCATGGAATTGAAGGCCAATTTACACTTGGCATAGACTTTAAAAACCAGATCTGTGAATAACCATGCAAACTAGCTAGTACATGTTAATGAAATCCAACATTCACCAATTTATGAGCTCCTAAGGCTCACCTAGCATGATCTCACATTATGTGGCCTTCTCTACAAGGAATATTTCTCTTTATGAAGGCTAATCTATTATGGATTTGATTTTTTTTGGTAGACTATTTCTTGGGCGTCCTTCAACAGTTTTCTTTTGGAGGTTCAATTGATGCAAGTTAAGAAATGCGAGACTTATCAGGCTAACCGATCTTGTAGAAATTACTCAAATCAAGAGAAAATTACAAACGACAATAAGAACCACAAAATAAAATTATTATTGCATTCAAGGTTTTTGATTATAGTTCATCAAAAAATTACATTTATATGTTAATATTCCCCCTTACAAGAATCTACTACACAACTTGTACAATCCCCAATTCAATCTCAATAAATTTTCCCCAACCTTCATTTAGCATGAATTCCCATTCTTCGCATCCCTCATCTTTCCAAGATCAAATCTTACATGACCATTGGGATTTTTCTATTTTCAATTTGAATATCCACCCTTGATCTTAGAGAAGATATATGATTAACATATCATCTTGTAATATCATGACGACCCAGGTAGATGACCGTGGAGTTGCGGTTTAATGAATTCCCTGCAGTATCACATGCTTCCAAATGCTCTACCATGAGGTATTGGTTATGAGTTACCATAATATTGATGGCTTGATACTTAACCGTTGTGGGTCAACAATAACTCCTAAGTTATCCCGTGATACCACATGTGTAGAAAATGACTGTTGTGGGAGCACGATTAAGAGGAAAATAAAGTTATCCGTTGATATTGTAAGTACAAAATATGACTATTGTGGGAGTGTGGTTAAGAGAAAAAATGAATAGAAGAAGCCTCATAAAAATCACTCTTTGATCTGCAATAAATTTATATAATCTTAAAATGCATTAAATCAATGCTACAATCCATCTACACACCATAAAATCCAAAACTTGAAAGAAAATATTTACAAAATGAAATTACAAATATTTTTGGGTGATGAGGATTTCCCATATGCTGAGGATGCTCCTGCATTAGACACTCTAGTAAATTAAATGTTCCATGAGTGCACAACTCAAGAAATTTTTAGTGTATTTGGGATAGGAATCCCAAACTTCAAGAGGTCTACTACATTGATCCATGAAGCTTCATTTGTTGCACGATCCTTCCATCTGATCAAATATTCCTAATACTCCTTCACCCTAGTCTTCTTCACAATGTGTGAATCAACTATCTAATCCACCTCTTCCATTTTCTTCTCAAGCTCCTGAAGTGACCAATCTGGTACATCCTATGAATGTGAGGAATCAATTCATTCCTCTTCTTGATACTCATACATATCTACAACATTGAATATTAGGGAAATATCCATTCCATCTCAAAGTTCAATCTCATATCCATTTTTAAAAAAATTCCTTAAGATCCTATAGGGACCTATCTTCTCTCACTTCAATTTATTCTATGTTCCTTGTGGGAAGATTTCCTTATACTTCTTGGCACTTTTCTCCAAACTCTCTCTCACCTCCTAATGCAAATCCTAAATATACACATCAAAATCTTCTGCAACAACACTCCTTCTCCTCAAGTCTACACTGTCTCTTAATTCATCTACTCCCCTTGGGCTATATCCATACACAATCTAAAATGGACTCTTTCCTACACTTCTATTAATGGAATTTTTTTAGGAAAACTTTGCTTGTGGCAAGGCCAAATCCCTTTGACTAGGCTTATCACCTACCAAACATCTCAAAATATTACCTAAAATCTTGTTCACCACTTTAGTCTGACCATCAGTTTGTGGATGGTAGGATGAACTAGACCCCAACCATGTACCCATTTTCTTCCACAAAGTACACTAGAAATGAACAACCAAATTAGTGTCCCTATTTGAGATGATACTATCTGACAAACCATGCAACCAAACTACTCTTTGAATTTTTGTTTAGCTATATGTGAAGTATCACTATACTTATGACAAGGAATAAAATGAACCATTTTTGAAAACCTATCCACAACAACATACAAAGAATAATTACCTCTTTGTGTATGTGGAAATACCAAAACAAAATCCATGGTAATGCATTCCCATGGAATTTTTGGTATAGGTAGTGGTTGATACAATCTGTTATTTTTCCTTACTCCTTTGCAATGTTGACTACACTATCCTCTTCACATCTGCACATTCCTAGCCAATAATAGCTCTCTGTCAATTGTGCCAACATCTTATCCACTCAAAAATGTCCACCCAGACCTCCACCATTCTTTTCTCTCTACAAATTTTCCCTCATGGATCCTCAAGGTGTACACAACCTCTTCCCTTTGAACAAAAAATTATATTGAATAAAATACTTCAACCATGGAGTTCTATCTACCCCCATCAGGTTCTTACAAGCTTCCCAAGATTCCCTAAAATCAACATCCTTTTCATACAATTCTCCCATAGAATCAAACCCAACAACACTCACTCTCATTTTTTTTAGCAAAAAAAATCTCCTACTCAAGGCATCAACAAACCTATTTGATTTCCCACTTCTATGCTTCAAAACAAATGAATAACTTTGAAGAAACTCAACCCATTTCACATGTATTTGATTCAACTTACCTTGGCTATGGATGAACTACAAAGTCTAATGATTAATGTACAAGACAAACTCCTTGGGTAGTAAATAATGGCTCCATCTCTTAAGTGCTTGTACAATTGCATAAAATTCTTGATCATACACATAATATTTTCTTCTAGCCTCATTGAGCTTCTTAGTGAAATATGCTATAGGTCTTCCCTCTTGACTCAAAACACCTCCTATTTTTGTCCTACTTGCATCACAATCAACATGAAACACTTTCCAAAATCTGGAAGTGCTAACATAGGCTGCTCCATCACCTTTTCATTCAAAATATTAAAACTCCTTTCTACTAGTACTATCCACACAAACTCCCTTCTAGTACCCTTCAGTGTTTCTATTATTAGGGCACAAATACCATTGAAATTCCTTACTAAATTCTTGTAGAAGCTGACCAAGCCATGGAAAACCCTTGCTTCAAACATACTCCTTGGTGAAGGCCAATCAATGATGGCTTTCACTTTCTTTAGGTCCATTTTCAGACCACTAATAGACAACACAAAAACTAAATACACTAGTTATTCTATCATAAAAGTACACTTTTTTTCATATTTACTAACAAATTTTCTTCTCTTAATCTTTGCAAAACTAACTGAATATGTTGCAGGTTCTCTTCTTTTGTCTTAGTAAAAATCAAAATATCATCCAAATACTCAATTACAAAATTACCAAGATATGGCTTCAATACTTCATTCATCAACCTCATGAAAGTACTTGGAGCATTTGTCAGCCTTTAAAGGGCATCACCAACCATTCATACAATCCATCTTTTGTCTTGAAGGGTGTCTTCCATTTATCCACTTCTCTTATCCTTATCTAATGATAGCCACTCTTCAAATCAATTTTTGTGAAGTATTTAGCTCCACTCAAGCAATCCATTAGATGATCCATTCTCGATAATCAAAACCTATATTTTATTATTATCTTATTTATGGCTCTAGAGTTTGTACACATACTCCATTCTCTACCTTTCTTTGGTGTCAACACTGCTCAAACTACACAAGGACTCAAACTTTCTCTAATCAATCCCTTATCCTATAACTCCTACACTTGCTTATTAATATTCTCATTCTCCATAGGTGTCATCCTATAAGGTGCTTTGTTCAACAAACTGGTCCTTGGAATCAGATCCATTTAGTGACAAATATCCCTCATTAGTGGAAATCCATTGGGTAACTCATCCAACAAAATATCTTCTAACTTTCCTATTATTTCCTAAATTTCACTTGAAAAATCTTATTTTCTTTCTTTGTCCTTATTTCCTCCAAGTTTGGGCATAATGGAAAAATATGCAATCTCCTTTCTAAGATATCTCATAAATTGTTTCCCACTGACCAAGCATACCCTTGGTGTACTATCATTCTCCTCTTCCTCATCCTTCAAAGGATTCAGAATATACTCTTTCCCATCCTTCTTAATGGTGTAGCTTGTAGACATGAAAAATGTACATTCTCGATCTGGCACATTTGATCCATATTACTAACGACGTTTCCTCCTAAATCATACTCTCAACATTTCATCATATTCTATCTCTTAATTTAATAAATCATGGTTTATTTGATTAAGTCTTCCTCTTTCACTAATTAAATTAATCAATTTAATTTAATTGACCTTACATCTCTATTTAATTAAATAAATCTTTTTATTTGATTAAATTCTCTAAAGTCCTCTTAAATTAAATAAATTAAAACCTTATTGGATTTAATCTAACATATTCCTCCTTAGTTAAATAAATCAAATCATTTATTTAATTAAATCATTTCCCCTCAATTTTGATTTAAATTAATTCATCTATTTGAGTCAAAATGGTCAAATCATCTAATTCTTCATTAAATTAATCAAAACCTTGATTAAGTTAATCCCTCTCACTAAAATCCTCTAGATTTTGCAAGTTGCACAATAAATCAATTACTTTGATTTATTAATTCATCTATTTTCCCTCAAATGGCATCAAAAGGGAATATTCCCTTAATTTGAATTCAAATTCAAATAGGATGGGTACTTCCAACAAGGCATTTAATGCCTCTTACATGTCCTTAGCCTTGAGCCAAGTGACATTAACTCCATTTCCCTTCCCTCTAAACTTGCCAACTTTCAAATTCAAATTTGAATCTCATGGCATTTATCATGCACATTGATCAAAATATGCACAACCATCAACCATTCACATCTTGACAAGTGGCACTTGGCCATTGGATGTTGAATGATCCCACATTGCTCAAACTCACTCTTCTTCCAATTTTTGAAATCTATAAATTGAAGACTCTTCTCCTCAATCTTCATCCACAACTCATATGCAAAGTTACTCTCTACAATTGAGAACTAATTTTTCCAATTTCATCCAATCATCCACCATATTTGAGATTTTGTAACAAGGTTATGCTCAAATCTCTTTGGAGATATGACCATTTCTATCATTCAATCAAGCATTTGCAATTAGGAATTGGGAAAGGGCCAATTGCAACACTCCATTGGAACCAATTCCCCCATGGAATCATCATGTTATTAGCTTAATTAGGATTGAGTTTCTTTCATTTGAAATTTACTTGTGTTCTTCATTTCTTAGTTAAGTTTTAATAAATGGATTTTTATGGGGAATCCCTCATTGTTTGCATGCATTCTTGAACAACTAACACTAACAATGTTTGACTTCTTTGTGCAATTACAGGTTTAGGGGTTCACATTTTGGCGCTAGAAGGAGGGCTTGAATTTCTAAAACACATTTTAAAAAAAAAATTCCGTGCCTTTTGTTTGTGCAGGTCCAGAACGACACAAATGATAAATTATGCGACGCATATGCTTTGCTACATTGCATCTATCTGCTAAAATGATGCATATGCTCTGCTACACTGCATCTGTCTGCTAAAATGATGCATATGCTCTACTACATCACATTTGGCTGCTAAAATGACGCATCTGCTCTTGTGCGCCACATTTGCTCTGTTGCCACGCTGTACTTTATCTACCAAGCCGCATTTGCTGAGCCGCATTTGATCTGTTATGCACTGCATTCCCCATTTTGAGCCAAATCTATTTTGTCGAGCCGTATTTGATCTTCTGTGAGCCACATCCATTTTTTTGAGCCGCATTTGTTCTGCTGTGCACCGCATTTGATATTCTAAGCCGCATATGCTCTACTACACCGTAAATGACTGCTACACATTTTTAGAACTTTGTTATTAAGTGTTTTTAAACACTCTTGGGAGGAATTATAACCCCCTTTTAAAGATTTTTATTACCTTCATGCTATTAGGACATACTAAAATTATTTTGGGGCTCTAAAAAGAACAAACAAACTTTTATTTATGTTATCATGCTTATGTTTTACAAAGTGTTTTTAAACACTAAAGTGTTTTTTAACACTCATTAAAGAATTTGATAAGTTCATTGATCTTAGGACACTAATTTTCAATTTGGTTCTAAAATTTACAAATCAAATTTCCTTTCAAAAGTTGTCAAGGGGCTAAAAAGAACTTTAGGCAAACAAACTAGATTTGGTTTGAAAGGTAACAATTGAACAAGGCAAATTCACACTTCTATTTGGTGCTTAAAAAGAATTCATCATTGCTTTGAAGGTTAAAATGAACAAGTGTCTTTTATGTTTTGCAAGATTTTTTATAAATTAACATCACTAAAATACGTATGCGCTTTATAGTGATCTTGAGAATCAAAAGAATTTTAGTGATATTAACTTGTCAGAAAGATTGCCTCCACATTTTTTGATTTGGGCACTTAAAATTGAACAAAACATGCGAGTGTGAGCATGACATATTGTGGAGGTTTTCCCCTTTGTTTTTCAACAAAGGTTGTGTAAATGACAAGATATGTTAGCTCACTATTGTTTATCTTAGAGGGCCTGCCTTGTGGGAAAAAGTAATCACCCAAGGGAATGACCCAACCGGGAACACACTAAAGCCAAGCGACTTCCAACTGGTATATAAGTGTGGATATTGGAACAAAGGCCAATATCATGAGGATTATTCCAACAAGATGGACAGCAATGGACTATCGCTGATGTTGGATAATCCCCCACGAACGGAATGCCCGAATTAGAACCCCTTGTTGAGAAAAAGGCCAAAACCTTGTCTATCTTGTTGGTGCAAAAGGTCATGTCCTTTGAAGCCGCCCCACATAACATGCGGTCTTGTTGTGGAAATGGAAAGTATGCCATGGGAGATTCATGGGTACTAATGCATGGCTGACCCAAATAAGTGAGTGCCATGGAGGGGAGCCAGTATGGTCAAGCATTTAGCCATTCACACAAGATATGCACAGCTGGATTTATCCAAGTGGGAACCCAACAAGGTATTGTCTCATCAACCTAGGAGTGTAGAAGTGCTTGGAAAGAACACATTGCTTGACCTTGAAAACATTTGAAAAATGAACATACACAAAATCCTTGAAATTTCAAACACCTTGTGGGAAACAAATACCTATTGACGAACTTGCCCACTCTTGCTTTCCCTAGGAATCACATTCCTAGAGGTTTCTAAGTGTACAAGTTCTACAATCATTTGTTTCCAATAAGGATAAACATAGGGAAATTTTGCCCTATTTTCCTCGATTTCCACACAAAGGACCTTGTGGGATGAAAAAGAAAATGGGACACTAGACATATAGTTTAAAAACCTAAGCAAGCAAGTGTCTTGGATAAAAAGAACCTCATTTAACCAAGATAAAGAGACAAATTGAATTTCACATGTGTTGTTTCCAATGGTTTCCCACAAGATTAAAATCCCAAAGCCAAAGTTCAAGAAAGTGAGTCTAAAAATCTATGAGCAATGCCTTGAGATGCTCCTTGAAGTAAGGGAGAGACTTGTATACAATTTCTACAAAATGGCCTCAAGGAACAATCCTGCATTGTATGCATTTTATTGTTAACAAAATCCTGAACCTTGTCAAAGGTTTTCATGTTCTTCAATACTGAGGTTTTGTAGAGAGAGTCACATCTACGTTAAGGTTCAAGATCAAAGTTGTCATTTCCATTCATTCCTCCATCAAATCAAGTCTCATTTCATGATCAAACCTTTTGAGAACTCTAGAATCAATCATCATGCTAAACTTAGAGGGATAAATCAATATCATCATATCTTTGCTTAACACACTTAGCCAACATAGTCTCAAATCATTGAACAAATTTTATTTGAGATAACACAACTTCTTAAAAGTCTATTAGTTCTCCAAAACATTGGCATAACACACTTTGTCAATTCATCCATTTTGTGCAAGTTCCCTTAGGATAACACAACTTCCTAGGGAAAACAACTTCACAACAATCTTGTTTGACTTAACGCATCTAGTCAAATTATCACAATCAAATCAAATAAAAAAGCCCTTACAAAGTTTAGCACATACATTCAAAAGTTCTCCAAAGGTTTCACTCACTCATCCCATCCTTTTTAACCCATCACCATTATCACCATCTTTGATATTTTAGCTTTCCTAGTTCTTCTCTTTTCGACCTAAAAGATTAGGATCGAACAAATCCCTATTTTTATGGTCCAAACAAGATCTCAACACAAGGACATGGAGAATATTAGAGAAATATCAGCTTCTATGGACATGAGTCATCTAAATACCGAAGTGAACCTAGCAGGATTAAGCAATCCCCCAAGAAACTCTCCCTTATCATCACAAAATCCTCAAGAGGAGAGTCATCAAGAGGATGACACAAATGAAGACATGGGGATGACACCAAATGAAATCATGGAAATGGTTCAAAATCCAGAGAACCACAAGATTGTTAGTGCTATGTTCAAATACCTAAATACAATAGCGAGAGGAGGGGTCATGCCCCCTCCTGACCTTAACACAAGCACTAGTACAGATGCATCCCCATTGTCCAACATCAGTCATCACACCAACCTCCCCGAATGTGAACAAGGGGAGTACCATGTTCCAGGAATTGCAAAAGCACCGCCTTGTGGCTAATAAAGAAGCAATCATCACCCCCACACCAGCTACATCTATTCTGAAAAACCCATCTCACCTATATGTCCCACTCACATTTCATAACCCCGCTAGTTCATCCTCATTTCACACCACACTAGCTTATCAATTGAACATACCAACTGCCCCACCGCATGAGGAAGTTGGCTTGCTTGGAATGATGGAAGCTATCAATCCTTTCTCTTTCCAAATAGGTGCATCATCCCTTCCCCCACTTTCGTTCGCATCTACATCACCACTTGGAATAGGTCTTCCACCTTTGCCCATCAAAATTTTTTCTAATCCAAGTAATCCGACCACCACTTTGAGCTCGCTTCTTTTGCCCATATCCTCACAACAAATCGCAACCATTCCTATCACCATGGTTAATGCAATTATTGGTTCTCAAATCTCCTAAAGCATGCCTCATCAAGGACCAATCATCTCAAAAACCCCTCCGAAAACCCAAATCACAATCACCACCACAATCCCTCCACCCACCACGATAGTTGGCATGATTCCTGTTCCACCACCAATCCCATCAAAAGTCAACACAACAAATTCATTCACCACTCTAATCCAAACCTTCCAAAAGGAAAACCAACAATGAGTACTCCAACAAAAGTAGCAAGCCCAAGTGCAAGCGCAAGCCCAAGTGCAAGCTCAAGCACAAGCCCAAGCGCAAGCTCAAGCCCAAGCCCAAGCGCAAGCAGAAGCGCAACTCAAGCCCAAGCCCAAGTGCAAGCTCAAGCTCAAGCCCAAGCGCAAGCTCAAGCCAGAGCCCAAATGCAAGCACAAGCTCAAGCTCAAGCCCAACAATAGGCACAAGCTCAATACCAAGCGCAATTGCAAGCGATCCATCTACAAGCCTACCAAGAAGCCCTGCAAGACTTTTAGGCATAACACCAAGCTAAACAACAAGATTTATTGGCACAACAGCAGCTCGACCAACAACAAGCATTGTTGGCACAACAATAGCTAGACCAGCAACAAGCATTACTAGCTCAACAACAGATTGACTGACAGCAGGCTTCATGGGAACAACATTAACTAGACCAACAGCAAGCGCTATTGGAATAGCAACAACAAGATCAACAATAGACATTGTTGGCACAAATGCAGGCTTACCAATAGGCCTTAAACGGACAACCACACTCATAGCAAACGCCAACCAGTACTCTCCCCACCCATCAAACACCTCCAACACCTCACCACTCATTCATCCCACCTCCCGATCCAAGCAAGGATGTCGCAACATGGATCAAATTGCTCTCATAACAAGTGTTGGACTTACAAGTAGGAAAAACAACAAGGACACCAAGCAACTTGTGCCCTTATCCAATTGATAGAAGTCTCACCATGGTACCATTTCCAAAGGGATTCGAGATCCCCAAATTTGATAAATACAATGGAATGGGCAACCCTGAAAACCATGTCAAGGAATTTCAGGTGCACTGCATGGAAGTCGCATACGATGACACATATCTAATGCGGATCTTCCCCTGAAACCTGACTAGTCCAGCTATGGAATGGTTTTCTCACCTACCCACGGGCATTAAAACATTCGAGGAAATTGTGGAGGCTTTCCTTAAGAATTACACATTCAATATGGGTGCAGATGTTAGTTTGGAAGAATTATCTGCACTCAAACAAAGAAAAGGAGAGTTATTTGCATCCTTCTTGCAAAGATGGTGATCTAGGGCCAATCAGAGCAAGTGGACCATGCTAGAGGAACAACAAGTTTGCACCATCATAGCCAACCTAGATGAAAACTTGGCATTCTACCTAAAAATGCAGTGCATCACATCTTATGATCAACTAATTCCAAAGGCACTCAACATCGAAAGAGCCCTTACTACACGAGGAGTTGCACCAACATTCACTCCACTGCAAGATAACCTCCCATCTAACAACTACAATGATAAACCTCGAACATGGTCGAGGAACAAAAATATCATGAACGATGGTGTGGTCGATGCTAAGGTAGTCATCAGTGCTCCTAAGCAAAATCATCATCAACCACAAAATCATAATCACAACAATGTGCAGACTAATGTGATAGTAGCACAGTCACAACCACCTTCCACCAGTCAGGTCAACAATGTGGGAAATCAAGGAGGACCCCCTCCCCACAACAAATTTCCCCCCAAGAGGAAGTTCATGGCCCTTGGTGAATCGATTGAGTCTGTCATGAAGAAATTGGTCAAAGAAAACCTAATTAAGATCTCTAACTCTGAACAATACACAGAGCCCATGACCAAACCACTGTGGTACAATGAGAATCTCCTATGTGACTTTCACAAAGTCAAAGGACACACCACCACCAACTACATGAGACTCAAAAATATCATCCAAGACCTCATCGAGGATAAGGTCATCAACATCGAGCAGCCAACCGGAAACCAAGACCTGAAAATCTACACGAATCTGATGCCGAATCATAACCAAGGGAACAATCAGGGAAATAACCAAGGGAATAATAAGGGTAAGCAAAAGTATGCTAGCGCTAATCTAGTATACGAGGAGATAGTCGGATGTGTCGATGAGATGGTTACTATCATAAATATCAAGGGAGCCAACAATGATTGTGGAGTCACCACACGAGGTGGAAAGGTTACCATTGCTGGGGCACCTGCTAAGACCCCCATTACCAACACAAAGGCTGTCCCTTATAACTACAATGCAATTGACTAGTTGAAAAGAACACCTGCACAAATTTCCATCATGGAATTACTAAAAATATCCGCTGCCCATAGACAAATCCTTGATGAAGCACTAGCTGCATCTACCGTTGCTACCACCCTTGACATAGAACAATTTCAGGCTATGGTGGGTAACATCGTTACCTCAAATCTCAAAACATTTTTTGACCAAGATTTCCCTTGTAGCCATCTCATAACCGCACACTCCACCTCCAAGTCTTAATCCATAAAAAGAAAGTCAAAAGAGTCCTGGTAGATGGTGGGGCAGGTCTAATTATTTGTTCGCTAAAACTCATAAAAAAATTGGGATTCGTTGAGGATTCCATCAATAAAAACAAAAGCATCACGATAAGAGCATATGATGACCAGGAAAGAGTGTCTCAGGGCACTATCAAGATCCCCATCCAAGTGGGGCTAGCAACCATGGAAACAACCTACCAAGTTCTTGACCTTGATTTACCCTACAATATCCTCCTGGGATGCCCATGGATACATGGAATGAAGGTAGTGGCCTCAACCTATCATCAATGTATTAAGTTATCATATCAACACGAAGAGGTTATTATACATGGGGATCCCGAACCTTTCGCCTACTGCAAAAACTTGGAAGCCAAGTTTTACAAGATCCCTCAAGTACCTAAAAATGATGAAGGACCATCCACTTCATACACAGACCCAGCTAATCTCACCTCCACTTCTGCGACAGAGACACCCGCCATCCCCGATATATCCGAGATCAAAAACATGATATAGGACAATGGATGCGGTGATTATAGAATGAAGAGAAATGATTTTGTTGTAGGAGAGTTACCACAATCTCCTAGGTCACATGGGCAACCACAATTGATTCAAACACATGTTCTCACTAGAATGGAACCTACCGGATTCCACCATTGGGGGGATCTCAGTCGAGAGAATGTAGATGAGGAGGACATCACAAACACTCTGTACCAAGATGAACGACCCACTCCCACCCTACCCATGGAGGAAATAAACAGAGGATTACAAATGATGTTCGACATGGGCTATAACAGGAATGAAAGCCTAGGAAGAAACAGTGATAGACGGTTGGAGCCCATCATTGTAGAAAGAAGAATGTGGAACCTTGGCCTCGGCTGTACCCCTTCGAGTATAACCATGTGTGGTAGAAGTGTTCCTAATCGGGCAATTAGGTCCTCTCCTTGGGTCTCGAAAACTAACCTTAGATTACCCGTATCCACAGGCCTACCTCTCGATAACTTCACATTTGACATAACTGAGGTTTGTAGTAGTAGTGACGCTGATGACACCATAGGTGGCTTACCTAGGCTCTTTGAAGATTCCACCCTACTGATGATTAGTGTCTCACCCGCTGAGCCAATCCAACAAACCCACCAAATCCACTTAGTGTACACCCAACTCATCGATCACGACCAATGGGGACCGCCAATTCTAGACTCATTCGAAAATGATGAGGCTCTCTTGGAATTCATGGGACTAAGGGATACAATCCCATGTAGAGATCACAAGGTTGGATTCAACATCACATTGGATACACAAGCATACTATGGGGAGATGATTGAGTCCTTCAGTCGCAAAAGAAAAAGATCGAGAATAAGCTTGGAGTTATTGAGTGAAAACCACACTGTGGTACTCTCTAACCATAAAACAGTAAAAATAAAGGACGCATCCGATGGTGAAAACCTCCCCGAGGTGCTAGAGGATGAAGGATTCAATCTCCCCCCTACTGCTCTACACCAAGAGAAGTCAGCAGTATTGGCAAAACAATGCAACCCTGTCAACCTGGGAATGGAAACAGAACCACAAATTACCTTCTATGCAAAATCCCTCCTAGTAGAAGAACAAGAACTATTGGCAGCATTCCTAAAAGAGAGGAAGGTAAATTTTGCGTGGACCTATGCAGACATGCCAGGCTTGGACCCTAAAGTGGTAGTACATCATTTGGCCATTTACCCTGGAGCAAACCCAGTCAGACAAAAGCTAAGAAAGATGCACCCACAAATAGCCTTACTTGTGAAGATCGAGCTGTAGAAACTTCTAGATGTTGGCTTCATACACCTGATCAACTATCCAAAATGGGTATCAAATCTCGTACCAGTCTCAAAACCAAAAGGGGGCATCCACATCTACACTGATTTCAGAGACCTAAACAAAGCATGTCCCAAGGATGACTTTCCACTACCCAACATTGACATGATAGTGGATATGACGGCCGGACATGAGATGCTCTCCCTAATGGATGGCTTCTCGGGGTACAATCAGATAATGATCACAAAAGAAGACCAACACAAGACAACATTCACATGTCCTTGGGGCACCTACTGCTAGAACGTAATGCCATTTGGGTTGAAAAATGCAGGAGCTATGTACCAAAGAGCGATGACATTAATCTTCCATGACATGATTCATAAAATAGTCAAAGATTATGTAGATGACATACATGCTAAATCAAAGAAGAGATAAGACCATATAGCAACTCTAAGTGCTATCTTTGATAGGCTCGAACAATATAAGGTTAGACTCAACCCGAAGAAGTGTGTCTTTGGGGTACAATCAGGGAAGTTGCTAGGATACATAGTTTCAATTAGAGGAATAGAGGTGGAACCTACAAAGGTAAAAGCAATCCTCGAAATGAAAGCACCAAGAACATTAAAACAACTAAGAGGATTGCAAGGAAGACTCCAGTCCATCCGGAGATTCATAGCACAATTGGCAAATAAACAGATTGCCTATTCACACCTACTTCACAAGGGAGTAGCTTTCAGATGGGATGACAAATGTGAGCAAGCATTCAAAAAATAAAAGAATATCTACTTACACCACCTATGTTGATGCCACCAATTTTGGGGAAATCATTAATCCTATATATCTCTATAATAACAGCCACCCTGGGGGCCCTTTTAGCCCAACATGATGAAAAGGGAACCGAGCAGGCTATCTACTACATCAGCAGAACAATGGTGGGACATGAGCTCAATTACACATCAATAGAAAAAGCTTGCCTAGCATTGGTATTTGTGGCTCAGAAATTCAGACACTACATGCTAGCACACCAAATCAAGTTGATTGCCAAAATAGACCCTCTAAAATACCTATTGTCAAAAGCAGCGTTTACAGGTAGAATGGCTAAGTGGGTAATGATATTATCTGAACATGATATCGAGTATGTAGAATAAAAAGCCATAAAAGGACAAGTCATTGCAGATTAGCTGGCAAAAGCTCCCCTCTACACAGACAACCCACTCATATTAGAGTTCCCAGATGAGTCCCTTTTTAACCTTGGTGCAGTAGACCACTAGAAGTTATACTTTGATGGCTCTCACACATAATGTGGATAAGGAGCTGGTGTGTTCTTCATTACACTGCAAGGAGACTGCATACCTAGATCATACAAGTTAGCATTCCCTTGTACTAACAATATTGCAGAATACGAGGCTTTAACCATAGGCCTCAAAATTATAGCACAATGGTGAATCATGGCATTAAAAGTCTATGGGGACTCACAACTTATCATCAACCAAGTCAACGGTGAATACCAAACCAAGGATGATAAGCTCGCACCATACAAGAAGGCGGTAGAAAGCCTCAAGAAATCCTTCATTGACATTACCTTTGAGCAGATACCAAGGAAAAACAACAGAGTGACCGATGCAATGGCGACAATTGGATCCTTACTAGACATCCCTCGTAACGTCTCAAAACATGAATTCCTCATAGAGCAGCTTCTCGTACCCACGTTCGAGGTACCAGAGTTAGAATACGCATGTGAACTCGTTGGTCCTAGTGACCTTTGGTATCATGATATATACACCTACCTAAAGTAAGGAATCCTCCCCACTGACATCACTCTGAACCTAAAACACACTTTTGTCAAAAGGACTTCACGATTTGTCATCCTAGGAGAAACCCTCTTCCGTAGGAGTACCGACGGAACCTTGCTACGTTGTTTAAAACTTGAGGAAGCCTTGACTGCTCTAACTGAGGTACATAATGGCACGTGTGGGTCACACTCAAGTGGTATGACCTTGGCTAAAAAGTTGCTAAGAATAGGGTACTATTGGCTGATGATGGAAAAAGAGGCACACAACTTTGTCAGAAAATGCCTACAATGTCAACAGCATGGAGATCTTATTCATGCACTAGCTCAAGAACTACATCCCATTGTTACACATTGTCCCTTTTCACAATGGGGGCTCGATCTCATTGGTAAAATATCTCCCACCTCATCCAATGGCCATAAGTTCATCATCACCACCACTGAATATTTCATAAAGTGGGTCGAAGCAATTCCCATGACCTACATCACGGGAAAATAAATATCCAAGTTCATCCTGAATTACCTCATTTGTCGATATGGTGTTCCCCAATCCATTATCTCTGATAATGGGATGCCCTTCAAAAATTAAGATCTCCGTGATTTGTGTGAAAAATTCAAAATCCAACACCGTTTTTCCACTCCATACTATCCACAAGGCAATGGCCAAGCAGAAGCTACAAATAAAACCATTTTGAAAATCCTCAAGAAAATAGTCAATGACTCTAGTCGTGACTGGCATCTACAGTTAGATCTTGCCTTATGGGCCTACCACACCAGCATCCACACGCCAATAGGTGCCACCCCATTCTCTCTGGTCTACGGATCAGAAGCCATCCTCCCCATTGAGATCGAGCTCCCATCGCTGAGGATATCACTACAAAACCTCATCACATATGAGGAATATAGGGTCACAAGACTCAATGAGCTGGAATTACTGGATGAAAGGCGCATGGATGCCCTTAATCATCTACAAGTGTACCAAAATCGCCTAAAAAGGAGCTACAATAAGAAGATTAGACAATGCACTTTCCAAGTTGGTGACCTCGTGCTGAAAGAAAACCAAACGAATGTGCCAAATCCAAATACAAAGGGAAAGTTTGAGCCCAACTGGCTGGGACCCTTTATCATCATTGCAAGCTACAAATTGGGGGCATATCAGTTGTCGACACCAGAAGGCAAGCCCCTACAAGAGCCTATGAACAGTTCGCACCTCAAAAAATTTTATGCCTAAATCTTGCAAGGTATAGAACCAAAAATACAAAAAACAATCAGAAAAAGTCCTTAAAAAATGGTCACCTTGATGAAAACCTGGAAAACAGGCATCTTGGCAACAACAAAAAAAATAATAAAAATCAATCAAAAAATCCAAAAAAAAATTGAAAAAGGATTGAAAATAGAAAAGAAAGAAAAAAATAGTCCTCTGGTGAAAACCACTTCGGTGGCGCTTTGGGCAAGTACCTTGGTGAAAACCTAGAAAATAGGCATCAAGTGTAAATAAAGCACCTTCCCCATCTACTAGGATCTGCATGACTCATTCCATCACTCATTCATCCACTCATCCGCTCGCATCCATACCATAGCCTGCGCTGGTGTCTATACCATATTCCACCATGGAACTACTTGGCATTCCTAAGGTCAGTCTGTCCTGCCTTTATAAAATTAATCTATCACAAAAAACTAGGGGCACATTCTCACAACATCAAATCGGATTCGTGTACATTCTCGTGATCTTTTTCAATAATTCATCAGAAAATCCAAAAACATCCAAATCATTCATTAGAAAATCAAAAAACATGTCGAAATATCAGAAAATCTTCAAAAAATTCATCATTTAGTCTTGTCAGTCTTCCACCTTGTCAAACTACATCATCTCTGAGCTTGAATGTAGGCAAGGTTGATCTTTGATCATCCCCCGAGACAGTTAGGGTTAGTCCTTAGGCGTCCGTCACATTGGCAATCCGTTTGCCCGTCTAGTTTTGACAATAGAGTCAGTCCTTAGGCATCTGTCACATGGGAAATCTGTTTGCCCATCTAGTCTGCATCTTAAGTCAGTTCTTTAAGGCAAATAAAATGGCAATCCATTTGTCCATCTTATCATCAAGTCAAGTTTGTCGTCAGTCGAACTACGTGGTCTCTGCATATATAACATAGGCAAGGCTAATCTATGGATAAGCTCACGAGACCCCTAGAATAGGTCTTTAAGTTAGTCTAATCATTGTAAATCTCAAAAATACCAAAAACATTTGTAAAAATTTCTCAAAAATTCCAAAAACAGCCTCAAAACATTTGAAAAAACCCAAAATGGTGCACTCGTCTCACCTGGCTTTCACCCTTTGGTGAGTCAATCAGAAGCAAGTTTAGCAGGTTCCAAAGTGAATTCCTAATCGTCAAAGTCTCAAGTCTAAGTCAGTAAGCAAGCAAGTTGGTCAACTTGAAGTATCAATAGCTTATCACCCAATCGGTCTCACCAGAACCCTAATCATTACATGTCCTAGGATGAAGCTTTCCTACGATGGACATAAGCATCAGGTACCTCACAGTAGTTTAGCCTTAGCTAGTGGTACGATGAACATCAACTTGTTTGTTTACTTTATTTTGGTATTTTTGACTTATCTTAATTTGCGTTCATTCCAAGGACCTCTCGATGATGCCTAAACAAAACAGGTTTAGAAAGAAAGGAATGGGGCAAAGATTATTATCTTTTCATTTGCTGTGCTTGTTGGATATTCTTGTAAAATAACTTCATCATGCATACTTTGTTCTATTTGTAGGAAGGATTTTTTAGGTATCTTGTTGACCACATAAGAAGGCTTGCCTTCTTATGCTTTGACCCAAGATGTTTGGAATATCTGAACTACATTCTAAATAAGGTTATATTTGTCAAAGTGTGAACAAGAGTACTCCTATCTGTTTGACGAGTCAAATTCCATCACACTAGGTACCACGCCATCCTGGTCCTTTATACCTTGATGCCTCGTACCTATGTGTGTTATCAAACATAATGTAATTAGCCCTTTGAAAATCCCAATTCCTAGTAAATCATCATCATCATCGGTAATAAGTTGAACTTGTGTGGATCTTCCTTCCATCCATCTTATTCTTCTTATTCTTCTATCTTTGCTAACATTTCTATCTAAAATCAGTGTGTCATATCAAAATATACACGAGGCTACCCATGGCCGATGACTGTCTATACATCATCAAATTTTCTACATCAAAGAATTATATTTCATCCTCTCATCAATAGAACCACTCCTCTCGCATTTTATCATGATCTCAATCAGAAAATCGAACATTTTCCGCTCAATCTCTCGAAGGGGCAATATACCAGCATAATCCTTCCACTGGGGCAATAGTGGGGCATCTGAAACATTGAGAAATTTTGAACTTTGATCACAACAGTTTATTCTTTGAATCAATGCAACAAGTACATTGCTTCAAAGAGGGGCAAAATGTAGACCTCAAAAATGTGCATTCTCGATCTGGCACATTTGATCTAGATTACTAACAACATTTCCTCCTAAATCATACTCTCAGCATTTCATCATATTCTATCTCTTAATTTAATAAATCATGGTTTATTTGATTAGGTCTTCCTCTTTCACTAATTAAATTAATCAATTTAATTTAATTGACCTTACATCTCTGTTTAATTAAATAAATCTTTTTATTTGATTAAATTCTCTAAAGTCCTCTTAAATTAAATAAATTAAAACCTTATTGGATTTCATCTAACATATTCCTCCTTAGTTAAATAAATCAAATCATTTATTTAATTAAATCATTTCCCCTCAATTCTAATTTAAATTAATTCATCTATTTGAGTCAAAATGGTCAAATCATCTAATTCTTCATTAAATTAATCAAAACCTTGATTAAGTTAATCCATCTCACTAAAATCCTCTAGATTTTGCAAGTTGCACAATAAATCAATTACTTTGATTTCTTAATTCATCTATTTTCCCTCACATGGCATCAAAAGGGAATATTCCCTTAATTTGAATTCAAATTCAAATAGGATGGGTACTTCCAACAAGGCATTTAATGCCTCTTACATGTCCTTAGCCTTGAGCCAAGTGACATTAACTCCATTTCCCTTCCCTCTAAACTTGCCAACTTTCAAATTCAAATTTGAATCTCATGGCATTTATCATGCACATTGATCAAAATGTGCACAACCATCAACCATTCACATCTTGACAAGTGGCACTTGGCCATTGGATGTTGAATAATCCCACATTGCTCAAACTCACTCTTCTTCCAATTTTTGAAATCTATAAATTGAAGACTCTTCTCCTCAATCTTCATCCACAACTCATATTCAAAGTTACTCTCTACAATTGAGAACTAATTTTGCCAATTTCATCCAATCATCCACCATATTTGAGATTTTGTAACAAGGTTATGCTCAAATCTCTTTGGAGATTTGACCATTTCTATCATTCAATCAAGCATTTGCAATTAGGAATTGGGAAAGGGCCAATTGCAACACTCCATTGGCACCAATTTCCCCATGGAATCATCATGTTATTAGCTTAATTAGGATTGAGTTTCTTTCATTTGAAATTTACTTGTGTTCTTCATTTCTTAGTTAAGTTTTAATAAATGGATTTTTATGGGGAATCCCTCATTGTTTGTATGCATTCTTGAACTAACACTAACAATGTTTGAATTCTTTGTGCAATTGCAGGTTTAGGGGTTCACATGCTATTCAATTTTCCATCATGAAAAACTTTTCTATCGTACTGCCATGGTCTTCCCAAAATAGTATGATAAGAAACCATTAGCATCACATCACATCACACATAATTTCATCTTTATAGTTACCAATTTGAAAACTTACCAAAAATTATTCATTCACCAACATATTATACTCCTTCTACAACTATGAAACTCTATATGGATTAGGATTTTTTATCCTCTTCATCTTCAACTTATCCATATTTTCTTTAGAGACTATGTTTTCTATACTACCATTGTCCACTTTCACCTAGCAACATTTTCCATCCACCTTACACCTTGTCCTAAACAAATTTCTACTTTGCACTGGTTTTGGTTTCTCTTTCTTAGGACTCAACAAAATCCTATGTAACATCAATGACTCCCCATCTTTAGGATCTTCTACATGCCTTTTTATACTCATCACATCATCTTCTTCTTGTGTCACACATACTCTGGCTTCTTTTCCTTTTCCTCCATCTCTCTAGATCTGTGGACATTCAAAAACCTAGTGTCCCACTTCTCCACATTGGAAACATGTTCCAGTCAAGCCTCTTCCTCGGCCTCTTCCAAAGAATCCTCTCCCATGAGAATTTTCTCCTCTCCTTCTGAAGGTGTCTCTTCCTTTATTACTTGGTGCACTTGATATGTGCTAGCCTCCTCTTGATGGCTCTAGCCACATCTACCACTACTGAATTATCCTCTTTCATGAGAGAATATGCCTCTACCCCTAGAGTTATTTTGCTACCTCTTTGCAATCTTTTCTTCCACCTTTAGGGCATATTGATACACCTCTTCAACACTGGTTACCCCCGACTAGACTCATCTCATCATGAATGGAATTATGCATCCTATTCACATACCTAGACACCTCTTTTAGTTCATCTTCCATGTTTCCTCCTCTTATGCTCACCTTATAGAATTCTTTTGTGTACTTGTGTACACTTTTATCCCTTTGCTTCAAATTATGCAACTTCTTGAATAGATTCATCTGATAAACTATAGGTAAATTTTTTTCCTTCAACTTGTCTAACATCCTCTCCCAGGTTTAGATTTTATCCTTTCCTCTTCTTTGTCTTTTAGTCTACACATGATCCCACTATATGGAAGCATTTCCTCTCAACTTTGTGAAAGTAAATTTCACCATTTGTAGGTCTTCTATAGATTCGATGTCAAAATAATTTTCAATATCTGAGATCCAATCAATTAGATATTTTGAATTCAAACTCCTATTATAGGAAGGAGGGTCCATCTAGGGTTTCCTATTTATTTTGTCTATAGCCCTTATAAATATCAAATTCTCATCATCATCATCCACAACACTCTCGGGGGCTACTTCTCCTTCTTCTACCTTGTCTTCACAGACATCTTCTACTTGTGCTCCTCTTCTTTATGACAATTCCACAACATCCATCCTTGTTGTAATTACTCTCAACATATCCATGACAAGTGATAGGTTATTATTCTATTGACCTCTCTAGCCACGTCCTTGTTGAGCCATGTTTAGACCCTCTACAGTTGCAGGTCTTATCTCTTCTTAGTCTACCCACAACACCAACTCTAGGGTCTCCTCTCAACATGGAAAAAACCTACTCTAAATTTTCACTCAACCCAACCAAAACATGCTCTAATACCAGTTGATGCAGGTCAAGAAAGGTGGGCCTTATCAAGCTAACTGATCTTGTAATAATTACTCAAAACAAGAGGAAATTACAAACAAGAAAAATAACCACAAAAAAAAATTATTATTGCATTCAAGGTTTCCAATTACAGTTCATCAACACATTACATTTATATGTCAATATGCCCCCTTACAAGAAGCTGCTACACAAACTGTACAAGCCCCAATTCAATTGTTGAATATCCAAGATACTGAGAGGGGGGTGAATCAAAATCTTCTTTGACTTATTGAACAAACACCATCCAATTAATCTAATGCATATAACAATAAAAATGAGGAAGATCATTACCAGAACATAAAAGAACACAACACATGAACACCAAAATTTTTACGTGGAAAAACTAAAATGGGAAAGACCACTATGAGGATTAGCTCACAATATAGTATAACCAGTTATAATATATTACAAAGGGTGGTTGACTACTAGGACTCACTATCCAAAATGGGAGGCTCACTACCTAAAAAAGATACAATAACAAAATGGCTTACAACCATAATATGAACTGATAAAGTTACACCTAACAAGTGTTGATTAAGTTCCTTTGATGCTCATTAAACTCGCATACTAGTAGACATATATCTACCTTTATTCGTATTTGAATTCATTCCATATTTTTTTAATCTCAAAACCACCCAATACATATATCTAGCTCATATACAAGCATCAATTAGGTCGGCCTAATTAGATGCAACCCTTATTTACCAAAAAGATAACTATTGGCTTCAAGCATGTACAAACTCTTTCCAGAAAACAATTCAAGTGTGTAGCATGTTACAATATGTCTGCATGGACCTAAGATAGGTCACACATACATCCGCAATAAAAAATTAATTCATTATACCATCAACTATTTATTAGGTTGGCCAAAGATAGACCTAATAAAAAAATATAGCAATAGAACGATGCCAAATTGCCATATGAGAACCTGTACATATCAAATTATTAATATACAATCTTCTGGCAACCAAGAACCATCTCCAAAAACCATAATGAAAGATATTCATCTATGAAGGATCACGAACCAAAATACTAGAGGATAATAACTACATACCAGTTCAAAATACTGGATCAACCTTGAACTTAAAATTGCAGTTGCAACTCATATAACATGGTGACATCAATTCCAACACAAAAATTGCATAGTTATATTTTCTTCTTCATTCTTCCAACAATATCCCCCTTTTTCATTGATGGAAACATGTACCAAAATAATTTACAAACCTCCTATGTACAATACTCTCCCCTTTTCTCTCCCCCTTTGACATCAAGGACAAAGGGTGGTCCAAAAAGTATGAAAACTAAAAAACACTACATGGAGGAAGGTGAGCCTTGAAGCTCTTTGAGAATAACTTACCATGCAACCTTACCATTCTCCCAATCCTTCTTAGAAGATATCAACATACTGTTCAAAGATTCTAGTTCTATCATACTTTCTTCTGCATCATCTAGAGTACCAAGAGTCAGGTTGATCTTCTCTATTTTTTTTGCATTTTCCAAAGCATTGACAACTAGAGTGTACTCCATTTTCACAAGGTCACCTAGGTGAACAAATCTTCTGATGATATCCTCCTTCTGCTTCTGTATCATAAATAATTTCTCTCTGTGACCAAATATAGCATTCCAAGTTGACCTATCTCTATCCTTAGATGCACTATATGTACTGGATATAGCTGTCAACTAAGACTCAATGGAGTCCATGAGATATTTGATACTCTCTGTGGCATCCAACCACCTTATGCAGTAGGAAAATACATTATTTTCTTCAAACTCACAAGCCTTCACAATTTCTAGGCTCTTTTCAACATTGGTGTGTGCAAGAGAACACTTATCATGAAGTTCCAAAAGCCTTTTCCATGCCATTTTCTCCTCAATCTCTTATTTGGTCTTCTCACTAAGTCTGAAGGAATATTCCTTAAAGGAATCCAAAAGAAGTTTCAGGTTTTCTACCAGAGTGAGATGTATCTATTGATGTATCGGGAGTGGCCTCCTTCAAGGTTTTGAGGGCATCATCAATGAGCTTTGTCCCCTTTTGATGAGTTTCTAGAATTTATCTTCTTCTGGATGCATGTAATGCATCCCATAACACCAATTTATGAATAGGAGAAATTTTATCCAGATCCACACTACCTTGAATCATGGGGAGTTGTAGAAGTTTCAAAGGAATCATTGGCTGGAACCTGATTTGCTTGGATAAAAAGGCTTTCAAAATATCATCACAGGAGGAGGGTTCTTTGGGGTGTTGGCTTATGAATTTTAGTTTTTTTATTGATGGAAACCAAAGTCATTCATCCAATCCATAATTTAGTATTGGTTCATACCGGTAGAATAGAATGAAGAACATGGCATCTAGTTAAAGGTAAAGATGTCGATTTATATACTTCACCAAACTATTATTTTGAGTTGTGGATCTTATAGAAAGGTATGGTGATGTTCATACTACCTTATCCAAGAATTATCAAGGTGAACATTTATTGGTGAACGATCTAGGAGATCCGGTGTATTGATTTTCTACTTATTTGTGCTAAAAGGCCAACTTGGTGGATATAGCTATTGCAGATGTTTAAGGAGTAATTGGTTAATTTTTTTTGTGGTTGACCATGTTTATTTTTGTCCTCACTATGCTTTGACCAACTATGGGTGGTGTGCATAAAGAATTAGTTGTGGATTTAGCTGACAGTTGGAAAGTATTTTATGTTTCATGAAAGCTGACATATGAATGATCAAATATTTGGTAACGTATATATATGAGATAGGTTGTATCATTTTGACAAAGAAAATGTGTGTGATGTAAAGTATATTATTATGTGGTATGAAATTTAGAAGGATAGTGGTGTGTATTCATCTATGTATGGATTTGTGATGCGAAGAGCAGAGTAGAGAAAAGTGAAGAGAAGAATCAAAAAGAAGCTCCAAAATCTGATCTATGAGCCTAACCAGAATTGTAACCTAACATAAGTAGATGCTATTACTTCAGTTCAATCTTTTAGATGGTCTTAATCTGAATTTTTTTTAAGGCAGTGAGCCTTTCTATCTTGAGCAATGAGCTCTAGGTAGTGAGCCTGAATGCAAGTGCATTCCCTTTATTGTAAAACTTGTATTTGAGTACTCAAACTATGGATTGACCTCCACCATGGTTTTTCCCCTAATAGGGTTTCCATGTAAAAATCCTTGTGTTATGGTGTTGTGGATGATTACTTTGTGTGTTTACATCTTTCCTTTAGTTTAATGTTGAAATGGTTTAAATGTTAGTTTAATAAAGTTCAGATTTGTAGAACACTGATTCACCCCCCTCTTAAAGTTCCCTTAAGTCCAACAATTGGTATCCACTACAACAAATCCCTATGATTTGCTCCCTATTTTTCTCTGATTTTTGCTTCCACCCACTATTTTAATGTATTTTTTGCTAATTTTTTGAAAATGTTGGTGCTATTTATCAGGATGGCACTATTTTTGGAATTTATTTTCACCGATTGGGACAAGTCAGAGCTAATTTAGGCACTAATTTGTGCCAAAATTAGAGTCTCCTTTAGCGCTGATATTGGCTTTGATTTTGGCACCATTGTTAGTGTCACCTTTGGCTCCGAGTTTATCTTCGAGTTTAGAACCATTTTTAGCTCTGACTTTAGCTTCGAGTTTAGCTTTGGGTTTGGCACCAGTTTAGACACCTGTAGGTTGAAGAGACTTATTTATATGTCTCATCAATGATGTAAAATAGTGAAATTTCAACAAGATACAGACATATCGAGGAGAGAATCACTTATGTCACATTGACAAGGTATATCTACAAGTACTCGACGAAAGATAGCTCTTGTATATAACAAAGAAATATCAATGAGACATTGCAATATTGGTAAGACAAATAATATTGTCTCATGAACACTCTCCATGTAATGATCAAAAGCATACATCGCTATACCACCAGGATGGTGAGCAACATATGCAGTAGAGTGGTATACACCACAACCCCGTAACAAGAAGCCTTGAGAAAGGTAGTAGTGTGGTAAACAACAAAAGGGAAGGGAAAAATGCCACCATACCGTAGTGGGTATAATAAGAGATGGAGGTAGTATGGTAATCGTGGTATCATTACAATTTACAACACTAAATGCAAAAAATCACGTCAGTCACAATCAATTTGAATAAATCATTTAAGGAATCAAGAATATAGCTCACCAGAATACTCTAAAACTCTAATAAACATACTCTAAAAATTTCATCGAAATCTTATTTTTAGGCATAGCCCACCAGAATGGAGTTTTCATTTTAATAAACATACAATAAAATCTTTGTTGAAACCTTATTTTCAGGTGTAGCTTGTCAAAATGGAGATGTGTTTCAATAAAGAATGATAGAGAGTGGTAAGGAGATGTGCATGATAGGAGGCATAGGATTCACTGATGTTTATCTCATTCCTACTCTGATCAACAAGGGTTACAATGTTTGCGCTATTGTTTGTAATCTAGGTATTTAATTGACATATGTTTGCATAATCTCAAATTCCTTCAAATTCTTTTGAAGTATCAATGTATCCTATATAGGGTTTAGAATGAATTATTTTAATTTAAAAAAATAAATCAGATGCTTTTGAAATATCAATGTGTCCTATATAAGGTTTACAATAATTTATTTTACTTTAAATAAATAAATAAATGATGTATTTTCCTGTGATTATATAATGTGGAGATCTCCTAATTCTTCCCTAGCACACTATCCTCTTTCACATTGTTTTCATTACTCCAACTGCTAGGGTTTTTCATTTGCCATCTTTAATATCTTCATGATAGTGGCTTTTAAATAGATCTCAATCTTTTCTTTAATCTCTATCATGGTAACCCTTGAGTTCCATAATCCACCTTAAATATCTTCTAATAACTTTTTCTTAAGCTAGACTACATAGTATGCATATAAATCAAGTCCTTCATACCTACCATTGTTCCAAACCACCACTCACTGCCTTGCTTAAAATGTTGCCTCCATAAGCACAATAGCATGTTTTAAAATCATGGTTGCCAATGATTGACCATTAAGGTCACTACTTTCATCAAGATACAATGATATTTTCGTCTTCAAACTTAAGGCATTATGTAGGATAACATTGTGAATTGTTTGTTGTGTACAATTTGATTTTCTTGCACATTTACTGCTTTGCTATCTGCCTTTAAGATTGGATATTGCACCATCAGCTGCAATCTCAAACAACTCATTCACTGTCACTTGAAGATTCCTTTCATGAGAATTCTTGTATAAAATCAAACTATGCTCTATAGACTGCCTACTTACTTACTAATATAGGGGACTCATTGTTTCATGGTATTTTGAGTTTTATTTAGAAGGGGTTAATATGTGGCATTTTTATGATGCAACTCTCGAGTATGGATGGTTCAGGAAAAAATGGATTTCTATCAATGTCATAACCAGGTTGGATTGTACCTTAAGCCGATGTGAAACACTTCCGGGTTTTTTTGCTCCAAAGTAGAACTTGTGTGTAGGAATTTCCAAATATCCAATAGAGGAAGCTCCTACATTCTAAAGGTAAAATCATAAATCTTCTTATCAAGTTTTTGATCCAACCTTACATCTTTAATATCCAATAGAGAAATTTTGTACATTCTAAAGATAAAGATATAAATCTTCTTATCCAGCTTCTGATCTAATTTGTGGTCATGAATATCGAACAGAGAAAGTTCCTATATTCTAAAGATAAAATCATAAATTTTATTGGTACAACTTGAGATCCAATTTCAAGTTGTGAAGCTCCAATAGAGAAAGTTCCTACATTCTAAAGATAAAATCATAAATCTGTTTGGTCCAATTTGAGGTCCAATTGTAAGGTTTTATCATTTTAATTATACTTTTTGACATTTGTCTTGATACAAATTGTTACTTTAGAATTATGGTATTTCTTTTCTTCTGATGTTTTCAACCCTCATTTCAGGGAAGAGCTCTGAAGATGGTTCCTTCAAATTGGAGACTACACTTTTCAACTATAGGTTCCATCTAGAAACACAAGAAGCTCAGGTACTGTCATACTTAGGTACAATAGAGTTTGAGGTTACCTTGTTCTCCTTGATACAAAATTTTGTCCTTCAATCCCTCTTAAGCAACATTCACTATTATGGACTTCATCATTGTACCTTTCATGGATTCAATTTAATTTTTTATGTGGAAACATGTTGTCTCTATCTTTGCAAGTGATGACTATTGTCTAAGCTTTTAATCTTCATGATTTCCCCTCATGTTCAATTCTTGTGACTATTATGATTCTTGGGGCTGCTTAATTTTAACCAGACTATTAATGAAAAATATCTTGGAATCCTTGATGATTAGTTTTGTCAGAATCATGGCTATGTTGATAGTGGAATGTTCTTATTAATAAGGATAAATATTTATCAATAAGGAGATTACCCCTTACCAACATACTCCACTATCCTTGCAAATATTGATATTTAATGCTTCATTGATGGTTTACTTGTGATTACCCTTCTCAAATGAACCAATAGGGTAGCAGGCTGGGCTCAGCCCTTGTGGGAGCCACATTTCACCCTACATGCTATAACCAGATAAACAAAACAACAAGCCAATTTTATCTATACCTGAACAATGAGAAAACATGTTAGATACAAATGAGCATATGATAGATATGTTTGATAACTTTCTTGTTTTCTTGGACATCTATGGTATGCAAGTTATTTGAATGCACATGATGATCAAATTATATGTTTATAGATGTATGCACATATTTTGACTTGTGATCCTTCATTTCTCTAACAACACTCTTCTCACTCAAATGCGTGGAACCTAGAAGCAAAAAGGAAGACATCAACTTGGAGGCTTAGACAAGCGGGAAGACTAAAGATGATGCAGAACAAAGCAACCGGGATTTTTCATTTCTCTTTATGTGCATTTTTCTCTTTTGTATCTATAAATGTATAGTTTTTCAATTATATGCATTCAAATAGTTAGTTCCATGGCTTGTGTGGAACAAAATACATTTACATTATTGATAAAGACTATATTTTTTAAAGGATTGTGCAATCTTTCCTATATTATATGCATCTGCATAAGTGCAATCTAGTAATGTAATCTTCTGATTTTGTTTGTGCACATGAATGTAATGTAGTAGAAATTAAAATGTACCTTACTCTTCATTTGAAAATCACAAAAGCTCTAACTGATTGAGCTATTAACTTTTGTGTCTTCACGAACATATTTTGATACAAAATGAATGGAAGAACCATCCAAGTAATCCTAATTTTTTCTACCAGCAATTGATACCAAATATTGAACAATTTAAGGATATTGCAATAGGTAATTTGTATCAACACAAATAATATTAATGAAGCATTTAAAATTTTAGGCCATAAGAATCATCCTTTTCTAAACATGGATTGTGTTGTAGCCAAAATTCCATCCTAATTATTTTTTCATACTTCCATTTTCACTCATCTCTTACATCCACCATATGCATATAATTCCTATCATAATAACTTAAATTTAATAAAATCCCTCACGTAAGCTTCCAAATAAAACCCTTCATCACAACATCAAAGTGTATTCCTCCTTTGAAATAATCCTATGATTGCTCATAGCATATCACCAAGACAACACCATGTCGATGAGATTCCCTCCAAAATCTCCTCGACATTAGCACAGAGCACAAAATAGAAATGTATATGAGACACCCCTATGTTGAAGAGACTTATTTATATGTCTCATCAATGATGTAAAACAATGAAATGTCAACAAGATACAGGAATATCGAGGAGAGAATCACTTATGTCACATTAACAAGGTATATCTACAAATGCTCGGTGAAACACAACTCTTGGATATAACAAAGTAATTGTCGATGAGACAGTGGCATATCAGCAAGAGACATTAACTTGTCTCAGCAACACTAGCAACCAACATCGAAGGAACATAAGATCTAATGTTGAAGAGACATTGAGATATCGGTAAGACAAATAATATTTTCTCATCGACACTCTTCAAGTAATGAACAAAAGCATACACCACTATACTAGTGAGAAGGTGAGAAACATATGTAGTAGACTGATATACACTGTAACCCCACATCAAGAAGGCTTGAGCAAGGTGATAGTGTGGTAAACAACAAAAGGGAAGGGAAAAACATTGACATACTAGCATATCAAAGAAACAATGGGAATTTTAATTAAAAGTCTCTTCGATAGTTATGAAATGATGATTAGTTTAATTGATGTGACTAAAAAAAATATCGATGAGACTACCACTATTAATGAAGAACTTGATCATAAAGGTGGCGCGATGAAGTGTCCTCAAATTTGATAAATGCAGCCTCAAAGAAGTTGAAATCACTATGAATTGTAATTGAAGGATTTGGAGAACCAACTTGGATGACGGTAGGTAGCTGGAAATTTTCAGCATTTATCCAAGTAAGTGGTCTAGATTCAGCTCAAAGAATTTTCTCAGTAAGTAGATGAAAGCATTGCATGAGTAGGGTTGAGATGGAAAAACCCCAGGCAAACAAAAAGCAAAAAGATAGAAAACTGAAGCTAGGCAATTGAATCAAGAATTAATCGATCACTGTCCTAGGTCTAGTCCAAAATCTAGAAGAATAGTATAGCGTAACCCATCATGTGTGACATTAGAAGATAAACAGAAAAATATGGGAGATGTATGGAGTATGTGTAGGGGTTACGACCTCTTTATTTATCATTATAGGAAGAAATTCCGACATAGCCTAGTGTCAAACCCATGAAATTTGAATTTGGATAAACTTGTAGTACCCAACATCTTTGCGAATGTAGAGTTAATCAAGGTGTTGGCAAAGAATTACAATCTAAAGAAGACGGAAATTCATTTGCCTGATGGGTCACAGTTCATGGTCATAAAGCCATATTATATTTCCATGATTTTTTTAGCTAGATACTTCCCTAAAAACAAAATTATGAATAAGAGACTTGTTCGATCAATACCACACCATGGACATAAGTTACAAGAGGTGGAAATTTCCTCTACATAGGGTTAAAGGTGGGGTAACCAAAATATGAGGTTCTCTAGTGAAGATAAGCCCCCATTCTCTATGGCTTTGTTTGGAGAATGCTTCAAATACACTTATTACTCAGTTGGTCAAGTAATGAGAATTGATGTTCTTGAGAACATGAAAATTGTTCCCATGACTTTAGCCACAAAAATATAGAGCCATAATGCCAGACCCTATGATTATGCAGAGTATTTATTAGAGGCCATCAATAATTCCCTCAATATCATCAAGAATGATAGTGAAGCCATTATTTTCAAGTATTATTCTCTTTTCATGCACATGATATTATACAAAGGGTAGGTGATGGGGATATGGGTGAGGAATTAAGTATAAAAGACTTAGATAATGATGGAAATTCAAGGCCTATACTAATGTGGACATCTATGTGGGACAATAGGTGTGGGAGGTCCCACTACCTAAATTTTGAGGAATATTTTGTCAAAACACTATACAAGATGCTAGGCCACAAATGTGACTACAACCTCTCCCCAGAGATCTTAAGATTTATCTGACCAAAAGATATGGGTCATGAAGGAAGGATAAATCACAATTGGGGGGACCGGTACATGTTTGGGGATTGTATTTTTATTAGGGTTTATGGATTTGAAGCTGCACCTTATTTTGTTGCCTAAGATTGTGCTAGACAGATTTTCTTATTTAGAGATCATGAGGCAATCGTCATTTTCAGCTTTCATGCATTTAAAGAGCTATGGGAGGTAGAATTTCATGCCTTCCACTTTATGCTTCAGTGATTTCACTATTATCTCTAATTCAGGCTATGACTTGGTTAGTGGTAACCTGGATTATTATGGCTCACCGATTGGCAACAAAAGGGAAAAGTTTGATCCTAAACACTTCATTTGTGATGCCAAAAATTTTAAGAAATTGAAAGGGTATGAGCATAGTTTCCTTTTAGAAGATGTCATCAGAAATTTTGAAAAAAAAAAAAAACATGATGAGAATGAATGCCTACAATAGGGTTATGATGTTTGAGACTTGGAAGGTGAGTAATAACCCAGGCTATGTAGGGGCTTTCCCTAAGGTACAAGATCCCATAGAAAGAATTGAATAGTTAATCCTCTAGGAAGAAGAACTGATAAGAGATGTACCACTTGCGGCATTTGAAAGAGGATGGGGAGTTAGTCCTAGGAGGAAAGTAGAAAAAATCACACCATTGGATCACTTATCACCTCAACCTACTCCTAAAGTGAGCTTTTCAGTTGGTTCCTCATCCATGAAAGAAGATAACACTGAGGAGGAAGAAGAAGTCTCACAATTTAACGCTCCTATTACACCCCAATATGAGATGCCATTGGAAAGAAGTGTGACCATATTTGAAGCCTTTAATGAGCTATCGAATGATGTGAGGCATCGTGCAAGTCAAGAATTTTTTGCAGATGATACTTTTGTGTAGACCCTTGAATTCAAGTCCTTTATAAATGAGTATAAAGGAAGACTAATAAGAGAAAGGTTAAAGGAAATTGACTGTGAGAAAGAGGTTCATGCCTTGAAAGAGTTGCATCATGAAGTTGATAGGGAAATTAGAAACATGACTGCTGAGAGAGGAAGAGAACTATTGCAAGAAGTTGAAGTTATGCTCCTTCCTAGGTGGGATATTAGTCCAGCCATTATGTTTGACATATTTTTGAAGAGAAAGAATAAAACTTTGCAAATTACGGATGAAGCAGGTGGCAGGGTCTATACAAGGTTAGGGTACAATCTTGATAATACCACTTTGCAAATTTGGGATCTTTACCCCCAAGAAAGAAGCCTTCTCTCATTGACCATGATTAGTTTTTTGGACATCTCCTGGTGCAAAGAGTAGGGGAGACAAATTCCTTGGAGATTGTTGACTTGAATGTGAATGTAGTCAAATTCATGAAAGCCTAGATCCAAAAGCTAGTAAGAGATAACCAGTGGCTAATAGAGGAAAATGACAGGTTGAAATAAGAATTAACCAACTACAAAGATATGCTACCTAATTCTCCAAGGATTTACTCTCCTTTAATTAAACATGAAAGAAAATTGTTAGAGGCCATGTCTGAGAATGCTCAATGGAAGCATAAATTTGAAAAGGCTCAAAAGGAATAGGAAGAACTAAAAATAAAATTGAAGGCTACTACTTTTGAAGTAGCATCATGGATAATTTGTATGAAATTCAAAGATATATGCCAACATGCAGATGGTGTCTGACATGCTCACAATGAAACATACACGGCCATCATGGAGCATGGAAGACTTCTTGATAGGATGAAGGAAATGGAATTCCATATCAAGGAAAAAGATGGAGATAATAATGCTTTTCTCCAAGAATGTCAAAGCCTCATGAATACACATGAAAACTTCTAGAATGTCTTGACACAGGAATTGAGTGACTTCAACCAGCCACTATGTATGGCCATGCTATATTTCTTTGAAGAAATAGATTTGAAGGATCAAGAAACTTGGAAAAATGAGATATCAAAATATTTTCCAGGCATCCTTGATGACATCAATGATGAGGATGAGGTACTCGCAAAAATGCATAAGCAGCTCGTGAGGATTGTTGGAATGGAGAATGTAATGACAAACACTCTACAAAATACAAACACTTATGCCTAGGATAAATACATTTACCACATGTCAAAGGTTAAATTGTTCCTTGCACGAGTTGTATGAGGAGGTAGTCAGAGTTTGGTTTTTGTGGATGCATTAACATGGTGATTGATCCTTGAATAGATCTTAGGTGGTCACAAACACTTGCTAATGATTAATGGACTGTGGTGCATCCAATAATAAACTCTTTTTAAGTTTCTATGTTATGTTAATTATGATTTAGTTAAAAAACGATGTAAATTTTGTGAATGGACTTGAAGCTTGTTGTTTCTTGTACAAATAGGGAAACCAAGGTCTAATTTTGATCATCATATCATCATCATTTCAATCCATTTGAATAGATACTAGACCATCTCATCCAGTTATTCATATCAAAAGAACTCATGTTATGTATGTTTATATTTTGAGAAATATAATGGAGTAGACACATTATAACTCGTAATCCATTTTCAGTGTTCAATTGTTGTGTCCATTTTCATGCTTATTTATTGCTTTGCTGTCTCCAAAGTGGTCTTTTCAAGTTGTTTAAATCTGGAAGATTTATTAGGGAACATTTGTTGTTACTGTGTGAATGCTTTGATTGGTTTATAATTAGGTGTGAATTAAAGTCCTTTCAAATAATTTACTTTAATTGGTTCGTATTAAGGATTAAAGTTCTCTTAGAGATTGGCACCCTCTTATGGTCGAAAAACCTGCATTTTGAGACCCAACAGATTACAAATAACTCTAAAAATTTAGAAGTCTATGAAATAGTGTATATATTCTATGAAACAATGTATATATTCTTATACTTGTAAATATTCTTGTACTTGTATATTCTATGAAACATTCCTTATTTTCTATGAAACAGTGTATATATTCTTGTAATTGTAAATATTCTTTTACTGTTATGTCTATTAAAGAAAACAAAGTTTGAATAAAAAATGCTTCACCCTTTTTTGTAAGTGAGTATGTGAATTATTGTTTAAGGAAAAATGTTACAATGTTTACATTTTCAGTTTAGTAGTTTCAAATATTCATTTTCTATGTATATAAAATTATATGTGCTCATTATCTCTAATGACATAAAATAGTAATGTCATCAGAATTAAGGTTTTCAATTTCAGCACCATCATTTTCCAACTTTTCATATCCTATTCACTTTTAAGTACACTCATCAAAATTTTATTTTTACTTTTTGTCCAAGTTAATCTTGATTCCTTTTAGCACAAGATAGTAGGTTGCATGTTAAATTTAAAACATTTTCTTTGCACTTTTTTGTAAATATTATTTTCTTAGCGCACCATTATGCAACAACAATTTCACTTCTGAGATATACAGTAAAAATAAATGAAAGCACATGTTTACTTTGTCAAGGGAAATGTACGGTGAATACCTTATGTCTTTCAGATAAGTGTGCAAGTGAAATAAGGCATAACTGATTGAATCTGATTTTCTACTAGATATAATTCTTTTTTTATGTGCTTTTTACTTTTTGCATGTGGATTACCCTTAGAAAGAGACTACTTATCTTTTCTTAAATGACTCCTTTATATTTCCTATCTATGAAAGGAATTTACCGCTTGACAATAGGTTCATGAACTTCATACAAATTAAGACTAGTGTAAAAGGCCATCCCCGCAAATGTTGTTTGGTCTAGAATTATAATGGAAAATAAAAAAATATTGCTAGGAGAATAAAACAGGTTTTCAATTGTTCAAGTACAACATAATATTACTGAAGCATTTCAAAGTTTAGGCCATAAGAATCATCCTTTTTTAAACATGGATTGCAAATAATTCTAAAAATTTAGAATTCTTGGTCATTAACATTATTGTCTGCTACAATGTCATCCAGTGTATCATTGTCAATGTTCATATGTTCTTTCAAGTATTTAATATTATCATCATCCTCATCTTGACCTGCATCATCTTCATCATCATTGAAATTTGACTGTAGACAATCTATATTGTTACTAGATGTATATGGATCATCATTTTCTATACCCTCCATATTGTTGTCTTCCATAACATCATCTAACTCTGGATTGTTGTCTTCTTATGCTTGAACATAAAAATATTCAACATCATCATGGATTTAAACTTCTTCGATGTTCTCTAATCCCTCTCTCTCATTTTTTTGGCCAACATTGTTTTTCTCAGTATCCACTAATGCATCGTCAAATACATGCCTTAATCTTGGATCATAATGTATGAGAAATATCCATTTTGGGTCAAAAATATCTTCATAGAAAAATACCTACACATGAATGACATACATATATTAGACGTATGTTATAACAATTTTATTGATTAATAAACACATGTATATATTTGCAATAAGCTATGAATTAATAGATTAATGATCACTACCACTTCTTCTTTGAGTTAAAGAAATACTTGCTCACAATGAATTAGTAGAACATAAGGCTCCTTATCCTCCAGTAGGAATGATGAGGAATCCATAGAAAAAAATCAACAATGGGTATCATGTCTTCGTGTCCTCTCAAATGCTTCATACCATCTACACTTAAAAATACAACATTTAAAAGAGCAGTAATCCAACTCAATAATTTTTTGTATTTTCCCAACATATTGTAGATTCCCTTCAATTATATTCTTATCTTTTGAGCTTGATCAACTGGATTGCTCGAAGTCAACCACGATGCCACAATCGAAGGATCATCTCTTTACATCTACACTTTCTACATGATAATGTCGACCATATGACCACATTTCTGGATTTCCTCGCTTGTGAAAGACCATTTATTTCAGTGAAAACAAATATAATGATGAATACTAAAATAGTTAATACTATCAAAACTATAAGGAAACAACATTTTGTAAAATTCCAACTATACCTCTCTTTCACATCCTCTAGACATGTTGATTTCATCTTCTGTTATGTTTGAATCTTTACCTACATATTCTATTTGATTTTAAATTTGTTCAATAACCCATTCTAGTGTGCAATATTTTCCCCATTCCCCAAGAAGATGAGTGGGAAGTGGACTATTCCTCAGGTTCGATCTCTTAAACTATCTCCTTGCTTCTAACACTTCTTCTCTCTTTTTATCATACAAATCAATCCATTTGTTCATAATGTCCATGTGGTACATAATGAGCTTGTCGAGTATAGAACTTTTGTCTACACCTATTACATGTCAACATGTTTATTTCAAACTCCAAATGCCATGCTGTTAATTTGACAGATAAATTACAAAGTAAATTAATGATTGCAAGAAAAACAATGACACTAATCATGAATTTACTTACTAATTTCTATTTCAACACCATTAGATTGTGGTTTTTCTCCATCAATAATATATGATGCTCATTCTTCATCCCAGATGCGTGGGCCATCTTCAAAATCCTTACTAAGGAATTCACATAAGAAGAAAAATGCTTCACTCAATACATACCCTTCAGTCATGCAACCCTTTGGATGTGCCTTTTGTTCGACATATCTTTTAAGAGTTTTCATATACATCTCAAAGAAAAACATCCACCTTGTTGATACAATACCTTCCAATTCAATTTCATCGACTACTTGTATAAGTAAATAGACTTGTAGGTCCATGAAACTTGTAGGGAGCTCCTTCTCAAATACACATACAATTTTTGCAATTTCCTTCTTCCACTTCGGCACTTCAGATTCATGGATCTCCTTGGAGGTCACCCACCTAATGTAAGAATAGTAAATTAGTATGAACCTTTAGTCATAAATTAAAATGCAATATAATATCTCTGTCTCTCACACATGAACATTTCATATAACCACATACCTTGTAAATGCTGACAATCGACTTATGACATTCCTTAAGTCAACTGTAAGACAGGAATCCCCCCTAATTCCCAATGGAATGATATGCTATCAAACACATTTATAAAAAGGTCATTAGTAGTTTTTTTCTCACACAACAAAATATCAAAATAAATTTAGTGCTTAATTAATGTTACCAGTAAATGTTAAATGTTGATATATAATACCTTCATTAAATTATGAAAATCATGTGTTTTAAATCCTGGGATATGTTCATCAACTTTAAAATCTTTAGCTAATGATGACCCATAGCCAGTAGGTGTCCTTATTGAATGGATGACATGTTTTGGTTGGTCTAGCTCTTTTTTTCTCAAAATCCATGGAGCTTCTACATATGTTTCATTTTCCCTATTTGGCCACAAATGCTTTCTATCAAATTTGGTACGCGAAAGAGCAATATCTCTCCTCGAAGACAAGGTGTCCTTCTCTTTGCCTGATATATGTTGAAATATAGAATCTGGAACATTTTTGAAGATGTGCATAGGATCTAATAGGTGAGATATTAATAGATCCTTCCAGTAAGGGAGCTCATAAAATATGGATTTCCTTTTCATTCCTTCTGGCATATTAAATACAACTTGTTCTAGTTCTTCAATTGAATCACCCCAATCAAAAAAATCCTCCCAAGCTTTCAATTCAAAATCTTCATACTTCTTAAGCCAATCACCTGGACCCCTAATCATGGGAGGGCCTCTATTTTCAAATTTTCCATCAAATTAATTCTTCAGGCGATTTCTAAACCTATGATCTAGTGGTAGAAAAACCTTGTTGTTTGCGTAAATAAATTTTTGTAGATCTTTAGAATACCACCCTTGAAATTGTTTTGCACATCTTGGACATACAAATATCCCCTTTGTTTGAAGCCCTACAATTCAATAAGTAATGTTAATAACATCAAAAAATAGTATAAAACTAAGTATTAAAGTTGGGATGAAAATAAATTATTAGTGTAAATACGTAAATATTTTATCTTACCAGAACTAACACCAAGTCCTAGGAAATCATGAATAGTCCAACATAGCACACCATACAACATGAAGGACCTATTTGATGGAGGAAGTGATATGTCATATGTATTCTTATGCCTTTCCATAGCAGTTGCATCTCATCAATAAAAGGCACAAGATAAACATCCATGTTTTTAACTTGATGTTTTCCTAGAACAATGAGAGTCAGCATAAGGTGTTCCTTTGTAACACTCATCCATGGGGGAATATTGTATACTATCAATCTAACTAACCAAACACTATAATTTGAGCTCAGGAAAGAGAATGGGCACACTCCAATTACAAGGCCAAACTTGATACTATGGGGTTCATCTTTGAATTTTCTTGGCCATTTTTCCTCTATGTGTTTCATTACTTTGGAGTCAGCCAAAATTCACATGAATCCATCTTTACTCTCGTTCTTTGCATGCCAGTCCATCAATTGTGCTAGTGAATTGCAATGAAACATTCGTTGAAGTCTAGGTATAATTGGCATGTGATGGAAAACCTTCTTTGGAACTGTAGGACCTTGTACATTTGTACAATATCTCTTCTCTTTGCATACATGGAATTCTACCTTGTTTTGATATTCATCTCTATATTAAATGAAATCATTTTACATGAATGAATTTTCTTATATTGAATCCCCAACTCAACCAACAATAGACATGCCTCTCTGCAAGGTGGTGGCAAAACATTCTCTTCAGGGAATATTTTAGTTTTTAGTGCCCTATAAGATTGCCAAAGATTAAATCAATTGAAGGTTTGACTTATGATGAACATGTTTGATATGCCAATCTGTACTAGGACTATTTATATACAATATATGGTTTTAAAATCCCCTTAAAGAAATATAAATGAAGTTGATGAATTTTTATGAATTATGTACACCAATTGACAATGCAAAGTAAGAAATAGATTTCAACTCACTTCAATAGGGTAGTGAATCCTTTGTTTGGCCAACCAAATATTGACTTGATTTCTAATAATATTAATGTGCATGCCAGTTTTGAGGTTCTAATTGCACTCGATTTGAACACGAGTGTCTTCACTACTTTCTTGATGGAGTCTTTGATGTTGTTATCATCAAAATTATGTTGGTGGTAATTACCCCTGCTATCATCATTACTATCAACCATATCATGATTATTTTCATCATTGTTTCCATCCCCAAACAAACCTATAAGAATTTCATTCAATCCTTCTTCATGCACTGCATTTTCACTATCATGATCATCATCATTAAGGCTAGGTGGCATGTCATCCATGTATGTGACTCTCATCAACTCTTCAAATTTCTCAGGTGGTAGTGTTCTCTTCAATCTCTCTCTTTTCTCCCTAGTGTGGTTTAAAGGATGATTTGGATCATCTCGTCCAAATATTAATAACCTAGTTGGATCTTGGGTATTAGTATGTGTTTCATCAAAATATTCTACCTATCAACAAACAAAAGCATTATTTAATGTTTAGCAACATTTGGATAGATCATAAATGTATCAAGTTCAAATAAAAATAATCAAATATGGCTTAAAAAATAAAAATATAAATTGTATGAACATATATACATCAATTGAATAATGAAACATTATTTTATAGACTACCTTTTTTATACAATAATTTAAATAAAACAAAATTTTGACAACATAGTTTATAAAACATCAGTCCACACTCATTTATTATTCTTTGGTTTTAATCAATTGTATGAGACATACTACTGACTAGAAGTCATCATATATGTAATGTCTTTGTACAATCACTCATTTGAATTGTTGCTTTCCATGACATACAAAAAATCCACAAACAAATTTTTTCTCAAAGTATTCATCCCATGCACTATAGTCCTAACCTACCTCTTCTTCAGTGCAATTATTTGTTGTGTTTGCAGTATTCATTGTCATATCCTCTTCCACCCACTGTCGTCTATGTGATTTAATAGTTTTAGGTCCACGTCCACGTACATATCTTCTTCTTTTTCTAGTTGAACGCTTAGGCTCTGCATTTGCTCCAATCTCCATCTAAAATAATCAACAACATGCATTAATTTATGTCAAGATTGGATAATACATTAGAAATTTCAATAATATTGTGAAAAAAGATGGACATATCACAAAATTCCATTAGATCATTTTTTCCTAAGTTAAGTCAAAATTTGAGTACCTGATGTCTCTCTTCATTTGTTGTGTCCTCATTTGATATGACACGATTTGTTGCCATGGCCTCGTCTTGCCCCTATAATACACAACATACTAAATAATATTTAGTACATGAATTATATCATTTCAACGAGTATGCTATCCAACACAAAACCTCACTTTAGTCATATATTTGACATATTGATATCTCCTCTATGTTGTAGCATTTGTGAATTCATAAACACCTTCCTCCTTTGGTTGAGGTTGCTTTCTCTTCTTACCTTTATTATATGTATAGATTCCATTGTCTCATCTATTTCCACCCACTTTCCTCTCAGTGATTTAGTATTTCTATTCCATCCATGTCCTCTCTCCATGGCCTCCTCTGAATAAAAATGCTGCCACATAAACTTTCATTGCACTACCACCGAGAAGGAAGAAGGAACTTGTGAGACTACAGTAAAAACCTCTCTACTACACCAAGCTGATGAAGGAGCCACGAGACAACGATGGTCACTGCACTACTGCATGCTTTTGGTAGAAAACTTGTGAGAGTCACCGCAACACCACTAGGAACAGAAGGAAGACTTGTGTGCCACCACACAAGCTTTTACCACACTAACACTGAGAAGGATGAAGCACCTTGCGCGATAGTGGTAAGAACTGCTCTACCACACCGAGCTGATGAAGGAGCCGTGGGACAACAATGGTCACAAAAACAAGGCAGGATTTGGAATTATTTCCAACACTATGGATCCTGCGATACACAACAATGATAGGTGCTCAATTAGGCACACTTGGAGCCGCCTTAGGCACCCCAAATAGATTACATTAATGAACAAAATTCAGTGCTAAATTTGGTGCTAACTAACGCCAACTAAAGCGCCGACTACTGAATCAAAATATTTTTTAAAAAAATTTCCTTGCATGAAGGAAGAAATCAGATAGCAAAAAAGGGAAAAATTTCGCATGAAGGAAGAGAGAAAGGAGCTACCAACAACTAATGAGAAATTAGATTTAGTTTGCGACACCAAAGGTAAGGTTACAATTTTTTTTTCTTGGTTGAATTCGTGATTGTTTATTGGTTCATGGCCTAACCTATCCATGCAACCTCTAACTTGTCCCATCATTATAAATTGTAAAACCTTTGAGAAACCAACATAAAATTTTACCCTACCCATTTGAGCTTTGGCTCAAAATAATATAGCATGAATCCAGGATGCCTTTGTATTATTTCCCTAAATTGGGTATCAAGGAAATAGTGAACTGCTTGGAAAATCTGGGAATTGGGCCGGTCATTGCTAAGAAACTGCTGAAAATAAATGTAGAAACTACTTGGTTTTTCCAAGTCGCGCCATAGTCACCGATGCCATGAAAAATTCATGCAATATTGCATTATGAAAGAGTTTTCATGATAAGGTTATCAACACTAAGAAAACCCAGTGAACATATTTTCCCTAGGTTATCAACACTAAGAAAACCCAGTGAACATATTTTCCCACAAAACAAAACTTTCATACCACAAACTGGATGAAAACCTTCATACCTGACAGTGTGTACTTCGTCTACCTCCATATATTGGACAAAAATAATTTTCCTTAGGTTGCCTAAAAATGTCAAGCAATAGAAGGAAGCGAGTATTTTCAGCAGACTCTAGCCACAATGAGGTAATTCATTGTCACTTTATAGATTTGTAAATGTTTCCATTGTTTCTTTGAATTTTACTTTTTACTTTTTTATTTTTAAATTGAAAAGAAGAAATATAATTTAAAAATATATATATAGAGGTACATGAGACTGACAAAGATAAAGAGGAATTATATTTTTTATTTTTTTATTTCTAAATTTAAAAGAAGAAATATAATTTAAATATATATATATATATATAGGGACATGAGACTAAAAAAGATAAAGAGGAATTGGCTTCCATATTGGGGGTAGAGGCAATGAACAAATTGGTTAATGTGGAATGGACAATGCTTTCCAGATACATAGAGAAAAAATATGGTAACACCCCTCAAACATTACAAATAAATCAATTGTATGAAAGGGAATCAATTGATTCCATAACCAATCCTGGATCGAGCAAAGGATCCAGGAGGAAATTAGTGATAGTAAACTCTAAGAATGTGGAATAGGGAAGAGAGACTTCCAATGTCCCAACCACTCCTGGGACATAGACTTCTTCCACCATGCCATGTTATCAATCTTGCATTGGTAGCTACAATATGAAGATAGAGTACGAGGTGATTTCAAGGGAAGATGGATGGTGGGAAGACATTTTTGAATAGGTTGAAGGAATCATGCCTTCAACGGTTCAAAGACCATCTACATTTTCCATTCTCACAGATAACCATGCAACTAAAAAGAGAAATTATCCATGACATGGAGACTGAATTTGGTATAGGTTGGTTCATAAAGAAGATGAAGCTACAAATGTCTCAAAACTACAAGAGATTTCGGTGCAACCAAACAAAGAAGATAAAAAAATCCTTCCTGAGCTAAGGCAGAAAAGAAGGCCAATTGATGTAAGTGTGAAAGTATGGAAAGAGCTTGTAAAAACATATGAGAAGTTCGATGCATAGAGAAATTCTTGTGAGGAGAGTATGTGGGTATTTCAATTTTCTCATAAGATTATATCAAATTTATTAAACGATATTTAAATTTTATTTGTGCATAGTTAAATTGAATTAGTATATGTTTCAAGACAAGGCCTCCAAGGCTAGGCTTGAGAAACCTTGCACCACACATCGCAGTGGCCATAAAGGTTTATAGGCCTTGATCTATACATTTGTAAGTATATTTAATAGGTTAAAGGATATATTTTTTATTTCCTTGGAAAAATTAAATGATTGCATATTAATTAGTTTAACTAGTCCATGTGCCATGTTTTGACAGGAGAAGAAATATGGCCTCCATCCAAAGCAATTTGAAAAGAATATGTTACAAAACAAAAAGTGGAATGATTTTGTAATCTGGATGGAGAACGAGGTATCAATAGTTTAGTTTCAATAACTTAGTTAGATATTGTTGTGTTAATATGTCAATTTGCATCTCTTGTGTTGAGTTGTTTATTGATGCGTAGGATGAGTAAATAGAGCTCAAATCTTATGATTACAAGATAACCATTTATGTGTATGAATAAATAGTAGAAGGATGTAGATGAAATCAACTCATCTAACTTTATGCCTCTTGGCAGGAATTCCTCTTGAATCTCTAATATTAGGTGCCCAAGACTTCCATGTAGCTTTTACCTTTCATTGCCACCTTTCCTGATCTTCACTCTCAGACTCATCTCCTTTTTCCTTATCTGCATTTCTAGCTTCAGCTTTTCATCCCATGTTTTACCTTCCTCCTCTTTAGAATCTTCTTCTTCTTCTTTGTCCTCCTCTGACTCCACAAGAGATTCATCTTTTGAACCTTCCTCATCTAATTTCGATTCCTCTTCTACATCAGAAGGTTTGTATCCTTGATCTGACTCTTTTGAATTATTAGAATCAGAATCACTAGCTTCCATATTCAAAAATTCCCAACCAACATCTTCAATAAATTTATCTGGATCATCAGTAATAGTCTTCAAAATTGGCCACCAGTTTAAGTTCATTCTACTTTCATAATACTTTATATCCATGGAGTTCAGCCATTCCTTGATGCCATCAAGCAAAGATTGAGGAATGGCGTACATGCAGAGTACATCCTGCTTGAAGTCTTTGAAAAAAATAGCCATATTAAATTCCTTTTTCCCAAGTCCTACTCTCTCAAGGTTAACAATTCTCAATCTCACTAATAGCAATTACTAAGAAAGTTAATTCCCCCAAATCTACCAAATAGTTTAATGTAGGAACAATAAAAGCAGAGGCTTTGAAAAGAACTCCATGAAAACCAAGCTCTCTAAATGGTATATAAAAATATAGTTCAAAATCTTTTAGATGAGGCTACTCCCATAGCTCTCTTACTTTCTTGATAAATCCTTGAAACTCTGTCTTCTTAACATTCAAAAGATAAATGGAATGTCCTCAACACCTGCTAGAGCTATCCAAAAAAGCTAACTAAAAGCACAAATGTTCTCCCACACATAATGGCCTAATGGCTAGTTGTCATAGAAGTCAAGCTACCAAAGTAACAACACTGATAGAGTTAACATATATGCACCATTTGCATAAACAACTGAAATATGTAACAAATTTTTATCAATACATTGAATTTTGAGATGCATTGAAATAATAAAAAAAACATGTTTTGGTGAAAATATCAGAAACGTGGGGGAAGAAAGCATTAACCCTAATAAAATAATTTTCTATTGTTCTTGATACACCATTTGTAATTTTTCCTTGGATGACAGTACTGAATTTCTATATGTTGTACCCCTTAAATGTCCATGTTACAAATATGGAATAAAAATGCACAACTTTGTATTGAGTCGAAAAACCAAGTCATTCTGAATAAGGGTAGCCAAAATTGATAAGGATGCAGTCACTATTACACGTATTGACAATCTATAATAGTCATGTAAATACAACTTCATGTGAAAACCATAATCAATCAAATTATGCACATTCAAATCTAAGTTTGAAAGCTTGCATTTCAGTCCATGCATCTAAGTCCTTGTTGAAGATTGAGGGTGTCAACAACAAAGATAGAATAGATCTCCTTAAACCACAGCTAGTTTTAAAGTGTAGTATTTCCAAATTCAAATCTACTTCTCAGCTAAGGAAAGGAGGTAGGATTGTTAGGTGCTACCTCAAATAGAGAAGTCCATAGAAAACATTGAAATAGAAGATCCAATAAGTGAAACGACATAGCTGTAGACCATAGATAATCAGAATTCTTGCAATGCACATATTCTTGTGATACAAACAAAAGGTGCTTACACATTGGCTGAATATATCCTCACCAAAATGACTAGAAAAAAAAATCAAATTTGTAAGTAAACTCTGACAGTCAAGAAAAATAGTCATAAAAATTGGAAGTAAACTTTGGCAGACATGTAGGTGAACTTAATTCATCTGAATTTATGCCTCTTGGTAGACATCAAGATCTCCCCTCCTAAATTTTGGACCACATCCATTACCTCCACATAAAACTAGACATCCTTGGTCTTCTTGGTTCCCATGCCATGATATGGCTATGCAAATGAAAATGAAGCAAAGTAATCATCTCCTTCTCCATTGGCTAGAAGAATGCATGCTTAATGTTTTGATACATGATATCAACTCTCTTCTTCTCTCATGGTTGAATATCGAAATCCATCATGGTGGTCCTCTAGAGTTCTAGTCATCTTTCATCCTCTTCCACCAAATGCTGGCCTGATCCACACGTCTACCAGCCTAATTGGCTTTGTTTTTGAAAGCTGAAGTTTCTCCCGAGTCACCAATGAAGCTCTCTCTACCTTTTCAAACTCTTTCATTGCTACAGATTGTCTTTGGGATTTAATCATTTGTACCACATGGTTTATGTGCTTTGAATCCTTGCATCTAAAGGAAATTTCCTTAACATAAATACTGCTAGGGAATTTCAATGTTGCCATTGTGGTTGGCATTAACGTTGGTACCTGCAACATTGAAAATTATCCTTATGTAAGAATTCGCTCCATCTTGTTGGCTTGTAACACTCTTGATGGTGGCTACATGAAATCTGATTTTGATTCCTCTTCTACATCAGATGGTTGATATCCTTGATTTGACTCTTTTGAATTATCAGAATCAGAATCACTAGCTTCCATATTAAAAAAATACCAGCCACCATCTTCAATAAATTTATCTGGATCATCAATAATACTCTTCAAAATTGGCTACTAGTTCAAGTTCATTATGCTTTCATAATACTTTATATCATTGGATTTTAGCCATTCCTTGATGCCATCAAGTGAAGATTGAGGAATAGAGTCAATGAAAATTACATCCCATGTGAAGTCTTTGAAAACAATAGCCATTATATCAAATGCCTTGCCGAAGTCCTACTCTCTCAAGGTTAACAATCTCAATCTCACTAATAGTGATTACTAAGAAAGGTAATTCCACCAACTCTACCAAATAGTTTACCATAGGAACAATAAAAGCAGAGGATTTGAAAGGAACTCGATGAAAACCAAGCTCTCTAAATGGTATATAAAAATTTGGTTCAAAATATTTTAGATTATGTTGCTCCCATAACTCTCTTACTCGCTTGAAAAATCCTTGAAACTTTGTATTGATTTTATTTTTCCTATCCCTCTCTTGCTATTCTTCCTCAATTTCATCAGGATCATACACTAAATTTCTTGCCCCTCCTAAATTTTGAACCACATCCATTACATCCACATAAAACTCGACATCCTTGGTCTTCTTGGTTCCCACACCGTGATATGGTAATGCAAATGAAAATAAAGCAAAATAACCATCTCCTTCTCTGCTGGCTAGAAGAATGCATGCTTAATGTTTTGATACATGATATCAACTCTCTTTTGTTCTCTCATGGTTGAATAATGAAATCCAATATGGTAGGCCTCCAGAGTTCTAGTCATCTTTTTTCCTCTTCCACCAAATGCTGGCCTGATCCACAAGTCTGCCAGCCTAATTGGCTTTGTTTTTGAAAGTTGAAGTTTCTCCTGACTCACCAATATTAGCTGTAACTTTTTTGAAATTTTATTATGGTATATGCACTTTGATATGATTTAATATGATTATGGTTTCATTTCATACGTTTTAATATTAGATATATAACAAAAAAATAATTATTGCATGAAATAAATAATAACTTTTCATTTTAAATGTTTTTTTTTGCAAAATGTAGGTCTTCCAGAAGATCAAGATGATTCACAACATGATACAGATCCACAAAATATTGGTTCTTCCGGTAGAGATCACATGGTAGATGATGATGATGATGTAGATACTGAAGACACTGAGGCCGATGACAATGATGATGATGATGACGATGACGATGACAATGACGATGATGATGATGATGATGACGATGACGATGATGACGATAATGACGATGATGATGACGACAATGACGACGACGATGACGATGATGATGATGATGGCGATTATGATGATGATGATGATGATGATGATGATGGGGATGATGATGATGAGATAATTGGTGATAGTAACTAGTGACATTCATGATCATATAGACTACATCATGGATCATTGCTGATATATCGTTATGATGACTCTTTTCATGGTTACTATCATATGTATCATTTTCACGGCCTACAGTACTATATTGTTGAGTTGTATCATATTGAAATGTATGATTTTCACTATATCATTTGGACATGTATCATCTTGACTTGTATCAATTTGAGTTACATAATTTATCAATTTTATTTATATCATTTGTACATGTGTAATTTTCACTTATGTCGACTGTTGGACATGTATCATTTTGAAATGTTTTTGATGTACTGGCATATTTGAATTTCACTTGTTTTAGTTATATATGATGATGATCTTATTAGTATTGACTTGTTAATTTATATATATTAAAAGTGGTCGATGATTTTTGGATGGATATTTATGAAATATGATGATTTTAATTTACTACCCATGATGGATGTTGTCAAATTAAATTAAATTATAGATATTTGACTCACTTGTTTTAATTATAGATGATGGTCATGTTACAATAATTATATTGTTTATTTATCATATGAATTAAATAATTTAAGTACTTACTCTATAATCATATGAGTTATTTAAGAGGCACGATATATTTAACTAATTAAATTGAAATAAAACATATTAAATTAATAAATGAAAGCAAAACAAGAAGCATTTTCAGAAGTAAAAAAGGAAGCAACAATGGAAGCCAAACTAGAAGAAAACTAGAAGAAATCTTGGAAGCAAAATTGGAAGCAAAACTGGAAGAAAACCTTGAAGAAAAAATGGAAGCAAACCTGGAAGCAAAATTGGAAGAAAATTCAGAAACAAAACTAGAAGGAAAATTAGAAGAAAACCTGAAAGAAAAATTAGAAGCAAAACTGGAAGCAAAACTAGAAGCAAACATGGAAGCAAAACCAAAAGCGAAACTAGAAGAAAAACCAAAAGAAAAACTGGAAGCAAAACTAGAAGAAAACTTGGAAGCAAAACCAGAAGCAAAACTAGAAGGAAAATCGGAAGAAAATATGGAAGCAAAACTCAAAGAAAACTTGGAATAAAAATTGGAAGCAAACTTGGAAGAAAACCTGGAGGAAAAACTAGACGTCAAATTGGAAGCAAAACTAGAAGCAAAAATGGGAGTAGACATGGAAGCAAAACCAGAAGCCAAATTGTGTGCCCATTTTGGCACAATTTCTGACGTTACTTCCCGACACTATTTTAGGCTCTAACAGAGGCACTGTTATTTTTTGGCACTAAATATGGTGTTAAATCTGGTGCTAAATCTGGTGAAAATGTCAGCGCAAAAATCGACGCCGAACTGACCATGCATGTTTGCGTTGGGTTGAGCGCCAGCCAAATTGTTCAATTCATGAACTCAAATACACTAAAATCCAGTACAAAAGTCAGTGCTAATTTCCTACTGTGTTGTTGTGATCAGAGCCTAGTTCATTAGAAGAAGTTTAGCAACTTGAGGTAGATCTTGAAATGTAATGGACTCTGGTATTCTTCAACAACAACTTTTGGTGGCACTTGATGACCTTGATCAGTCTAAAGAAGAAGTCTAGGAATTGAAAGAAAATCTTAGGGATGCTGAGAAATTCATTCAAACATTGAACGACCAGATTGTTAAATCCAAGGAAAAGAGGAAGGATCTTTGTGATCAGATTAAGTAGAAATAGAGCGAAAACATGGATGATTCTCACCTAAATCAAACCTTGAAGGAAACAACTAAAGAATGTAAAAAGCTTGCCAGAAAAAATGCTACCCTAAGACATGAGATGATATCTATGGTGATGAAGTTGACTAAGGAGATTGAAGAAAGGAAGAAGAATGAGGAGAACCTTGCTTAGTCCTTAAAAGAAAGATCTGATGAATGTAGAGGAATAATTGGATAATTCATTCAGTTAGAAAATAAATTGCAACAATCCAGAAACAATGAAGAGGAACTTGAAAAACATATCATTATTCTCAGGGATGAACATGCTACTACAAAAGAATACAAGGAGAAGTTTAAGATTAGTTTTGTTAAGCTTGATGAGTTGACTCAAGGACAAATGAATGCTAAAGACAAGAGAGGTCTTGGATATGAGAAAGTAGAAAGTTTCGGATCTGGACAAAGAAATTTCAGCAAAAGAAATCAGATGAACAAGGATTGAAGGTATCCGGTAAGACAACCTAATGCTCAAAAGTTTAATGGATACTATTTTTCTTTCAATAAATTCGGTCATATGGCATGGCTAATCAATGTAGAAGTAAAAATAAATCAATTAATCCATCATTTTTTGGTCAGTGTTTCAATTGCAAAATGTTTGCGCATAAATCAATTGACTGTAGAAATGTGTCAAACTACTTTGTCAAGAGAAGGAATGTTGAATGTTATACCTATGGAAGAATTGGGCATATTGCTAATCAATGCAGATCAAGAAGAAATCAATGGAATGATTAGTTTGGATAAGGAAGTACTATGTGCTACAATTGCAACATATACGGTCACATTGCAAGATTTTGCAGAAACAAAAATGTGGGTAGAAAAGGTCTGGTATACAAAGACATAAATACACAAAAAAATGATAAAGAAAAAGGAAAAATGATTGTGGGTGAAATAAGAGATCAAATTAAAAAGACATGGGTAAGGAAGAACGAATCTAATGCTGGAAATAGTTTTGCACTGAAACCTACTTCTGGTAATTCCTCTGGAAATTTATCTCAGGCCATTGGCCCAAGGGGAGTTTTTCAAGAAAATCCTTTTCCCCTGTCCTTAAGATGGTACCAGATCACTAAAATATTTTCAAAAGGTGTATTAATGATCTACAGAGGCTTTGGAAAACACTCACAAGGAAACTCAAAGAAATCATAGGTCTGTAGAAGAATTTTTCTCATGCTGTCTTAGAAAATAGAGTATCCAGAATACCTAGGGCAAAGGAATTTATTACAAGTGTGTGAGCTATATAAAGTTGTAACCCTCATTTGTCACTTTGAATAGAAGAAGAAAAGGAGGAAAGTGCTCTACAACAAAATTTTGAAGGAGTAAAGTTAATTCGACGGTGAATCTTGAAATTCATCAGGTATTTGAGCTATTTTTGAATTTCCTTATAATTTAGTGTGCGGTTGTATGGAAGGAGAAATGGAACAAATCAAAGGGTCAATCAATTTAGATGAATTCAACAGTGAGAAGATTAGAGCGGTAAAAAATCAGTTGTAACTCGATGAATTGAAATGGGTGAGAGATGCCAAACACAAGAATTTGGACATTTGGAATGAGTTTCCCTATTTCGAGAATGCGGAAATCAGTAAATACATTTTGAGTAGATTGAATAATGAAAATTTGATTATTGTCAAACCCTACATCATTTCGAAGGAAGTAATTGAAAATTTAAATCAATTATGCAAAGTTGGGGATATACCGAGAAAGAAATCCATCCAGAATAAAGAAGTCAAAACCATAATCAGAGTTATTGGAGATCAAAGGGCACTGATAATCTCGATAATCAAAAACCTATGATAAGGTACATTACGCATAAAGTATCATATAAAATATTTTTCAGAAATAAAGAAGGAGCAACCTCAGCTGATGTAGTCTACATCTATCACAAAATGATAATGGAAGGTCAAGACTTTGAATTGTGTGGCCTGCTAAAGGATCAACTAATGGAGAATGTGCAATTAAAAAAAGAGACAGATTACCCTTTCTGGTTTGGTACTCTAATTGTATGCCTAGTAATGTAATTTCTGAATTGTTTACCAATGAAGAAAACTATGGTGTGGAAAGTAAATGAACCGGTGTGTAAATAAATCTACACACACTCTAAGAGTTTCGCTAACTGTGATCAAGAATTTGGGAATTTCTTTAAGATTTTTCTAGGAAATCTTAGCTCACTTGGTATTTCTCTTGTGGTAAAAGCACTTGAAGTTGGTTCCTCTTCTGATGGAATGGATAGAAAGAAGAAAAGAGAAAAATAAACTATTGTTTGTACTCCTCTAGAATGCAAGATTCTGAAAATTGAAGGAAAAGGAAAAGAATAGGAGATTGTGGATATACCAGATGAGGAATTCGATGAGGAAGCTGAGGACACCTAGGGAAAAGAGCAATATTTATCCAAACTAGAACAAGGAAAGGAAATGATAGAAGCAAGTGAAAAAGAAGAAGATGACTTGTCAAAAGAGAAGCTACAACAACTTATTCATAAGGAAGGTGGAATGCAAAAAATTGCTCAATTATGGTTTATCAGATCCTCATATGATCAGTATATGATTCTAAGTTGAATCAGTGCTCATGTTGTGCATAGTTAGATCAAATTGGAGAGTTTGCAGAATATTTTTCTCCCAAGAAATGATTGAATGCATTAAGGAAACTATGGACTATGAGTTTCAAAACAAAGAAGAAGGAGAAATAATCTCTCATTTGAAGGAGCAGTTTAGGCTATCACTTACCAAGTTGAAAAATAAAATGAATGAGATGAGGCAATGCATAAGTGCAGAAAATAACATCTACAACTATTGCATCCATTGGGCTCATGTAGTTGGGAAATACAAAGAGAAGTTAGAGAAAATTTAAACAGAATTGAATGGGATTGGAAATTTTTTTGTTATGTTTCAGAATCAGGATGGTACAATCAAGAAAAGGATTCAAGAGCTAGAGTATGAGCACACCAAAGTTCAGCTCACTAAAAACACACTCATGGACACCTTTTGGAAAGTGAAGGACCTAACTGAATGCAAACTGGAACAAATGGTTGAGATACTGAGGAAATGTGAGAAATTAGAGGATGCGGTCACAATCCCAGAATCCCTCACTGAGATTTTCAATAGGACATATAATAATAACAGTATGATCATAATCATTGGGATTACAATAGAAGCTTGGAAGAAATTCCTCCCAGAGATAAGAGAAAATCACAAGATTATTTTCTAAGTAGCAGTTGTTATTTTTCAAATTTTGAAAACACTTCTGAAGCAACAAGTTTTCTGATCATATTTCAAAAGGGGAGATTAAACACGAGTTTTGTCAATTGTTGGCATATGGCTTCCAGTTTTTTCATTCATGTCAAAGGGGGAGAGAGAGCAGTGAAAAATGCCTCATCAATCTAAGGGCGAGCTACATTTTGAAATTTTGAAGTTTGGCAGTGTACTCATATTGGTTTTGACAGTTAGTCATTTTTCACTAAGTGTTGCCATCAATGCCAAAAGGGGATGTTTTTGGCTTATGAATTTTAGTGTTGTCATTGATGACAACCAAAGTCATTCATCTGATCCATAATTTAGTATTGGTTAATACCGACAGAACAAAATGAAGAACAAGGCATCCGGTTAAAGGTAAAGATGTCAATTTGTATACTTCACCAAACTATTATTTTGAGTTGTGGATCTCAAAGAAAGGTATGGTGATGTTCATACTACCTTATCCAAGAATTATCAAGGTGCACATTTACTGGTGTATGATCTAGGAGATCAAGTATATTGATTTTCTGGTTATATGTGCTAAAAGGCTGACTTGGTGGATATAGCCATTGAAGATGTTTTAGGAGTAATTGGTTAAATGTTTTTGTGTTTGAACATGTTTATTTGGTTCGTCACTATGATTTGACCGAATATGGGTGGTGTGCATAAAGAATTAGTTGAGGATATAGCTGATAGTTGGAAAGTATTTTATGTTTCATGAAAGCTGACATATGAATGATCAAATCTTTGGTAGTGTATATATATATGAGATCGGTTGTATCATTTTGCAGAAGAAAATGTGTGTGATGCAAAGTATATTAGTGTGTGGTGTGAAATTCAGAAGGATAGTGGTGAGAATTCATCTGTGCATGGATTTGCGATGTGAAGAGCATAGCAGAGCGAAGAGAAGAATCAAATAGAAGGTCTAGAATCTGATCAATGAGCCTAACCGAAATTGTAACCTAGCACATGTAGATGCTATTACTTCAGTTCAATATCTCAAAGGGTCTTAATCTAAACATTTTTTAAGGCAGTGAGCCTGAATGCAAGTGTATTCCCATTTTTGTAAAACTTATATTTGAGTACTCAAATTTTGGATTGACCTCCACCGTGGTTTTTCCCCTAACAGGGTTTCCACGTAAAAATCCTTGTGTTATGGCATTGTGGATGATTACTTTGTGTTTTTGCATCTTTCCTTTAGTTTAATGTTGAAATGGTTTAAATGTCAGTTAAATAAAGTCCAGATTTGCAAATCACTGATTCACCCCCCTACCCCCCCTCTCAGTGTTCCCTTGAGTCTAACACGGGGGAAATTTGAGATTCTACAACCTGCCTTTTATATTATTATTCTTCTTGGTAGATTCCCCATTTCTTTCTTCTTCCTTTACATTTCCTTCTTCCTCTTCTTCATCTATTTTCTCTTCTTCTCCTTTTCCATATTCTTCTTTTTCAACTTTATCTCTTTCTCCTACATCCCTTTCACCTTCATCTTGATCCTTTTCTTCTTCAATATGCTCTAAAGGGACAAAATAATTCTTCTGTGATTCAACTTATTCCTCATTTTGTTTCTATATCTCTAGAGGATCATTTGTAACACATGTATCTGAAGGGATATCTACATCATTTTTTTCAAAGGAATATCCATATCACATGTACCATAAGGAATGTCTTCTTTAACCTCTGCAAAAAATTCTTTTGCTGAATTAGGTGCAGAACTGGATGGGAGTGCACCAAACATGCCATATTTCTAAACCATACCTTTGATGGCTTCTGCAGTTTCTTTCCTTATTTTCTTTATCTACTTCTTGTCCTTTCTCATCAAATTATTTACTCTTTTCTTCATCCAGAACATATTCAAGCATACCTTCTTCAGGGTTTCCAAATCATTTGGGGTCAAAGAGGATCCAATTTCCTCAAATTACTCATTTATTATCTTCACTTAAAATTCAATAGCCTCTAATCTTCTTCTCATGAGGGCTTCTCATTATTTTTCAAGCACATTGTTCTTGACATAATCCCAACTGACTTCCAAAGTAATAAAATACTGAATAATAGCCAAAATTAATGTTTTTATGTCCTCTCTACCTACTTGATCATAATTTTATGTTGTAGGCTGTAGAATATTTTCAAAATGATCTAGGCTATTAACCAATGCCTCTAATCTGAGAGGGGAACTAGTTCTTACTGATGAGGCTTTTTATTCTGCCTAGTCCGAAGATGCCTCTTTTGACATATTTTCCTTCTTACGGTCCGATTTGGTGTGCACATGAACACCAAAGTCTTGTTGTACTTCCTCTTTAGAGGAAGATACATAATGAAATATTTTAGAACAAACACTTGATTCATTTAAAGCACCTTCACCAGAGGACATGCTTCCTCTCTTCTTTCTTACCAATTTTGTTGTAGGGTCTTCCTCCTCTTCCTCTTTTCTTCAGTGATGCTAAGGTTCTTTTCCCTTGTAGCCTTTTCTTTTCTACCCATTTTGAGTGGTGCCACTAGAGGGGCCTCTTTCCTTTTCCTTGATCTTGTAGTAGGTCTGGAAGGAGTCGGGCATTTTATTTTACTAGGAGCACTGGGCTCTACCTTTATTGTTGTAGGGCCAAAAGCTAGTTTTGAAGGAGCGGTCCTATCAGATCTCCTTAGACCAGATGATTCTCTAGTCTTCTACTCTCCCAAGGCTTTACCTTATGCAATCTACTCATCATTGAAGCTATAATTTCTAAGCATTCCATCTACCTTCTTTCTTATCACAGGCTTCTTATGCACCAAGTGAACTTCCGTAGATTTTTCTGCATAAGTGCCAACTCTAGGTTCACTAGTATCTTTCGTATTTCTCAAAAAAAATTGTACATAGCCTTCAGCTTCATCCTCTGTAACCTCATAACCAAAAGGTTGAATCCATACAGTTTGGGGTTCAATAGCTTCAATCATGCACACATCAGAGGAGACATGAAATATGATATCATTATTATACTTCTCAACAATTTTTTTTGGAATCCTTTCTCTTTCATTCATGTTTCTTTTGAACACAACAAAGAATGATGTCAGAGCATTATCTCGACTCTTCAAATAACCCAAACTATGCATAAAATCAAAAATTTGATGTGCAAATAGTTTGGATGTGTCCCAAATCACCACATCATCTCTTCTAGGAAGTATTCTAAGAAAGTAGAACAACAAAAAAACAATCAAGGAGCCAAATTTAAATGCATATTTCTTCTCCTTTGACATCCTTAGATTCTTAAACAATTTCTTCTGGAGAATGTCACACAGATCATATTTAACACCATTAGATGCCATGTCATAAATCATGTAAATTGTTGTCGCAAACATTGAATTTTCTCTATTTGGGAAGTAGATCTTCTGTCCAATTACTATAGTTGCATACTTCATTGTAGGATAAGTAATAGGCTTCGTTGCAAGATCCCTTCTATCAAATGTAGCTCCAGTGAGTTTTGTCACCACTTCATTCTTCACAGACTTCAACACCGCTATCGGTCCGGTGTCATAGAGTCCGGTAACTACCTTAGTCACTTCCTTACTTATAAGATGAGGTCTATCAGTCCACAAAAACTTGTCATGCATTTTTTTGAGGGATGGTTTAACATATTTATCGTCAACAATGGAGTTGAAGTTAGGAAAGTAACTCCATCGATCCAACTTCTTCGCAATAATATTTGCATACTCGGGTTTTATCAAGAAATCATCCCCGGTGAGCTCATTTTTCCAAATGTCTATCAATTTTCTATGATTATATTCCTCAGTTTTTACTCAAATGTACATCCTAGTATCTTCAATGGGCATGACATCATGAGGAATCAATGAGAAGGTGCCTAGAGGGTCATCTTCGAAAACATTCATAGAATATTTCTTATAGGATAGTCTAGGTATTTCTGATGATTTTATGACTACAGGGGTTGCCATCTTTTCACACACTAAGCTCTAAGGATTTTAGAAAGAAGATTCACACAAGCTTACAACAAAATTGAAGAGTAAAGTACCTTTTTCCTTTGTGAAAAAACCAGAACTAGGGTTTGCATAGCTTACTCTCCCAATCGCCTCAAGAATGCTCCAAGTCACTCTCCACTTTCTTCAAATGTACAAGTGATAAAAAAAACTTTACAATTTTTCATTATAGATCAACGCAATGGCCTAATTCACATTAAATATGATGGAATTTGAAAAGCTGATAAAAACTCTTCATTGTTGCATTTAAAACACTAATTTCCTTTGCAAATCATCATGCCTACAAATTTTTTTCTAGCTCCTTTTGCATATGCTTTGTTTGTTCATTCTCTAAAACATATCCGCATGCCAAAGTTTGGAACTCCCAATATCCACAAGGTCAAATAATTTTTTGTCAATGCTTCCCCTAGGACCATGCTGGGTCTAATTCTTGGAGGAATTGTCTGCACCGGGTGGGGGCATAAATGCATTTGATTGTTTTGAATCTTCTTTATTTTTCCATATCTTGTTCATTTTTTTCTTAACCTCATTCTTGTCAATTTTCTTCATTGGTTCATTCTTCTTTACCGGATCAGATTGCTTTCCCCCTTTACTTATGCATACTCTTGAAATATGTCTGGGTTTATTGTAGTTGTAGAAAACAACATTTTTCTGATTTGTTTGACCTTCATTAACCCTTGATATTCAGTAGTTTTATTTGTTTCCAAACTTATTACATGTATAACAATAGCCAACAAAATATTGATTCATTCTACCTCCATTAAATTAATTCATCATCTAAGTTCTACATTCACTAGCTCTATGTCCAACTTTCTTGCATGCAAAACATTGTCTGGAGAAGGGACTAGTATAATGATTTATTATACTCCTACATTCTATTTCCTTGTGACCAAATTTATTGCATGAAAATAACACTATTTAAATATGGATACCTTTGAGCATTTGGTTGTCTGATAGGCGGTCTTCTAGCAAATATTCTTTGATTTATTTTATGTTTCCCTTTATCTCGAGTCTTTTGATTATCCGTAGTGTTTGAGGTCTTCATAGCCTTTGAGATTTCACCTTCTTCCAATCCCAAACCACCTTTATCTTTAGTTGGTTTCTATCCTACAACCAACTCATCAAGCTTGGTGGAGCTTGTCTTGAACTTATCTTCACAAAGTTTTTCTTTTTCTAGATCGACTTTCAGGTTTACCACTTCCTGTTCAAGCCTTATGCATTCACCAGTCTTGCTTTGGACCACTGCATTCAAACAATCTTCAATTCTATTTTTTTCCTCCACTTGCACCTTCAATCCGGTGATCTCTTCATTTATTTATTTTAATTTCTCACTCACTTCTCTATGTCTTTGTTTGAATTTCTTCAATTCCTCTTTCAATTTTTGAATGCATTCATTTGCCTCATCAAGATTTTCTTTCAAATCTCTATTTTCACTTTTAGCTTTGTCAAGATCATCAAGAGTTGTTTGGAGTTCTTCTTTATCATCCATTTGTCCCATCTTCAAGATCTTCCTCAAGTTGTTAGGCTTCTTCAGAGGAACTAGGCTCTAATACCAATTTTTGAATACCCAAAAAACTGAGAGGGGGGTGAGTTAGTATCTTCTTTAACTTATTAAACAAACACCATCCCATTAATCCAATGCATATAACAGTTAAATGAGAAAGAGCATTAACAGAACATAAAAGTACACAACACATGAACACCAAAAAATTTATGTGGAAAACCCAAAATGGAAAAAATCACAGTGAGGATTAGCTCACAATATAGTATAACTAGTTATAAGATATTACAAAGGGTGGCTCACTACCAAGACTCACTATCCAAAATAGGAGGCTCACTTCCTACAAAAGATACAATAACAAAATAGATTACAACTAGAATATGAACAAATAAAGTTACACCTAACAAGTGTTGATTCAATTCCTTTGATGCTCAATAAACTTGCATACCAATAGACATATATTTTCCTAGATTCATATTCACATTCATTCCATATTTTTTAATATCAAATGAATCTAATATATATATCTAACTCATCCACAAGCATCAATTCGGTTAACCTAATAAGATGCAACCCTTATTTACCAAAAAATAACTATCAACTTCAAGCACGTACAAAATATTTCCAAAAAATAATTCAAGCATGTAGCATACTACAATATATCGGCATGGACCTAAGATAGGTTGCACATACATATGCAATAAAAAAAAATTCATTATACCATCAACTTTTTATTAGGTCGGCTAGAGATAGACTTAATAACAAAAATATAGCAACAAAACATGCCAACTTGCCATACGACCACCTGTACATCTAAAATTCTGAATATACAATCTTCTAGCAACCAAGAACCATCTCCAAAAACCATAATGAAAGATATATATCGATGGATGATCACGAACCAAAATATCAAAAGATAATACCTGCATACCGGTTCAAAATATCGAATCAACCTTGAACTTAAACTTGCAGTTGCAACTCATATAACATGGTGACATCAATGAAAACACAAAAGTTGCATAATGATATGTTCTTCTTCATTCTTCCAACATCAATCTCATCAAATTTTCCCAACCTCCGTTCAGCACAAACTCCTGTTCTTCACATCCCTCATCTCCCTATTATGCCTGCCAAAATCAAATCTTACATGAATGTTGGGATTATGATATTTCCAATTCAAATATCTACCCTTGATCTTAGAGAAAATCTATGGTTAACATATCATCCCATAATGCCACAATGACCTAGGTAAATGATTGGAGGGTTGCGGTTTCATAAGTTCCCCATAGTACCACATGCTTCCAAATGCTCTATCATGGGGTAGTGGTAATGACCACCAATCTCTCTCTAGTTACCATAATACCGCTAAACTCGACACTTAACTATTGTGGGTTAGTGGTAACTCTTGAGTTATCTCGCAATACCACAATTCCAAGAAATGACTACTGTAGGAGCATGGATAAGGGCACAATGAAGTTATCTCACAATACCGCAAGTCCAAAAGATGACTATTGTAGAAGTGTAGTTAAGAGCACAAATGAATAGAATAAGCCCACCAAAAGCACTCTTTGGTCCACAATGAATTTTACATAGTTCGAAAATTCATTAAATTGATGCTACAATCCATCTACACACCATAAAATCCAAAACTTGAAAGAAAATATTTTCAAAAGGAAATTAAAAATATTTTTGGTTGATGAGGATTGCCCATATGCTCGGGATGCTCCTGCATCATAAATTAATGTGAAGGAGTGTCAAAGGAAATTGATGCATCAACATCTATTGCACCACATCCTGACTACCTCTCTAAGTGATCAACGTGCCTCCTACATCAGTAGTGACTGTTTTAATCTTCAGTGGTGCTATATAAGGCATTTGTTGTCAATCATTTTCCTTAGTCTTCTACATGCGAACTCTTCAAGAGGCATTTAGTGGCTTCTTCCACTTCAATTTGGTGTTTTGAATCTTTTATTGATCATTTAATGTTATTTTGTTACAAAGTAATTTTTAACATTTATTATGTAAATAGCTACACCTAGATTTTAGCCTCTCATAGTCCTTGGAAAGCCAATAAGAGTTTGTAATCAAACCAAAATGTTTCTCCTTGCTTAGCGATCTATAGCATTTGAGTGACAGTTTGCAATTTGTTGGAAATAAATTTTTGGGTCACCTCACACGCATGTGATATTTCTCACAATAATTCCCCTCTTCTTTCTACATAACTCTTAAATCAATAGTCATTGTCATTATTAAATAACTATTTCTTAGTTAATGATTTGAAAATTTGACTGCAAGTAGATTAAAAAGAGTTTGTAAGGGAGTAAAAAAAACCTTTAGTTTCAAGTGTAAAATTATGTGTAAATGATTATTGTATCATTTGATTAGGTACTCACATTAATTCAAGCTCTTGTAAAAGTTAATATTTCTTGCCCATTTCAAAGAAAACTATATCGCACTCAAATATAAAGTGCCATTGTTTGTTACTTTGAAGTTGTTAAATGCACTAAAACACATAAAGTGTTAATTTAGGGGGGATCAGAATAATCAAGGGGGGTTATCATTGTCATCATACCTTGAGAACTTTATATATTTTTTAGATTTTATTTTGTGATTCTAAGTTTAGAACTCAAAGAATGTGGGAATGAATGAAAAGAAATATGATCAACTCATCCCCTATCATTTTTAGATAAAGAACGTAGTTCGTTGACATGCATTGTGATCTCATCACTTGCTACTACATGAAATTCCAGAGATGCTTCACAAAGAGAATCTAGAGATTCTTTTTAGCAAGACACCACTTCTTGCATCAAAATTCAGAGGTGCTTCATAGAGAGCATCCAAAAATTCTTTATAGAAACATTTCACATCGCTTTTTTAGTAGCTATTCTACATCAATCCTCACATGGAACATTTGAATAGCATTTAGAGAAATCATCATTATCTTATGGGGGGACTACTAGTCTTTCTTCATTATATCATTTCTCTTTTGGAGAGGGGTTTTTAATTTTCCATAGGGGTTTACTCCTTTTTACCACTTTATGAGAAATTTCTACATGGGCACCTCATTAAATGTATTTTTTGGGACCCATCCATCTATGTACCCACCTAAGTTGAGGTTAAAGGGGGGTGTTAGAGAAAAATATTTTATTATTAATTATTTATTACTCCTTATGTATTAAGTCACCTTATGTGGTGATGTGTCACTTGAAGAGGGAGTTTAACTCTTCAAGGTTGTGTGGTAATCCTCATTTTCCACTTGGTACAACTTCGTTGCCACCTTGAATTGAGCACTCCCATAGTGACTCAAACTCATATTCCTATATGTACTTCACCCTCATTAAGGATTTTTATAGATCTAATCAATCATCCATTCTTGCATTGCAATTCTTATTTCTCAATAAGCTTATTGATACTAGCAAATTCATGGAGAGATCTTGGAAACTCTAACAATATATAATAATATAAGGTATTATAATGAGATAAATTTATTTTAATTATTTAAAAGTAATTTTAAAGTGTATTTTTTAAACACATATCAATTTGTTTTATTATTATTTAGAAAATAATGACATGATATTTTTTATGTCATTATATAACACATATCATATATGTATGCATGTATATGTATGTATTATGTGCTTGCATATATACATAAATATACATTTATATACATACATATGTGTGTACATATGCATAAATATACATACATATATATATATATATATATATATATATATATGCGTACATAAGTGTATGTGAGTATATGTGAATATGTATATGTATATATGTGTATATATACATACATACATATGTTTATATTATAATTGTTTTTTTAATATGTACCTTTTAATTTGATTTTTATTAAAAAAATATATATTTTATTTTTAAATTTATTTACTTTATATTTTTTATTTATTTTTAATTAAAAAGTGTGTGTATATATACTTCTCACACATATATATATATATATATATGATTTTATTTTATTTATATTATTTATATATAACACATAGTAATACTTATTTTTACTTATACTTATTACATTAATTATTTTTGTACTTTTGTATGTCATTATTAATTTTCTTTTTTTAGAAAGAATTTTTTAATTTTAATTTTAATTTATTTAAAAATTATTTTATTAATAAATGTTCTTATTAATAATTTATTAATTATATTTTTAATAAATATATTATTAAATTTATTATCAAATGTTATTAATATTTAGATACATAAGTTTTTTACGGAATTTAAAAATATAAATGATTGTGAAATTTAAAATATAAAATATAATTTAATGACATTGATAATTATATTTTAATGACAATGATTATCAAATTTAACACCTCTTCGCGTAATAATAAAAGGTCTAAGCTTTTAGAAGGAAAAAGAAAAAAGAAAAAAAGACCACCATTGAATTAAGAAACCTGGAAAAAGAAGAGCATTGTAAAAGATGTCAAGTATGCTTGATTATTGAAAGGATGACATTAATGGATCACCATTTACATTTTCTACAAAAGAATGAAGTAGATATATTTCGAAGAATAGAATTTGTGCATTGACCACTAACACAGAAGCGTTCGAGGGAAACACTCTGAATATAAGTCGTGTCCACATCACAGAGGTAATTGAAGTGCTGTAATTCCGTTTAAGGGGAAGTTGAATAGTTGGGTAGAGAGCGGAGAGAATAACTGTAGGTGTGGATCCCTGCAAAGAATGTCCAACTCCAATTCTTCTGCAAGGGAATACCATGGTGGAGAAATTAGTTGAGAAAGGCAATCACTGGACCATACTGGCGGCGGAGCGGTGGTTTGGAAGGCCGCGTCTTGCCTTTCCAAAGGACAGAAAGCCGAAGGGTTTGTTTGAAGAGCAGTGAAATCCTTCTTGGGTTGAGTGCAAGAGGAAGACGAAGAGGAAGAGCAGCCTGTGAGTCGCTGCACAACCGCCATGAAATCTTTGGGTTGCGTGTGTATTACTTGAGGAGATCGGAGGTATATAATCACTGGTTGAATCATTATACAGTTGTGAGAGTCCTTGGAAACCTTGAGAGTGGTGGGTCTCGAACCTGTAATCCCCGTTTCGCTCCTGCTCTTTCTCTTTCTCCTTCTCGCCTCGTCCATGGATACTCGGTACAATTAGTTGCCCCTTAATCAAGTATGTAAGCTCCTCTGCAGTCTGAAAGCTTTTCTTTTCGCTTAAGGTACTGCAACTAGCGTAAGAAACTTATAAGCGCATGAGAACGGGTTTGAAGTTTGACCTGGTCTCAATAATAAGTACGCGCAGGCCATTCACGACAATTTCTTCATCAGACTAATTCCTATTTCAATAGTACTATACTGCACTATCAAAATGGTTTTCGTCTCTAACCTTTCCTCATTTATTAAATTTATTACTTTTCCATTGATGTAATCAAAAGCTTTTTATAGTTGCCATGACGCAGCCATTGGGACTCCGGAAAATTCATCCTCCCACGCCTCCTTTGAGATACTACACATTGAAACTCTTCCAATGAGATTGCCGTGCAATTCGACACATTAAAAAATGATCTGTTTAACCCAGATGACAACCACGTGGGAATCGATGTTTCAAAGGTAGATTTGCTCACAAAAGGACTCCAATTCTTTTGATTTCAAATCAGTATAGTTTGTGATAACTATTATTTGAGACTCTCCAGAAATCTCCTCTTCTTTAATTCTGACGTTTTTGTTTCAGGCAAATGTATCCCTGTGGAATCGAAATTCGTAGCGGAAACGCACTGGACGCGTGGGTGGATTATGACGATTTCCACTGCATAATCATTGGAAGAGCACTATGATTATTTTTGGGATTTTAAATCTCACCATTCACCGACTCCCACGAAAAAGAATTATGTTGTAATATTAGTCTTCGCCTGCGTTTTCACAGTCGCCGAATTTGCGCTCTTAGTGGGGTTGTGATCTTTGAGAAGTAAAAGCTATCGGAAGACATTAAGATGAACAAATGGGTTAACGAAGGACCCCACAATTTCTCTCATGCTGAGCTCAGCGCTGCAACTCAAAATTAGAAATTATAAAGAATTGTAAACATCAATGTTATTACAGTAAGGAAAGATATTGAATACATTGTATATTGCGAGGAGCTAGAGTATATTCATCTTTATGAAGGAGGCATATGTACTATTTTGTATGTGGGAATATTATAGATAATTGAAGTTTGAGAAGATATATTATGCAGTAATTTGTATATAAATTTATTTTTGAAAATTGAAGTTTAAGGACTTATCAAAATTTATGGAACATTGAATTGACAAGATTACAATGAATGTGTGATCTTGATGATCATTGTCTCCAATATTGATTGGTTCTTAAAGCCAACATTATTTTAAGTAGGAGTTTGCAATGACCATGAGAAATCAAAACGATTGCTACAAGGTGTAAGTCATGTAGATTTCAAGGTGGTTTGGCACACTGACCAAGCTTGAAGACAACAAAAATTGAAAGATTTGATGAATTGCTATCACTTTCATAGAGAATGGCAACAATTTCCCTACTGCTTTACATACAAAACCTGTAGCAACCTATAAATTTCAAGCAAGCATAATGTGGTGGAAAATGCACAAGACTACCTTGCAAAGTAACTGCATAATCTTGAGATTTCAAGAGGAAATGATGCCTTCTTGTATCATTTATGTTATGCTACTAACTATAATATAGGGTATTAATATTATTAATTAGAGTGAAAATATTTGTATTTGTATATTTCTTTATAAAATAGAAAATATTATCTTTATAAGAAATTCTAATTATCTATAAATAAATAGTAATATATATTTTTTAAATAGCATCCATATCATGAAAATTTTGAAGGATGGAGCTGTGTATGCACGAGTTGGTGCACGCACAATTGAGGGTTGCATGCCCTTGCTCCGGTCACAATCTTCCTTTCCACGCGTGTGTGGAGTGTGTGGCCCAAGTTTGTCTAGTGCATGGGGTGATAGCAAATCAGCTAGGGGTGCTTTTGCTTCACTAGGAGGTTTGTGGGAGGGTTATTTAATCTCTCTTTTTTGTAGAATTTTTCTAGGAATTTTGTGGTTTCAACATAAGTGTTTTTGGGTCGTTTTTTTATCATAATTTTATGCAGATCTATTTTTTGTTGGCAATTTTTAGATTTATCTAATGTGGTTGTGGGATCCTCGGCTATTTTCTCTTATGATTGTGTGGTGGAACAAACGTAAACTAGATTTTTTCATGGTGATGTATTCCTTTGTCAAAAGGTTACAATTTATAAAGAGTCAACTCAAGAGGTGGAATAGACATTGCTTTGATAATCTTTTTCAAGCTAAGGCGGATGCTTAGTCCCATTTGGATGTTATCACCAATAAAATTAGAGAATATGACCTTTCTCTTAGAGAGGAGGCATGTTCTTTGAAGGAGTTGTAGGAATGGGAGCTTCGTGAGGAATTGTATTAGAAATAGAAGGCCCAAATTGATTAGCTTAAGGAAGCGGACAAAAACATGACTTTCTTCTTCAACTTGGTCAAGGCTAGGAGGCATGAGAACATGAATTTCTTGTATTTCCCTTCTTTAGGGGTTCAACTTATCTCCTTAGGTGATATTTCTAGAGAGGTTTCTCACCACTTCTATTCTTTCTTCATGGAGGACTCACCTTGTGCAAAGGAAGAGTGAAATCGTAGCTTGGCCTACATTCCATCTTAGTCTCTTTGGAGATGAATGAGGATCTTGTTAAGCCCATTTCTTGTGAAGAACTGAAAGGAATTGTATTCTAGATGAAGAAGGGGAAGGCCCTAGGACTCGATGGATTCTAGGTGGAGTTTTCTTAGGAATTCTATGAAATCATTAAGTTTGACCTATTTAAGGTTGTTCAGGAATCCCCGAAGAACAAATAGATGTTGACATAGCTATGAATGCCATATTCCTAGCTCTTATTTCCCAAAAGGGAGGGGTCTATTTCATTGAACCTATTTAGATCCATTCTCTATGTAGTATTGTCTATAATATTATATCCAAATTGATGGTTGAGAGACTCAAACCATGGTTGAATAGACTCATCTCTAAGGAACAAGGTGGATTTATGGAAGGAAAAAAGATCATGGATGTAGTGGTTATTGCGGTTGAGGTAATTCATTCTATGGCATACTCATTGCTAATTATTTGAGGGGTGTAGCAAGGAGGATGTGCCAAGAACGTTCTTAGAGGGAAAAGGATCTATAAAATGGGACTCTCAAAAGGGCTGCTAATTTAAATAAATTGGGCTTGTTCTAGATTTCACCCTATTCTATCCATACACCCTCACTTACATCACCTTTACAATAGCTTCATTGAAGCCAGGTGGCTCAAGGTGGAAGATTATAATGTGGCTCAAAATTTGGGGTTGGAGGGGATTTTTAGGTGGAAGGATTTCATTGTATGGTCATTAGGGGGCTCTATTGAAGATTGTGACAAATTGGGAAGGATTCTAGCAGGAAAATTTTGTAGTTACTTGAGGGGGGGAGGAGAGGGCGGGCCAGGGAGACATCCTTTCTTGGAGTCCTAATCCTAGGGGTTTTACACCATTGTTTTGGCATACTAGGAGTTGAACTTTCAAAAATAAGAAGGGGTTAAAGTCACGTGGTGGAAGAATGTAGGTGATCCCACAATAGTGGCTTACACTTTTTGGGACATCCTGATTTTTGTTGAAATCACATATTTTTAGAAAATGTAATGATTTAAGCCTTGAAAAGTTCCATTTAAAGGATTCCAACTGAAGAATTTTTCATCAAACCACCTTAGGTCAAACCCCCTTGGATAAAATCCCGCTAGTTTTAAACCATACCTATAATAGAGTCTCCTTTACACCTATCAAAATGTTGATAAAAAACCATTGTTGATTTACCTTTTGGGGGATCAAATGAATTCATTTAAAATTTATTTTTTGTAAGTATGTAGTCCTTATTATAAGCTTCTGAATAAGTATAATTTTAAATATATTTAATTTGATTATTATATTTAATTTGTATTTCTTGTGAATGTATTTCTTTCACTGAAAATCAAGCTCTATGTTCCGCACATGTGGAAAAATAGTAGATCACCAAAAAAAAGCTAAAAAAATTGTTTGTGTTAAGTATTGATGTTGATCTAGCAAAAAATATTGAATTTTGATACATATAAAAAAAATTATGTTGTATACAGTCCACCTATTTCTAAATTGTAATTGGTTTGACTTCAAAACTTAATTAAGCAAAAAATATTAAATAAAACACTATGAAACCAAATAAATGTGCAAGATATCATAGATACAAATTTAAATTTGAAAACACTAGTGTGTGAGGGGGAAAACCATAAGAATGAAAACAAGATTAATGCAAAGAACTAAGAATCTATCAAATTCAAAACACTTAATCTAAGATCTTATTCCATCACTCATGAAATGAACAATCTAAGCTATTGAAATTACGTAATGAAATCCTAAGATTAACACAATTAATTCAAAGCAAAGGAGAGATTACCATACCATGTTTGAGTGTATTCACATGATGTTGGATTGTTTTAATCCCTATGAAGCCTCCATAAATCATGTGCAAAAGATTGAAGAATGATGCCTTGGTTGGTTGATCGAAGAAATGGTTGAAGCTCTAACAATGGTGGTTGTGAATGTCAATAGTACTTTGTTGTGCAAATGATGTTGATTCTCCGATCCTTATTTGTGAGGAAAGACGTTTGTTATATAGAAAATGAGATTTGAAATGGATGATTAGGATTGTGTTGGAGAATATCCTAATCAATGGTTAAAATTTGTTGAGAGGATTTAGACATAAGAATATTGTGCAAAGTTGATTGCACAATTTATGTGATTGATGAATAGATTGTCTAGTCAGGATTTACATTGATTAGTTATGATTTTAGATTCATTATTCAGGATCTAGATGGCTTAGTTAGGAAATTGATGTCTTAGTTAGCAAATTATATTGGCTAGTTAGGAAATTAGATTGATTAGTTAGGAAATTCATGGCTTAGTTAGCAAATTAGATTGATTAGTCAGAAAATTAGATTGCTTAGTCAACAATCATAATTTTCTTAATCAGAAAGTCGATGAGGAATATGAATTAATTGATTTAATTAATTAATTCCTTTTTGGAGTTTAACATGCAAATCAGGTTTGACTTTTGCAAATAAAGTTGCATTAGTTTGATTTGATTTTTGATAAATTATTTCAATAGTTTGATTTAACTATTCAAATTTTGGAAAGTGTCATAATTAAATTATTATGATTTAGTAATTCAATTAACTTAGAGGAATACATTAGTTTGATTTGATTTTTGACAAATTATTTGAATAGTTTGATTTAATTATTCAAATTTTGGAAAGTGTCATAATTAAATTATTATGATTTAGTAATTGAGTTAACTAAGAGGAATAAGGTGATTTAGTGATGTAATTAAATAATTGGAATTATTTAATCAATCAGTATGAAATAAAGTGAGATTAGGACTTCATTAAATAAATGTAATTTATTTAATTGGTCAAAATGATGAAACATGAATTAATCAAATAATTTTGTTTTATTTAATTAATAGCAGAATGAGGGTACTTAGGACTTTATTAAATAAATTTCATTTGTTTAATTTGTCAAAAATGATGAAAAAGGGAATTAATTACATAATGTTGTATTATTCAATTAATAGTAGAATTAGGGTTTTTAGGCATTTATTAAATAAATGAAATTTATTTAATTCATTAGAAATGATGAAAAGTGAAATAATTAAATAATGTTGTACATTATTCTTGATTCATAGCAGAATTAAGGTTTTGGATGTTGTTTGATGTTGTGTGATGTTTTTGAGATGTTGTGGGATGATTTTGAGATGTTTTGAGATGATTCTAAGATGTTATGAGACATTATAAGATGATTATGAGATGTTGCAGGATGATTTCGAGATGTTCCAAGATGATTCTGAGATGTTTCGAGACATTATGAGATGATTTCGAGATGTTGTCGGATGATTCTGAGATGTTCTAGGACATTATGAGATGATTCTCAGATGTTAAAGGATGATTTTGAGATGTTCCAGGATGATTTTGAGATGTTCTAAGACATTACGGGATGATTTCGAGATGTTGTGGGTTGATTCTAAGATGTTTTTGGATGATGTTCAATGTTGTTCAATGTTGTTTGATGCTATTCAATGTTGTTTAAGGTGTGTGATAGGTTTTAGGTCAATTTTACATGTCTACATTATTCTCCTCTTTGATACAAAGTATTGGTTGCTTTGTTTCAAATATTATGTTTTTAAGATCAAGTATTTGAAAAAAAAATATGCCCCATTGTGCCCTGACATTTAACAAAATGATAGTAGGAATTCTAGCTACCCCCTTGAGAGGTTGACCAAAAACTTCAAGTTTTGAGGTCAGGCTGTTGACACTATTGTATTTTAGTTTTGATGTACTTGACATGAAATATTAGATCAATAGGTTCTTCGTTTCTTGTTCCGATGTTTCTGAGAGCTTCTAATTTGAAAGTAGGAAGGTTGCCTAAGTAAATTAGGGTTTTTGAGGTGAATTATGGTTTTCTTGAGGTTTAATATAGGCAATTAGTCTTCTAATTAGCTCATTTGTGCTTTGATCCTTTTGCTAATTCTTGTCTCTGGATTTCCCATTCTGTCATATTTTGAGGAGCAATGTCAAGATTTGAGGGAGCCACACATCGTTCAGACCTTGTTCAGGATTTTGGAAGGCCCTCAAGCGTCGGTGGCCTGGTATGTACCTTTTTACTTCATGTTTTTATTTCTTTACATTCTCATTATGTGTGTACATAGTTTCTTGAGTCAATAAAAATATTTTGGTGATATCTGGGCATCTTCATAGTTTTCCTTTCATTTTCTATGTGAGAGCCTCTCCTTTGACCTTTAAACCCTCACCCTTGACCTCAAACCTTGCTCTTGACTAAAAACCTCCCTTTTGATTCATGCACTTGACTTAAAACCTCACCCTTGACTGAAAAGATTGCTTTTGATTGTTCTTTTTCCTGCAACCTCACCCTTGACCAAGAACCTCACTCTTTGTCTAAATTTTTTTCCTTTGTTTCCTCACCCTTGACCTAAAACTTCGCTCTTGGTTCAAAAAGCTCGATTTTTTTTTAAACTCTTGCATTTTATTTTAGCATTTTCCTTAAAATTTATTAGCATTTTCTTTTTATCATCCTAAATGTCATTTTTCATCGTGTTTTGTGTCATTTTGTGTTTCTTTACATGTTTAGAATGAAACCCTAACATCATGGATTAAAGTGATTGCGGGTGGGCCTCAAACCACTGTAGTTGAGGGAGAGACATCCTAGACACCTGTTTGATCTGATTGCCCATTTTGGTGTGTTGGAGTGAGATTTCCTTGATGCGATTGGACTACATTATATTTGTTACATTCATTTTATCAAGAATCACACAACTATGATGACCGCACTCGTGGAGCGGTGGCGTTTCGAGACTTCTTTGTTTCATTTTCCTATAGGAGAGGTGACTGTTACTCTTGAGGATGTTTGGAGGATACTTTGCCTTCCCATTCATGGTGATCTTGTTACTTATCATGTTCGATGCGGTACCCATGTCATGCAACATATGCTAGGTGTTAGACACTTGAAGGTATGTTAGTCAGAGATTGATCTGTTTGGGTTTTCTGGTAGTGCAGATCCTATTTTTCTTATCCTATGTGGTCTAATTTTAGGACTAGTTTTTCCTGATAAGAGAGGTTGGCAATTTCCTGTGGGTTGGGGTGCATGTATTGAGAATAATCTTAGCATGGGATAAGATATGTCTGGGGTGCTTGTCTCCTTTCTCATCTTTATAGAGATATGCACAAGGTTGTGTATCGAGGTAGGAAATCTATTTTTGTAGGTATTTCACTTTTGCATGTTTGTGTGTGGGAGCATATTGTAGCTTCTCGACCAAATGAGATACACGATCATTATCCTGATGATCCATACTCTTACCGTTAAGGGGATTTCATGCACTACACCTTACCTAGGGATCTTCCTTATTGGCATCGTATTTTTGATGAGATGCCAAGTTTTGTGTGGAGACCTTATATGGGTTGCAAGGCTTGGTTGGAGGATTAAAATCATCTTGTTTATTATCAATAGACCCGTTGGTTGATTGTTCATTCTTATTATATGATATAGCATTACTTACCAGACCAATTATGTCATCAGTTTAGAGAGAGGCAGGGGTGGGTTCTTGATATTTATGAGGCTCATTTCGGTCGGACCACTCAGGAAGTCTGTGTATGCGGTATCCAAGTAGATATAGATACTATTTTTTATGAGTTCAAAGAACTTTCCCCAATTGGTTGGGGTTGGATGACCGATTCGGAAGATCCAGGTACTACTCTTGATTATAATGAGTGATGGGAAAAAAATAGACCATTGAGGTTCACTTATCCTGGGGTGATCCCATTTTGGGTAGAGTAGGTATTATACGTCATCATGGGGAGTGACAATGCGTTGAGGTTATTATAGAGCATTTTGATAGGGCCCGATGTGATGGGGCACAAGGTGGTGAAGAAGAGTGTATGCCTTAGGTGCAGGGTCATAGATAGGTTATGGGTCCTCCTCCATTAGCTAGGGATGGAGATATACTGTTAGCTTAGATAAATGATGCTAGAGATGCAGAGATAGTGCGATGATAATTTGTGGAAGTTCAAGCAGACATCTTGAGGGATGAGTGAGATAGCAAGAGCGGTCGATGGCATGTTGTAGAGGCTCGGGTATAGTTGGTTACAATAGAGAGAGATAATCTCAGTGTAGAGTGTGATGGTGTGTGAGCCAAGTGAGATCTCTTTCTATAGATGTAGACTTATTATCAAACCTTATATGATGCTATTGTTCCTAGGATTTCTCTGCATCCACGAATCAAAGAGCCTAGTGTTGTGAGCGATGGTGGTGGTTTTGGTGCAGGTGCAGGTGTAGGTGATTAGTCTATGAGATAGGCAGATACTTTTGGTGGTTTGTATTGTCTTGTCTTTCCTATCAGGGTCTTACTTTTTATACTTGATCTTTATGCTGTTCATTGTTCAGAGGAATGTTGTAGACATGTGTTATATATATATATTCATTGATCCAATTAAGACCTCGTATATATGTTATGATTTTGTATTATCCTATCACACATTTTTTACTGTGGATGATGTATTTATGAAACATTCTCTCTTTGGTGATGATATATATGAGATATACCTTCTTCGATTTAGCCTCATTTTATGCTTATGTGATGATGATATATGATGATGTATTTTTACATGTTTTTATACTTTTTTGATGTATGTGTATGATGTGGATGGATGAATCATACTTTATTTTATATGATGTTGTTTATGTTGTTCTGATATATGATGAATGAATGCCCCATACATGATACATGATTGGCTTATTATCATCATGATGTGTATTGACGATATTTATGGATGCAGTATGGATATGGTACTAATGATGTTTCTATGAAGAATGGATTTTAGTTAGAAGAAATATCGATGATGGATAGAAATATGATGTTAATTAGAAGTATTGATGATGGATAGAAATATGATGTTGTTTAGAAGAAATATTGATGATGGATAGAAATATAATGTTGTTAGTAGTTGATGAATTGCTTTTTCTTTGCTTTAGAGACTTCATAGTTTGAAAAATCTTGTTTGATGTAGCAAACAAATATGATGCATCGAGGTATAAATGACCATGGTGACTTTGTATCTATTGTGTGGAATTTGAATTTACAAACAAAAGAGTATTTTTTCTTATACCAGACATACAGAAACTTTGTTTAAAGTATATAGTTCGGTTGTGTTAAAATATTTTCATACTAGTCACTAAGAGAGATATAGAACACCTAACATGAAACAACTTCACAAATTGTTTCAACACAACTTTCATATACTCAATAAAGCAAGTATTTTCCATAGTAGTATTACAAAAATATCTTACACACAACAAATTGAAATGATGCTTAATTTCCCCCATTCCTTCTTCTCTAAATCCTTATGGACATCCTCAAGAGATCTTGGGAATGAGTCAATAAGATAAGTCATAAAAATATGACTACAAAAAGATAAAAACAAAGTTGCATTATCACTTACCATATCTGTTTGGGGTTTCAGGACTATTATCCATTGTTGATATGTCTATCGTAGGAACAGATCCATTAAGGCATATCTCAAGATGTTGTTGGTGAATTGTCAAAAAGATAGGTAGTTGATACTTGGCTTTGTTTCTATCTATTTTGTGATCCAATTTTTGTGGGTTTTTTCTTTAAGGTTCTAGATTTTTATGTTTTATTTGTTTCTTCAAGGGGTGAGTTTGATGATCAATTTATGGGTGAATTTTTTATTGTGTATTTTGATGATGGGATGGGTCTTTTTCATTTTTTATGTTTTATGCTGCTATTTTGTTTTTTTTAGGGGACTAACCTAGGGCCTCAATGGTCCATCAAAGATAATCCTTGCCTACGTTGTACACGCAGAGGCTCATAGTTCACTTGGTTTGAATGTTCTTGACCTTTTCTATTTTGTGAATATTTTTGGATTTTGTATGTTGTGTATATTTTTTTGGATTTTGGATTTTTTTGACTAAGTTGAAATAAAGCATGTTGGAAACCTAAGGGGACTGACCTAGGGTCTTGAGGGATAATAATCCTTTCCTATGTTGCTCATGCAGAGACTGGACGTAGTTTGACCATTTGACTCAAAAGAACAAGCTATTTTTATGATAAACAACATTGATAATCTAGATTGATATTCCACTTTTGTGTCTAGAGGATATTTTGTGGAAAATACACTTGAACTCGCTATGAGGTTCAAGCAAATGTTGATATATTACACTATTTGAGTGAAGGAATAATCCAAAAATGTTGTTTTGTTTTTGACATTTTTCAAATGTTTTTGATTTTTGATCATTTTTTTAAAATTTTTTTTTTACCCTTTTGCCTAGGGTGTAAGATGTTCAAAACTTGGATTGATATTCCATTGTTTTTTTCTAGTAGATATGTTGTGTAAAAGCTTACTTGAACTAGTTATGGGGTTCAAGCAACTGTTGATATCTTAGAATTTTTGAGTGAGGGAATAATCCATATTGTCACCATCTTTGAAGGTTACCTTGGTAGTGTGTTGGTAGTACACCTTGTTGTTGGGAAAAAATGTTTTGAAGGCTACCCTAATAGTGCATTGGCAGGATACCTTGTTTTTGGGATAAATGCCTAGATCAAAACGTGAGCTGGAAGACATAGATCAAGATTTATTCTGAAGCAACTTGCAAAAATTTTCCCCTAGTTTCTAGCAATATAGATGATATCTTATCTTGTGATAGGATAACATGTTGGGATAAAGTATGCCTCTTTGGAAAATGTCTTATTGCTCAGATAATGTTGTATAGGATAGTGTCAATGATAGTGAGCCATGTCAAGATGTTTTCCATAGGAAAGTATAAAGTGTTTACCAAACTTTTGTTAAGATCAAGATAAGTTAGATTTTGAAAAGAAATGGATTTGGGTTTATTATGGATCAGTTGAGATGCTTCCACCTAAAATGTCACATGTAGATGTTCGATTCTACACATGACGCCTATTTTCCAAGTTTTCATCATGGCACTTGTCCAAATTGCCACCATAGTGGTTTTCACTGGAGGAATATTTTTCTCTTAACTATTTTCTTGATTTTTTTTATGTCACACAAGATGCCTGTTTACTGGTTTTTCATCATGGTGACAATTTTTTTCTCATATTGAACCACCTAGTGGTACTGATGTAGATACTGCTAGTACTAATATGGTTGTTGTTGCTGTCATGACATGCCAAAGATATCCTTCTTGGAGGATTTGTTTTGCTAAGATACAAGCACTTGAATGTAACCTCTAATAATTCATATCTTCTTTGTTGATACCAGAGTTAACCTTACCTTGATGCGCATATCATGATAGTGTTCCCTTAGAATACTTATGATAAAGAGTTTTTGCCAATACATGGTTAATGTGGGATTTGGATATCATCGATGGCAAAATGCATTAAGGGATATGAGATTTGTATGTATTGGTTGAAATTTTGGAACCTTTTATTTTCCAAAATTGGAATGATGAACAATGAGGGTGGATATGGAGATTCGATTGGAACCATCATCTTTCAATATACCTTGTAGGTCACCCTTGAAGATTTCTTTTGCATTGCCAAACTTTTTTTATGGATGATTTTCCCTTTTTTATTTTTCCCCATAGTTTCTTTGACTAATGGAATTTGATAGGGATGATTTTATTTCTTTTTCTTTTGTACGCATTTGATTTTTTCTTGTCCATTTAGTTTTGCTGTTTTTTCTACTTGAATGACTTGTTTCATTCTTGGGTATAGATTTTTCTCTTTTTGTTGGTCCCAATGAGAGGATGGAAAATGTGTGGATGATGATTCATGATATGGTTAGTTTTAGCATGGGCAGTAATTTCATCATAAGGACCCTTCGTGCTCCCTATGTTGATGTTTGCATTAGATAAAGCTGGACCCAATATTATAGAGGTATCCCTGATATGTTTAGATCCCTTAATTGTTGAACAACCAAGACTTTGATTCTTAGGATTGCCAATAATCTGCACTCGTGCTAGGATACCCTATTCATGTAGGCCTATTCCTCTACCTTGATAATGAATCCATTAAGAACATTTATTTTTAATAGGATATGTCTTACCTTGGAAACAATGTGTTAGTCCTTCTTTGCTTTGTTGTCGATCTTCAAAAAGGATAGCTTCATCATTGATAGGATCATTCATATGTGGGATGACTTGTTGATTGATATCATTGGCCTTATCCAAAGAAATATCAGATTTTAATGCTTCTTCAAGAGGTGTTTTTTATTTACAATCCACATAAAAGATTTCCTCATGATTAATTGTTGATATGTCTTCATAGGATGTTTGTGATTCATAACTTATATATAAGTCTTCTTTATGATCCATTTCTGATATGTCTCCATAGGATGTTTTTGATTCATAACTTATGTATAAGTCTTCTTCATGGTCCCTTTATGATATGTCTCTAGCTTCTGCTATGTCTTGATCTTGTGTGCAGATGTTAAGAGTAGGCGACTCTTGTTCCTTGGTAATGATTTCAAGAGTATGAGACTCTTGTCTTGGATGAATATCATCTACATTTCCATTAGGAGTAAGCATCTCATGGGTATATGTATGTGTTCTCGGTATATGGATTTGTTCTTCTTTTGGAAAACATGGGATATATTGGAATATATCTACGAAGTCATTTTTGTATTTTGATGATAGGGATTCTTTATGTTGACTTTGTGTGGTATTATATTTAATATGATTTGGATCATGCTCTTGACATGGATCAATTTCAAAGAAAGATTGATTTGTAAAGGATCCTTGGATCTCCTCAAAATGTGGACATATGGGTGATAGATCTTGGCTTAGATTTTCTACATTGGGTATAAGTGTGGGATTCAAAGTCTCTTGATCCTCAATATATATTGCCACGAGGTTGGATGATGTCAATATATCTTGGACTAGATCACTGCTAGACTTGGGTGATTGATTTTGATCATGCTTGGGACTAAATTCATGATTTATGTCCTCTATCTCACTGGATGATGTAGAGACATTGTACATATGATCGGTGATAGATAGCTCTTGATTATTCCCTTCAACTTTTGAGGTTGATAAATTATCATTTTTTTCATTGGTAGATGCCCTTGAATACCATTTTTAATAGCTATCTCTCCTTGATCAATGAGGTCTTGGATGAGGTTTTTAAGTGTAGCACATTTTTTCATTGGGTGACCCTTGAAGTTGTGGAACTCACATTGTTTTTACTTGTTATACCAAGGGATTTCAAAGTTTGGTTCAACATAAGTTGTAATATCATTGATTTTGATAAGTTCCTATTGTACTAGTTTGTGCATGATTACCTCTAAAGTCTCTCCCAAAGGGGTGAATTTCCTTCTTGATTGGTAATCTTTCCTCTGATGCTTTTCTTGAGTTTTTTGCTCTTGATTTTGTGGAACTCCTTGATACTCTGAGGTAAATTTTGATATTGCACTTGAGGTATAGCTTGGTGTTGCAAAAATTCTTGATATTGTGATTGAGGTACATTTTGATATTGCACTTGAGGCATACCTTGGTGTTGTGAAACTTCTTGATACTGTGGATATTGGAAGTTTTGTTGATGTGGATATTGAGGAGTTTGTGGAATGATGTATGTTTGTTGTGGATATGTAATGTTTTGACTTTGCACATGGCATCGGTGATACATTAGATTTTGATTCTATTTAATTTCCTAAATCTCTCTCTCTCCATTTTATTTAGGGTAATATGATGTTCTAGACTTATTCCTTGATGCGGATTTTGAAACCCCAAATATTTTTTCCCTACTTGATGTTGTTTCCCTTCATAAGAGTGATTTGGCTAATAGATGGACATGTTTTGGGGATGTTTTGATAATCAATATTCTATCATAAGGTCACTTGGTTTATATCCTCATGGTTCCCTTTCATGGTTCGTGGTGTTTTTTGGTGGGATGTTGGCATTGTTCTTGTTCACTTCTATTAGAACCCAAAAATTCCATGAAAAATCCTAAGGTTTTTCCATTTAAAATCTAATATTTTCCTATCTTTCCATAAAATAAATCATTTATTCCCCATTCAAAAAATCCAAAGTTGACTAATATATTTTAACCACAACTCTCATTATTCATTTCTTTCACTGCCTTACCAGAACTCCCACAATGGGCTTGCGATATGTCGGTGGCAGTTAACAAGAAGGCACAAAGAAGTTACCGCGCCACTGTGCACGGTCTAAGCATAGACTGCAGTGGTGCAGTGGGTGGTTAGTAACCGATAGAACAACAATGAGGAGGCGGTCTGGAGGCATACCATAGTATTAGACATTGTTCTAACAGAGACCGTGGTGGTTGCGATGGACAATGGTTGGTGGTTAAGAGAGGCCACTGTGGTACCATAGCCGGCTAGATCGGTGATTGCGGTGACCGCGGTGAATAAAGTAGCAAGCAACAATAGTGAAGGTGACACTCAGTTAGAATGAAGTCGGCTGTGGAGTGGTAAGGGAAAGGATAGACCATGATGGTGAACACTGTCATACTGCTAGTGGCTAAAACAAAGCTAGCAGTTGAGCGGTAAAGAAATAAGTGACGAAGTGGTCAAAGTCAAGGCACCGCGGCATCGCGGAGAGATAAAGGGTGGACTACGGTAATGTGGGTAATGGTGAGAGATAACAATAAATGCTAATACCGCCATATCGCCAGGAGTTAAAACGAGGCCCATGGTGGAATGGTAAAGTGAGCGATGTGGAAAAAACAAATTACTGCCATACCACGGTTAGTCAACATAATGACTATAGTGGAGCGGTGAAATTAATAAAGGAAGCCACGGGAAAAACAAAAAAATAAAGGTAGGAAAGAGTATAAAGTGAAAACAAAAATGCATAACTATAATTTAAAATATTTAGTTTGACGAATAGGCAACTAATTAAATATTTTAATTTTTGCCATGGAATGTAAACAGTTATACTAGAACAAATGAAGGGTCACGACCCTTGGATTTCATGGTATAAATATTCTGTAAATTTTGTTAACTGGGTGAAGATTTTTTTGAAAGACAACAGAATTGGGATGAAAATGATGAACAGTCATTCTTGAAAGAAGGTGTAATGGAGAAAATATATATACACTAGTGAAATATTTTTTGGATTCGATTGATGAGATGTTATAATTTTTGAATTTCCTAACTGGTTATCTCCAATTAGAAGTTTTTAAATCATTTAAATCAGGATAACAAGTATACTTCTGATTTATCATAGTGCTTTTTTTCACTTTGTTTGATTTATTTAATAGGCGTCTGCAAATCAGAACTAAATTATTTTAGATAAGTCACTGTGATTTTAGGATTTTGGTTGGATGATTAAAGAAGAACCTGGTAGGAAAATATTCAAGCATAATTTATGCAATCCATAAATAGGGTGAAATAATATGTCGGTCATAGAATTTCATACTTTACATATGCCTAAATATTTGAATTAAGTTGGATAGGGAATCACCTTTAATCCTTGTTATTTTTTACTCCATTGCCCAACAGATAGAAGGCAGTGATCTACCATATCCCAGAGGATAAAATTCATAACAAATGATATATTCAAAATATTTTTTTTGTGTAGTAGGTTTAGTTGTAGTCATTTTGTCTATCCACTCCTAATTACCATTGCGGGTAGATTGTTTAGTAGGAAATACATTTTAACTCTGCATTTTTCACATAGGTTCACCCACCTAGGTCTAGTAGATCCTAATGAGCAGGAGGTTCAATTGTGTAGTTGGTCTTGTACATTGTCAAATAATGTTGTAAGGGCCTAGAAAACTCTTATGGTTGAAACCTACATTTTTGAGAACCAACAGTTTGGTGACTCTACTAGGGACCATAATTTGAAAATAAGCCTTTGTCATAGAGTCAGTATTTTGTAGAAGACTCCGTTGGGAATAAAGAATTACAGATTTTCTCACTTTTGGAAAGTGAGTGGCGACTCTAAAAGAACGGATGCATTGAAATTGCTAAATTGAAATGTACATCAGAAAGAAATCATCCTAGATTTCAGACTATCACAATTGCTCACAACATGTAGGGATGAAGGTTTTTGTACAAAGATGGTGATGGTCCTAATGACGAAAGTAAATGGACTCAGAATAATGATAAGGGTAAGAAATTATCTGATGACATGGGCCCATCAAATAAAAATAATAATCAAAAGCACCATTGGAGACACAAAATTAATATGGCACACTGGAAAATGGAAATAACCCTTCCAAATAACCTCATACTGCTAAGGAATAGAGGAATCCCTTCTATCAACCAGATCCTAAGAAAGTTGAAGAGTTCATGGCTGAATGTGAAGTTGAAAGAGAAAGGAGACAACTTGAATATGACCAGAAAGAAACACTTCTTGAGGATGGATTTGGATATGAAGCAACATCTGAGGATAATTATGAACTCATGGCTAGGCATGAAATAAATGCAAGACTGGAACATGAGAGACAAGAAGTGAAAAAGGAAAGAATAGAATATGAGCAGAGGCTCCAAGCAATTAAAGAACTTGAAGAGTTGAAATTGAGGAAAGTATAGATCAATACTCAAATGGCTAATTTTCAAAAATATGTGCCACCTCACAGGTAGGGGAAACATAATGCAGGCCCATAAAATCCCCCATAGGCCCACCAAAATTAGCCAAGGAATCAATGTGGACATAAAAATTCTCCACCACAACATCAAGGTGTTCAACCACCTCCTTATTAGCAACATGTTCTTCCACAAGGTCAACAATATGTGGCAAATAATAATCCATTGTACCAGCATCAACATTACCAAAATCATCCTCCAAAATATGCAACCATGATTAGGCAGTTTGACTTGGTTGGATTTCAAATATGTCCTTATCCTATGGACAACAGTTGGAGAAGTCTTGTCCCAAAATTCACAAGAAGTAGTGCAATTGCAGTTGAAGAAAATTTAAGGAGTTTCAATGATTTTGTGCAAGATTTGGATATGCAATATGAAGATGTCCAGATGATGTTGTTTATGATGTCACTAATTGAAGATTCTAGAGATTGGTTTAATAGTCTGCCAACAACTTCTATTGATTCTATTCATGTGTTTTATGAACAATTTCTTGAGTAGTACGGGAATAAATATGCACCTGAATTTGCATTGCATGAATTGGTGACTATTCAGAAGCATCAAAATGAGTCATCTTATGATTTAAACCAGAGGTTTTCTCAATTGCGTAATAAGATACCTCTTGGATCTAAATTGGTTGATCCTACTGTATTGAGTATTTATTTAAAATCTTTTGATCCTAAGACATCATATGAGCTTAGGAATAGGGGTCCGAGAAATTTGGCTAAAGCTCAAAGGATAACACTCAGAATTGAAAATAACAGGAAAATTGTAGGGATGATTGCCAAGAGGGATAACCTTAGGGTTCCCCATTATGCTCCCCCAAATAAACAATAAAGCACATATAGGAATGAAAGGCCAATACTACATGACATGCCTTATAATACAAATTGGAGAAATGGAAAGCTAGTGCTAGATGGGCCAAGAAATAAAGAGACATCTGACCCTTTGAAGAAAAAAGGGACATGCATGGTTGATAATAGTCCTTGGTGTTCAGTTTTTGAATTGCCACATTATTCAAAGCATTGTGTTGTAGCTCAGTGAGTGTCAAGAAAAGATATAGCAGAAAATAATAATGAAGAGGACCATAATATCTATTTGACTTCCCATACTCTTCACTCTGTAGAGAAAGGGTATTCATCTTTAGAAGAAGGAGTATATGAATATTATTTTGATCATCAGAAATATAATGTTCACATGGTAGAACAACAAGTTTTTTCTGATTATGAAAAAAGAAATGATGAACAAGGCCCCCCTACTACATCATATCAGCCTAATAGGGGAAGTATGAGGAGACCATCTGAGGAAGAAATTAAAATATTAACTATTGCAGCAGTTGAGCTAGCTAAAAGAAAGTATCACCTGAGGAATAGAATGGTGAATGAGAATGAAGGTGTTCCAAGAGGAATATTCTTGAAAGATAAAAAGACGCCCCATGAAGTATCAAAAAAGACAAATGATGAGCACCCTGATAAAAAAGAACAAAAGTATGTCCCTAAAGAACAAAAAAAATAATTCCCCAAAGACAAAGAAAAGATAGATCAGACATCAAAAAGGGAGAAAGAGGAGAACAAAGGTGAACCAACAGAGAAAAAGAAGGTGATCAGAGTTGAAGGTGCATCTTTTGATTTCGTGCAAGCTTTATCTCAAGTAAAAAAAATTGTCGCATTACTTGAAATGATGAAAATTAAAGATTATAGGGAAATTTATATTCAATTAATGTCTGGTGGGAGGAATCAAATTGTAAACTTTGAAAAAAATGAGAATCTTGGAATTGCTGATAAGAAAGGAAAGATAAAAGTTTCAGAAGTTGGCCTAAATGATGCATTGATGAATATACCACAAATTGATCCATTTTTTACTACCCTACTCATAAATGGTAAATTGGTATGAAATTGCATGATAGATTTAGGTGCTTCTATGAATATTATGCTAGTAGGGGTAATGAAACAACTTGGTATGTGGATAGATATTGAGGGTGATAAGTGTTATGCCATGGATAGTAGGCCTATCCTAGTTGTGGGGATTATGAAGGATGTAGAAGTAAAATTAGCAACCTGCCCACAGGAAAACTATAATATTGATATAATTGTGATTGATACACCTCCTCAGTTTGGAAAGATTTTGTCAAGACAATGGACTACAACAGTTGGGGGTAATGTGCAGTTTCATTTATCATAAACCACAATACTAGTTAATGGTGAAGAAGTTAAATTGTATAGAGAACCAAGGATGAATCAGATTGCTGAATATTTTTCTCAGGAACAACTTAATTTCTTTTGTGACATCGATTTAGGGAGTTCCAGAGTAGAATTGTCTCAGCCATAATTAGTGAATACTGGCCCAATTGATAGGCTTGTTTCTAGAAATCAGCAAGGTGTTTGGAAAATGTATTTTGATGGGGCTTGCAGCCAAGAAGGTAATGGAGTTGCGATATTTTTCATATCAACTAAAGGTAAAACATTTAAATGTTCATTTTTGTTGGCTTTTGAATGTATAAATAATGTGGCTGAGTATGAAGCCTTGTTGATTGGTTTGAACATGGATGTCAAGCATAAGATTAAATTGTTGACTGTCTTGGATGATTTTGAGCTAGTTGTGTCACAAGTCATATCAAAATATGCTATGAAAAACAAAAGGATGAAACAATATAGAAATGTTGTGTGGGATACAATGGAGCTATTTGATGCATTTACAATTGATTGGATAGATAGATCTGAAAATTTGATGGCTGATTTTTTGGCTAATGTAGCCTTAAAGAAAGATGATATCACTTTAGCAGGAGTGTGTTAGGTTGAATTCGATACAAGGCCTTCTATCCCTGAGAACATGTATAGTTGGCAAGTTTTTAATGATGATACCGACCTTTTGAAATTTCTTCATTGCATAGATCAGTATGAGTCAGAGGAAATAGATTTCAATCCTTTTGTGGAAGAAGTGGATGGGAAACAGACTGTATTTGGGAAGGAATTTTTACAACTTAAAAATAACAAGCTTCCCAAAGGGCTTGCAGCATTGGAGAGAGTGTATGATGGGAGTGATTGTTCTCTCATGAAGTAGACACCTGTTAAGAAAGAAGATATTGAAGAAATAAATTTGGGAACTGAATTAGTACCAAAAAGGGTTTATACTAGAAAGAAAATAAGCCCAACTATTAGGAGAATGTTGATTACATTGCTGAGAAAATATAAGCATGTGTTTTCTTGGTCTTACAAGGATTTGAAAGCATATAGAGAATATATTTTTCAACATGAGATTCCACTTAATCTAGACACAAAGCCATTCAGACAAAAGTTGAGGCCTATCAACCCAACCCTAGAACCTAAGATGCAAGAGGAGATAGAAAAGCTCGAAGATGGAGGTATTATAAAACCCATTAGGCATTCAACATGGGTTTCAAATTTAGTTCCAGTCAGGAAGAAAAAGGGGACATAAGATTGTGTGTAGATTTTAGAAATATAAATGTTGCTTCCATAAAAGATAATTATCCTCTTCCAAACATGGAGGTAATATTGCACAAAGTAATAGGGTGTGAGCTATTGTCAATGATGGATAGATTTTCTAGATATAACTAGGTCAAAGTCAAAGAATCTGAGCAGTACAAGACAACATTCACTACACCATGGGGAATGTATGTCTATGTAAGAATTCCATTTTGTCTCACAAATGCAGGAGCTACCTTTCAAATGGCCATGGAAGTGTCATTTGCAGATCTAATCAATGCTATAATGCTGGTATATCAAGATGATCTCACTGCTTATTCCAAAGAGGAAGAGAATCATGTTGGGGACTTGAAGAATATCTTCATCAAAGCTTTGGAATATGGTATTAGTCTTAATCCTAAAAAATGTCATTTTTCTCTCAGAGAGGATAAACGTTTGGGGCATATTGTGTCAAGATATGGGATTAAGATAGATCCTAAAAGAGTAGATGCCATAGATAAAATTCTCATTCCCAAAACTGTCAAAGCAATCCAATCATTCTTTGGCCAAATTAATTTTGTTAGGAGGTTTGTGTCCAATTTTGTTGAGATTGTTAAACCTATATCTAAGATGTTGAAAAAAGGAGAAAATTTGGACTAGATTGTTGAAGCTATGGATGCCTTCATATCTATAAAAAGAGCTATCAAAGAAGCCCCTATCCTGAAGTCCCCTAATTTTACTAAACCATTTCATATTTTTTCTTTTTCTTCATTTCACACCATAGTTGATGTTATGTTATGGACAAATGATGAAGGTCATGAGCAGCCTGTTTCTTTTTTCAGTAAGTCTTTGCAAGGGTTAGAATTGAAGTATGATACTATGGAAAAATAGGCTTATGCACTAGTCAAAGCAACAAATGATTCCAGGCCTTACCTTGTTGGAGCTAAGGTAATTAATTATGTCCCACATGTAGCTGTGAAGGATATCTTGGTGCAGATAGAAGTGACAAGGAAGAGATGCAGATGGATTAATAAAATCCAAGAGTTTAATATGGAGATTCAGATTACCAAATTGGTAAGAGGGCAAGGTCTAGCCATGCTGATGGCAGAAACAAATATTGAAGCAAACCAAATTTGTAATGTAGAAGGTAAGGAAGAGGTCATAGAAAGTATTGAGCATACTCCATGGCATACAAATGTGATCTATTATCTGAAACACATGAAGTGCCCTGAAGGGATGAATGATAATCAAAGGAGAAATTTGAAGTTGCGGGCTTCTAAATATTTTTTTATAGAAGGGGGTCTATTCTAGAAAAATAGGGATGGTATATTTTTGTTATGTCTAGATGAATCACAGGAAAAATATGTTATGAGAGAAATGCATGAAGGGGTTTGTGGAGGCCATTATTCTACTAAGACTACTACACAGAAGATTCTTAGGGTTGGTTATTATTGGCCTAGGGTATTCAATGAGTCTTTTGCATATGTGATCAGGAAATGTGAGGCTTGTCAAAAATTCTCAGTGAAGTTGAAGTATCAAGGAGCATTGCCACTTAGACCTTTGTAGGCAGAAGCACCTTTTCACCAATGGGGAGTTGATTTCATTGGAGAAATACAGGAAGATCAAGTGGAGGACATAGATGGATGCTAGTGGCCACAAATAATTTTACTAAGTGGGTGGAGGTTGTCCCATCTAAGCAACCAACAAGAGAAGTAGTGATGAACATTTTGATAGAGAATGTTATAACTAGATTTGGCACCCCGGTTAGATTAATCACAGATAATGGGATGTGTTTTAGATCTGATGAGTTTAGAGATTTTTTCAAAACATATGGCATTAATATTTCTTATTTTGCCCCATATCATCCATAGGCCAATGGTCAAGAATAGTCAATCAATAAAAATATTTTGAAGACAGTAAGGAGGATGTTGGATACAAATAAAAAGGCATGGGATTCTATGATTGGTTGTATGGGAAGATAGGATTATAGTCAAGAAGGAAACTAGAAAAACTCCATTTGAATTGGTGTATAGGACATAAGCTAGGATGTCATTGCAGAATATTTTTCCAGTCTATAAATTTATTCTACAAGAAGACTTGGATATTTCTGATCCAATGGAGGAAAGAATGGAGCAACTTACAGAGCTTGATGAAGTGAGAAGAGTGGCTCAGAAGGAGAATGTGAAATTGCAGTTAAAAATGAAATACCTTTTTGATAAAAAGGCCAAGAAGAGAAAATTTCAAAAAGATGACCTAGTATTGATGTGGAATGCTCGGTGTCAGGATAAGGGGAAGCATGGAAAATTTGAAGCTTTATGGTTTGGCCCTTTTATGATAACTGGTAAAGGAGGTGAAGATTCTGATTTCTTGTAGAACATGTCTAGAGAGGAGTAGGAGTTGCCTTTACATGGGCAGTTCCTAAAGAATTTCTTCTCTTGAGGATTAGCAGAGGGTTAAGGATTTTCAGTGCATGGACAATTCTTAATAACCCACTTTAAGTATTATTTTCCATGCACAGTAGTTTATGAATTTTGAAGGGTCTCAATTTTCCAATACATGGACATTCTCAGGAATTCTATTTTTGAAATCATTGCTTTCTTTCCATGTATATTAGCTTAGGGTCATTTTCACCTTCCATTTTCCATCTCCTTCGCTCTTTCATTCCCTCCATCTTCTATTGCTTTCATTTTCTTGTTTGTTCGTTCCCTAGTCTACTCTCCCAGTTGCATTCTGGATTCTTGCAGTGATTACACAACCACTCATCCCCAACAAGAGCCACTATTAGAACCTGAAAATTCCATGTAAATCCTAAGGTTTTTTCCATTTAAAATCTAATATTTTCCTATCTTTCCATAAAATAATTCATTTATTCTCCATTCAAAAAAGCCAAAGTTGACTCATATATTTTAACCACTGCTCTCATTATTGATGTCATTCACCACCTTACCATGGCCTTCCACAATGGACTCACAGTATGGCGATGGCAATTAACAAGCAAACACAAAGCAATTACCGCGCCACCGCGTGCAGTCTAAGCATAAACCACGGTGGTGTGGTGGCCGATTAGTAACCAACGCAAAAACAATGAGGAGGTGATCTAGAAGCATACCACAGTACTGCACATGGTTCTAATGGAGACCATGGTGACTATGGTGGACAACAACTGGTGGTTAAGAGAGGCCATCGCGGTACCGTAGTCGGTTAGATCGGTGACCGCGGTGAATAAAGTAGTGAGTAGTGACAGTGAAGGTGATGGTCAATGGATGGTTACCGCTACACTGCAGTTAGTTATAATGAAGCCGGTGGTGGAGTGGTAAGGGAAAGGATAGACCATGATGGTGAACACCACCATATTGTTGGTGGCTAAAACAAAGTCGGTTATTGAGAGGTAAAGAAATAAGTGACGAAGCGATCAAAGTCAAAACACCGCGGCACCGCAGAGAGATAAAGGGTGGACCATGGTAATGTGGGTAATGGTGAGATATAACAATAAATGCTAATACTACCATACCGCCAAGAGTTAAAATGAGGACTGTGGTGAAACGGTAAAGTGATCAATGTTGTGGAAATATCAAATTACCTTAATACTGCGGCCGGTCAACATAATGACTACGGTGGAGCAGTGAAAGTAATAAAGGAAGCAATGAGAAATAAAAATAAATAAAGGCAAGAAACAGTATAAAGTAAAAAAAAAAATGCATAACTATAATTTAAAGTATTTAGTTTTCTGAATAGTCAACTAATTAAATATTTTAATTTCTGCCATGGAATATAAACAATTATACCAAAACAAATGAAGGGTCACGACCCTTGGATTTCATGGTCTAAATATTTTGTAAATTTTTTTAACTAGGTGAAGATTTTTCCGAAAGACAGTAGAACTAGGATGAAAATGATGAAAAATCCTTCTTGAAACAGGGTGTAATGGAGAAAATATATATACACTGGTGAAATATTTTCTAGATTCAATTGATGAGATGTTATAAATTTTGAATTTCCTATCTGGTTATCTCTAATTAGAAGTTTTTAAATCATTTAAATAAGGATAACAAGTATACTTTTGATTTATCAAAGTGCATTTTTTCACTTTGTGTGATTTATTGAATAGGTATCTACAAATCATAACTAAATTATTTTAGATAAGTCACAGTGATTTTAGGATTTTGGTTGGATGATTAAAGAAGAACCTGGCACGAAAATATTCAAGCATAATTTATGCAAGCCATAAGTAGGGTGAAATAATATGTCGGTCATAGAATTTCATACTTTACATATGCCTAAATTTTTTGAATTAAGTTGGAGAGGGAAGCATCTTGAATCCTTGTTATTTTTTACTCCATTTCCCAACAAATAGAAGGCACTGATCTCCCATATCCCAGAGGATAGAATTCATAACAAATGATATATTCAAAATCCTTCTTTTGTGTAGTAGGTTTAGTTGCAGCCATTTTGTCTATCCACTCCTAATTGCCATTATGGGTAGATTGTTTAGCAGAAAATACATTTTAAATCTACATTTTTCACATAGGTTCACCCACCTAGGTCTAGAAGAACCTAAAGAGTAGAAGGTTCAATTGTGTAATTGGCCTTGTACATTGTCCAAGAATGTTGTAAGGGCCTGGAAAACTCTTATAGTTGAAACCTCAATTTTTTAGAACCAACAACTTCCATGTTCTTTCCTGTTGTGATCTTGTATTTGTAATAAAAAACTACCAATAATTGGTGATCATTTTGTGTTCCTTAGTCTTTGGAAAATATTTTTCCTATTGGTGCAAAGTGTACATAGAAATTTTCTTGTCAATTTTTGGCATTTGTGATATCTTTTTGTGATGAAACATTTGACAATAAATTTTGTAGGGTAGTTCTTTGAAAGTTTGAGGATAGACTTCTACTTAAGGATCTTGCTTTTTCATGTCTTAAGGATATTTTTCTTGTCAAGGAGCATGAGGGATGTATTTCTATTGCCATATTGCCATGCGAGTGGTGGTAACATGGGTCTTTCAGCTGCTATGTCTTCTTTCACTTCCTCTTCATCTAAGATGATTGATGCAATGAGAAATTGGCAAGGTGTTTCATTCTTCTCAAATATGAAGGTTCTCAAACTTCTTATGATGTTATTTTGTTCACCTTCAATGTATGTGAGACAAGGTTGAAGGATCGGTGCTACAAGGTTTGGTTGCTAAACTAGAGCAATCGGTTTCAAGATGGTCATAAAGTGTAATGGTGTTTTGAGGCACTGATTGATATGAAGCTCAAGACCCTAAGGTTTGAGTGTTGTTTTGGAGTGGTGCTACTTTTTAGAAATAAAAATGTTGAAGAATGAGGGTCAATATTTCACTTCCTTTTCTAGTAGATATGTTGCGGGAAAGCTTACTTGAACTATCTATGAGTTCCAAGTAACATTTGATATCATAGATTCCTGAATGAAGCAATGATCCCAATGGTTTGTTCAATTTTTATTTCTAATAAATATGTTGGAAATAATGGATGAAGGAATATGTGACTTATCTAGGTTTATAATTATTTTATTCAAACAATGATCCTATTAAAAACATTTTTTTTGGGTGATCCCACAATATTGGTTTACAATTTTTGGCCAAACTGGACACTGAAACTATTATTTTTAACTAAATCTTCACATTTGGGCACCTATAGTGGCTAAACCGTGAGGAATTTGAAGATGATGTAAACTAGAGTCTCATCACATTTTTTCTATAGATTCTGAAAATATTTTTTTGCAAATTTTTTTGGAATAATATTGCACTTATTTTTCCATCTCCCACAAAAACCTGTTTTTTTCAGAAAACAATATTTTTAAAAAGTGATGCTCATACAACATAAAAAAATTTATATGGAGGATAAAATTCTAATTTCTTATAATTTAGATTTGTAACAATGATATCTAGCACTTTTATATGGTCTCATAGTTTTTTATTGAATATTTTTTCCTTAATAGAGTTTCAAAGTCAAACCAATTGCAATTCAAACATAGGCGGACTGTATACAACATAACTTTTTCTGTATGTATCAAAATTCAATTTTTAGTTTTTTTAATGGATCAAGGAAATCAATATCGAGAATGAACATATTTAAAAAAAAAATATTTTGATAATTTTCTATTTTTCCACATGTGCAAAACAAAGAGCTTGATTTTCGGTGAAAAACCTATCTTTAATAAAACTAAAAAAACACATACATAATCAAACCAAAACATATTAAAACTATATTCGTGGGATAGCTCATTTCTAGGAATACCATAATCATTTGAAATAAATTGTAAATGAATTCATTTGATCCCCCAAAAGGTAAATCAAAAGTGATTTTTTATCAACATTTTGATAGGTGTAAAGGAGACTCATTTATAGGTATGGTTTAAAACTAGCGAGGTTCTATCCAAGGGGGTTTGATCTAAGGTGGTTTGATCAAACCCTCTTCAATTGGAATCATTAAAATGGAACTTTTAAAGTCTTAAATTATTATATTTTCTAAAAATATGTGATTTCAGTAAAAATCACCTCCTCTCAGAAATTGTAAACCAGCTTTGTGTGATCACCCTTTCCTTACCCCATGTTTCAATAGGGTGAAGCAATAGTGCTAGTTTCCAAGTAGAATGCACAGCAATGTGATCAAAAGTGGCTATATTTATCAAGTTTTCTCAACTTTCTATGTGTTTGGAATATGGAAAGTGATAAAAAAACACTTGGAATGACTTAGCAAGCATGGAATTATGTGACCTTCATGTCTATAGCTTATGTTGTGAAATCACAAAACCCAAGCCATAGTTCCCAAATGTTTACTTTGATTAATGCAACTTGAAATGAAAGCCAGAATATTTAGAAACCTTTAAGGAAAAATCCTTTCAAGGATTGAAAACATAGGGCTTCTTTCACAAGTATACACTAAGTCAAAGGGTTTGTGATTCAACCATCTTGTTCAATGTTTATTTGAATGTGTTATTTTCCTTTAAATCAAGCACATAATTTAATGTCAAGATGTTTTTGAATGTAATTGGAAAGTTTAACATAAACAAGTGTTTACAACCCAAGTGGATAGAAACTATTCTTTTGGTAGGCTTGCCGCATGCCCCGAAGAGATGATTTTACATGCAACTTATGGCGCGGGTTTGTAGTCGGACTTAGCAAGTAACTTATTAGAAGTAAATTCTAATGCACCACTTTTAAAGAATTTTTTTGGATAATAGGGTGGCTTTTAAAACCATTTAGCTCTTAGTCATAACTTTGAACACAAAAATTTGACACTCACTCACTGGCCACTTAAGGCTCTTTAACCATTCTCGTTCCACTTAAGGTGTGGGATTAGGTGCAATTTGTTGCCAGCATGGCTTGAAGCTACTTTCTTATGATTTCACAACCTTTGATATAGCCAACCAGTAAACCTGCTTTGAGACCTTGCAATGAGTTCTCCAATGCGGGATGTGTCTCAAAGCAAGCCCCCTCTTTAAGGTAAATGTTACCAATTTTCACTACAACTCAATTGGAAGAGCTGATTAATTTGTTTCATTTTAAAGTGAAGGTTCAGTTAGTTGCTTTGTTGCTTAGATTGATGATGTGCATCAGATCTATCAAGTCCAGTTGTGCAAATTAATTTGAAGATTTATTGCTCAGTGCTTTGCAAATGAAATGAAGTATAAAGAAGAATATATAAATGATTAAGAAGGAATAATTTCTTTCATTTATTTCACAATATTGTTACATTTCAGCATTTCTTTTATTCAAAAATGAATTATAAAAATTTGCATTGAGATGCATTTTTTTTTAGATGGAAAAAAAGAAAAGAAATTAAAATGCCCCACACAAGTCATGGGAGTAACTGCAACAATAAATCATGAGAAGCATGATACACTATTTAAGATGTAAGAAGGAAATATACATAAGCATGAACATAATCATCATTGCCTATGTTTTTGGTCGATGTAGAAGTGGTACACCATTCTTCATCCTTGATCTTTGATCGACTTGTAAGAGAACTGAAGGGTTATTAGAGCTCTGATTATGAACATACCTATATGAATCACGAACAATAATGTAAAATTCTAATTATAATGCATTGAAATAGCTGAAGTTGAGAGAACAAGAGTTGAAGAGAACCAAAGAAGGAAAGACCATAATAATGTATTATTTTATCGAACATTATTTATTTCCATGTGTAGGTATAGGAAAAGTCATGTAGCTGACCCTTTCATGAAGACATAAAATCATGTGGAGTAAAATGGGCTACCACAAGGGTAGAGCTCGACATGTTGTCCCTTAAACATACAAGTGTGTTGAGTAAGGAAATACAATTGTCACGCTCATCTAAGCCATTCATGAAGGAGTGAACCAAATTTTAGTTATCAAAGCAATCAAGTTCATTGTTCACTAATAACAATCAAATATGAACAACAAAGTGAAAGTTACAAATGGACAATGAGCTTAATGAACTCAACTCAACTGAAATACATCTTTTAAATATTGTCAAATTGATTGCATCTTTGTTGCCATATGTTTTGTTCATGCTTATTCATGTCATTTCTTGGTGTTCTTTCTAGTACAACAGTGTTTCATGTCATAAATGGTGATTTTGAATAGGCATACATATAAAATTCATGAAATCAAGCTGCATAATTGAAGGATGGAAATTTATTTTACAACAAGCTTCATTTAATCATAAAATGCATGAGGGGTGTTGAGGAGTAAGTAAATTGGCATTGTCAAGCTTTCTGATTTTAGAATATCAAAATAAGCCAAAGCGGGTTATGATCAAGAACAAGTTGTGAATACATAAACAAAGGAACAAAATATTGCTTTATACCATGAAGGTTTTGAGCTGAGAATGCATGTTTTCTAAAGCATTCAAGTATATGGTGTAGACATGAAAAATATACCGATGCACTTGATCTTGATTATTAACATTGTTTTGTCCTAAATAGTACTCTCATCTTATCATCACTTTTCATCTTTTAATTAGATAAATCAGTATGTATTTAATCAAGTCATTCTCCCCTTTATTGATGAAATTAATTAATTTAATTTAATTAACCCTCATATCTCCGTTTGTTTAAATAATTCATTTTATTTAAATTAAAACTCTAAAATTCCTCTTATTAAATTAAATAAATTAAACCTTATTTGATTTAATCTAACATTTTTCTCTTTAGTTAAATAAATCAAAACATTTATTTAATTAAAGCCTTCCTCACAATTTGATTTAAATCAATTCATAAATTTAAGTCTAAATTGTCACATCTCCTAAATTCCTCATTAAATTAATTAAACTTTGGTTAATTTAATCTTAATCTATGTCACATCCTCTAGAGAGTGAAACTTGCACGATAAATCAATTACTTTGATTTATTAAATCTCCTATTTTCCCTCACATGGAATAAAAGGGGAATATTCCCTCAAATTTGACTTCAAATTCAAGTGGGTTTGGTCCTTCCAACAAGGAATTCAATGCCTCTTACATGTCCTTGGACTTGAGCCAAGTGACATTAACTCCATTTCCCTTCCCTCTAAATATGTCAGTTTCAAATTTCAAATTTGAATCTCATGGCATTTATCACCCACATTGACCAAAATGTTCTCATTCCTCCTCCAATCACATGTGGACAAGTGGCCCTCTCTCATTGGTTGGTATTTTTTCCCACATTCACCCAAATCCTTTAATCTTCCATTCTTCCAATCTATAAATAAATGCCTCTTCTATTGCAATATCATCCACAATTTGAGTAAACTCACTATACTCAATTTCATCTTCAAGCATAGCTATTTTCATCTCTCTTTATCAAGTTCTTAGCTAGGTTATGTACGAATTCAACCAAAGGAGTTGGGAAAGGGCCAATTTCTACACGTAATTGGCACCAATTCCCCCATGGGATTGATACTTTGTTCATTAAAATAGGATTCATTTACTTTTATTTGTATTATTCTTCATTTTATTCCTATGTTAATGTTTTAATCTAATTTCATGAGGAATTCTTATTCTAGCTTGCATTTCAATCTAATAGTGTGCTTGTTTTCCATGTTTGTGCATGTATAAGATTGGGGTTCACATATGGAATGAGTGGTAAAAAGAATCAAAGTAACCATACAAGAATGTCATAATGGTCAGTTTCAGATGTGTTATGAAATGGGATGTTGCATTATGAGCTAACTGAACAAAGATGTCTAAGAGAAGTTACCCATAGTTGTGAGTAAAACAAAAGTCATAAGATGCTATCACTAGGAAATGAGTATACAAGAGGAGAATTATGAAAGGGAAATGGTGTGTTTCTTCCAGTTTAGAACAACAATGGAGCAAGATTCAAATGCAGATTTCACTTAAAATACAAAGAAAAATCAAGATGCATATTTTCAAGCTTTAAAGCTCTTCAAAGTGAAGAAAAATAACAAGTATTAGCTACAACCATAAATGTTTGAAGGCCATCGAAATAAAGCATTCTGGAATCTGGATGAATTTTATTCAATGGGTTGAGCCCAGAAGTGGGGAGTTCTTTCTTCCATTTTTAGAAATACCCATATGATGTTTTTAAGTTTAAAATGCAGATTTCTCTCAAAATAAGGGTACCCACATGGGGTTTCAATTTTAAATACATTTTTTTTTTTTTTACAGTTTACCCATTTGATTTTTTTTTGTCAAGGAATGTAAAATGTATAGAATACCATTGTGGGTCGAGTTCAAAATACAAAATGCATCATATGCCATCAAGGGTCGACCCCAGTGAATGGAGAAATATAAAAGAAATCGCAAAAAAATGTAATGAGAGTTTTCTTCAAATATATTTTCTTTCGAGTTCATATTTTGGACTAAAATACAGTGATTCTAAGATACCCAGATTGAGGATAGAGTGGTTGCGGCCTGGAGGCTTTTGACTCATCAATATTCACTAAGACTAAAACCCCTTTTTGAGTTTGCTATCAAAATCTCAAAATTTGAACAAAGAGTGTATAGAATGTGAGTTTCCTTATTTAAATTCATTAATCAAATATACAATAGCCACGTCCTATTATGGAGGGAATGCACATAAATTTCATTTTTTTGTCAACACTCCTTGAGATTTTTATAAAGGATGCTCAAACTTAGACATTCCATGGCGGCTAGATATAACACATAGATTGAAACAAAGCACAGAGAAAGAAGAATCAAAAAAATATAAGCATGGTCGTGGCCTTGAAAGGCAAGTTTTACTTTCAAAGTTAGGAGGAAAATCCATGATTTTTTTTGAAATCAACTTACCTAGCTTGTTAGTGGAGAATCAACCAACATAGAATTATGATGATGGTTGCAAGCTGAAACCCTAGTTCATGGTGGTGGCGCTTCCTCCCAGCAAAGCTTCTTCTTCAAAATTACAATTGCAAAATAAAATGAAAATTAGTATGAAACCTTGTTTTTTCATTAGGGTTTCCTATTTTCCCTAATTCGAATGTGGGCTTATCATTTTAAGTTAGATGTTAAATGCCCTCAACATTTTACCATTTGATAATATTTTCATGCCCTAGGTCGAGCTTTGGGAGATTTCATAAGTCTAAGGTTTTTTACAATTATTGGGTTTTGATTTATTTTGCAAGTTCCAAATACCTAAGGTATTTTCTTTTAATTTCAATACTTATGCCTTGGAGAGTAATGAAATGACTTAAGTTTATTTTCAATTGATTTTATAGAAATCAATTAAATCATTGAGAGATATTTGTGTATTTTTTTATGATTTTTTTTTTTTAGAAAAATCAAATGTGTAATGAAGAGAGATATAAGAGTTGTAATATGTTTGCAAAGATTTTTTAAATCTTAAATGCAAAAAATAAGTCAAATTGAGGGAAATAAAACTACAATTATCTTGTAAAGCAGAGATAAAACAATATTTTTGTACATTGTTTTATTCTTTTTCTATTTTTATCAGTTTGTAAAGATAGAGATGGTTGACATTTCTTGGGAAAAATTGAGTTGCATGGGATGGAGATAAGTTTTTCCTTTTTAATTTTAAGTAGAATAAACCTATTTTTAGGTTCCTTTTAGGATGGACATGCAAAAAGTGTGAGTTTTCCACTTTTGTTATACATTATGGAACTTTTTTGGAGGATTTTTTCTAGGCTTTCTCCTTGAGCTTGGATTAGGGTTTGGAAGGTTTTATTTTAGGAGAAAAACTTAGGGTTTTTCTTAGTTCAGATTATTGTTTCTTCCTCTCTTGTTCATACAGAGATTTTTGTAAGCAGTTTTTGCACTCAGATTTTGAGAGTTTCACTCTTTCATTCAATAAAATAGAAGATTTTCCCTTCTCACTTTTGGGTATGTGCAGGATCATCATTGAAAAAACATGCCGTTAAGTTGCAATAAAATTCAAAAAATCAGAGTTAGGCAAATTGAAGTAAAAATTTGAATAAGTTATCTATATTATTTCAAAATATGTAAGAATAGAATTTGTAGAAAATTGAATGTAGTTTCTAAAATACTAAGTTTATTTTAAAAAATAAAAATCTATTTGGTGAAAATTTTCAAAATTTCAATGCAGTAGTACTTAAAGTTTAGGGAAAAAATAAGTAGGTGTCTGTTTGACCACCCTAACCACAATAAAATGATAATATTTTTTTATAATATTTTAGATATAAGTAGGGAACTCATGTCCCAATGTGATGCATATTTTTTAATAGTTTTTTTCCAAGTAAATAATTAATTATGATTTTTTTATTACAAATTTTAAAAAATATAAAAAACTTGTATGTCTAACCACCTTAACTTGGTCAAAAATTCATGAGATTCATTTTTTTTTTAATCCTATAGTATGCAAAGCATAGAATGTGATATCGTTTGAAAGTTATAGATGTTTTTCAATCTTCCTATCAATCAAGACTTTAGTCATAATTCAAATAGAAAATAAATAATAATAATTTATTAACTTCAAAGTAAATCATAATTTATATTGGTGGAAAACTGAGAATCTCCTTTAAAAACCCTTTTCGTTTCATCAATTTTGGGTAAAAAAAGGTCGTCAGCCACATGGGTCATCATATCACTTAGATATTGCCACTTTTGGCCCATCATGATCCTACACATACCCTTCTTGTTCATGCTTTGGAAATAGTAATTTGATGTGTCTTGTGATTCAAATCTATGGAATCCTTGTCTTGTATTACTCTTGTTAAGTTATTTGTACGATTTGCATACTAATTTAGGCTGTGCATTATGATTATTTTAAACCTTTGCACAAATCACTTTTGGATTATATGTGTTGTGAGGTTGTGAGAATCAGGTTTTAAAGAGGTGGTGAGAGTGAGTTATTTTTCATAATCTCCTTAATTTTGGTTAAACCATTTTAGGTGATGGAATTTCAGTCTTAAGTTTAAATCTAGTTATTCTTCTCTTTACTCAAAAAAAACATTTAGAATAGAAACTATCATTCAGAGAACCAAATTACTCTGAAGATTCCTTCTTTGTTTAGATCACCCACATCTGAAGAAGGTTTCCATGTGTCAAAAAATAGTTAAGTTTTCTGCAAATTTAGCATGGGGTGCATATCTGATTGATAATAGTTTTTTGCACACTCGATGGGACTCTAGAAGTTAATTTCAGAGAATTTTTCAATCTTTTAAGTTGTTGTTTGGTGTATGCAGTCATTTATTCAGCCTTCTTGGAGGCCTTTTTCAATATACCTGGTGACTTCTTGTTTCTGATTTCACATGCAAACTTAGTGTAGCCTACGCATGAGAAAAATATAGACCAAATCAATTTTTGTGCCATTTGAGTACCTACAACTATCTCCACCTAAAAGAAGGGGTAGGACAATAAGAAGAATTTTTGACATACCAAGGAGGTCAAGATCAACACCTCCAGTTCTAAACTCCATAGTCCTATCACCAAGAAATTTTGTTTCTATAACACGATCACCTTCAATGGAAATACAACATGCTTTTGCACCTTTTGATGGGGGCAGTCTGTTAAATATTGTACATTATGATGATATTCCAACAACAACTTTCAAGAGCCTGCCATACTTTACCAGAGAAGATCAAACTACTTTCATTGAACACATTTATGACTACTTTATGCTTAGTTCACAACATCACTCAAGATAACGTAGTGTTAAGGCTCTTGGCTGCATCAATTCAAGGAAAGGCTTTGTAATGGTTCAAAGGCCTCACATAAAACTCAATCACAACATGGGATGTGTTAGGCGATGGCTTGTACTAGAATTTTGTTGACAAGTCAAATCATCTGTCCTTATTAGAATAGATGAACATGATCAAGAGAGCACCACATGATCACTTGGCTGATTTCAACTACCGATTCCAAAGGACCTGGGACAAAATTCCTTCAATGGTAAAACCTTTACCAGATCATGCTTTTCTATTTTTCTGAAAGCCTTGAATAGCAAGATTTTAGTTATACCCAATCTATGGGAAGTCACACACTCCCTAATGCTTTCAATATCTCCATTAGAGCAGAAAAATACCTCATTCAAGTTGGGGAAATTTCCCCTAGGCCTCATATCCCCTTGTTTCCTGAAATCCAATTGCCTATGCTCGTATCTTTACCACCCCTAGCTAGTGTTCACCCTGTTCCAACAATAGGTTATCGGATTGCAACCTAAGAATTTCAGGAGATAAAAAATATACTAAAGACCTTTGGAAATAATCTTGTGAGTATTAAAAAGAAAGTTGGCCAAGAACGTAAGCCTTACCAATCCTTGTATCAACAAAATCAGCACAATAGGCCAGCCTTTCAAAATTACTATCAAGGCCAAAGGAAATTTTTTAACCCGAGACCATTTCAGCCCTACAACCCTAATGCTACCAATTCGTCAAAGGAAATTGTACCACAAAATAACATTTACCAAGATGTGATTGGTGTTATCCATGAAATCAACCCCATAACCAGTCATCATGTGTCAATGAAATGAGAAATAAGGCCTTAATGGTCCAAAATAGCTATGTTGGCTCATAGAATATTCCAAGCCAGAATAAAAAACAACAAGAAATTTTTGAAGTTGCTTTGCCAAACTGGCAGAGTTCCAAATTTTGTGGTGTGAACGGTGCGGATCAGCAGAATTTCCCTATTTCAGCCAATACCAGATCAAAAAAGAGGACCATGGATTTGGGGCAGCGAGTTGGAAATATACAACAACAATCTAATAAAGACAAGCTACCTATTTCTTCATCCCATGTTACTGTTGTAGCACAAACTAAAAGGTAGATTCTACAAAGAGGCCAAGAAGTACCTTGCAAAGAGTAGTCCAAGACACAATCGTAGCCTTTGCAGAAAGGAAGCGATGTTATTGTTACTAAAAATCAGTAAAAGGTAAGCCCTATTTCCTTCAATGTTGTTGAACATCTTAATAAGGCCACTATTAGCATGTCATTTTTGGATGCATTGCATATTATGGGTCAAAAGAGCTTGCTACAACATGCCTTGGCTAAGCTTTCTATTTCTGATAATGCCAATCAAGGGAATGCTAAAGTTGTGCTTGCAAATAGCTTGGAAGTAAAAGGAGAGAAAAAAACTCAGGAGGTAAAACCTCCTCCATTTTATTTGATTTTGATTACTAGCAATAAAATAGTGCATAATTGTATGGTTGATTATGGTGCAAGTAGCTCATTTATGCCTAAGAGCTTCGTTGATAAACTAGGTCTTGTTTATGAACCTAACTCCCAGAAAGGTGTAGTTCAGTTGGATGGATCTGCTATTAAAACTGTTGGTATAATTAAGAGATTAGCCCTTACTTTGCATGCATCCCCAAATTTTGCAATCCATTAGGATATACATGTTATTGACCTGCCACCCCATTTTTCCATTTTCCTCTCAAGAGATTTTACAGCCAAACTGGGTGGTTTCTTGTCTTTTGATTGGGCTCATATGTTCTTTAGCACAAGATATGCTATGAAAGTGACCATAAAGTTTGATCCTCTAGCCAAATACCATATTGAGCAATATGTTCTAAGTCCTATAAATGCTAACCTCTACGTCACCCCTGTACTGGAGGAGCAAACCATAACCTTAGACCATGACACCCCTATAGAAAATTTGAATCTAGATGAATGGGTAGCCAAAGATCACAAGCTTCATCCTTTCCAACACACATATGAGATAGGATTAGGGGTTTATATCATTCATGAACCTGATGTTGCTATCCCTAATCTATTTAAAGAGGAAGAACAACCTACAGGAAAGGAAGATAAGCTTTGGAAGATTTATTTTGATGGCTCAAGGAGCAGTGTGGGCATTGGTCATGGAGCCATGCTGATTTCACTAGAAGGAAACAAGTATTGTTCAGCTTTTAGGTTTGCATTCAGCTGTACAAATAATATAGCCAAATATGAGATATTGGTGCATGGCCTAGAATGGGCTTGAAAGAGAGGTATTAAATGCTTATGAGTTTATGGTGATTCAAAATGAATAGTGAATCAAGTTAGAAATCTGAATATTGTATAGAATGATTCACTTAAGAAATATAAGCATCATGTATGGGATTTGATAGAAATTTTTGATTCTTTTAATATTTTTTTAGTTCCTATAAATGAAAATAAACATGCAAATACGCTCGCTGCCATATGATCCCAATTTGATATTCCAAATGAAATTCACAAAGTAGAGGCACGACACTACGTGAAAATTATAGTCAGACCTTTTGTACCTTACAATAATGTGAGTTGGCAGGTTTTTGACAATGATGAGCAGATTGTGAGCTTCTTAATTGTTGAAGCTAAATTTGTACATGGAAACCATCAAAAGTAGCAGTAGTAGTATGATAATCAGATTGTGCAGTTAAAGAAAAACAAGCTACCAAAAGGGTTGGTGACCTTGGAATCTATTTTCAACTCAGATGACTAGGTACGAAAAGATAAGTGCAACATGACTGTCAAGGAAGAACACTATGAGACAATCGAGACTTTCAAAGGTAAACTAATCAAGTTGGGAAAGGTATGTAATAAAGAGGATCAACAAGTTTTCATTATTTTATGTCAAGAATTCAGTGATGATTTTTCTTGGGAGTACAAAGATTTAAAATTTTTTGATCCAGAATTAGCTCAGCATACTATTGAGTTAGAACTTGGTGCAAAGCCTATAATGAAAAAGAAGATGCCCCTTAATCCTACGTTAGAGAACCTAATGAAGGTTAAACTAAATATGTTGGTTAAGAGTGGCATTATTTTTCCTATTAAGCATATGTCTTGGGTATCTAACTTAGTTCCAGTTAGGAAGAAAAGTGGGGAAATTAGATTGTGTGTTGATTTTTGAGATTTGAATAAAGCATCCCTAAAGGATCACTATCCACTCCCTTCCATGAAACCAATTTTGCAAGTAGTTTTTGGTTCTAACAGATTTTCTTTGTTGGATGGGTATTCAGGGTATAATCAGATTCTGGGAAAGCAGGAGGAATAGTTCAAAACAACATTTACAACCAAATGGGGCACCATGGCCTATAAAAGGATGCCTTTCATCTTATCCATCATTGTAGAAACATTTCAATGAGCAATGGACATGGATTTCCATGACCTCATGAATAAATTTGTTTTGGTTTATTTAGATGATATTATTGTTTTTCGAGAAATTCTAATGAACATTTTGAGCATTTAAAACAAATTTTTCAGAGATGTAGAGAGTTTGGAGTATCTCTCAATCCAAAGAAATGTATTTTTTTTGTACACAAAGGTAAGCTCCTTGGACATATTATCTCAAAGAAAGGTATTTCTATAGACCCTAAGAGAGTTTTTTATATTCTTGAGTTACCATTACCAACTCACAAGAAATCCTTACAAAGCTTTCTCGGAAGGATTAATTTTGTAAGAAGATTCATACCCAATATTGCAGCTTTGTTGCATCTCTCACTGCTATGCTTAAATAGAATATGCCTTTCAGTTGGCCCAGAGAAGGTAAGAGGAGCTTTGAGAAGATAAAGGAATCCCTTTTAGCTGCCCCTACCCTCATTAATCCAAATTATGATAGAGATTTCATTCTTTATTCTTTTGGAGGGGTTGATACCATTTCAGCTATGTTGTGCTAGCAAAACAATGAAGGCTTGGAACAACCCATAGCATTTTTCAGCTAGGTATTACACAACTATGAGGTGAAGTATTATTTTGTTGAGAAGATTTTTTTTGCTATTGTAAGAAGCCTCACAAAGTTTAGGCATATTTTATCCAATAAAATAATTCATTTATTATTTTCTCATTCGATTCTTAAGGACTTCTTACTTAACCATGATTTCAATGATAAATGTGCTATTTGGATAACCAAGGTGATGGAGTTCTATATAGACATTAAAATAACTAAGCTTGTCAGGAGAAAGGGTTTGTGTGAACAGATTGCAAAAAATATAGCAGGAAGCATCTTAAAAGAAGTTGAAAGCATTGATACAATACTAAATAATGATGATGCAATTGTTGTTCCAGTTCCTGGTGCTACTTGGTTGGAGCAAATGATACACTATTTTTAGACTAGTGAGTGCCCTGGAGGCTCAGACAGAGCGAAAAGAAGGTACTATATATTATAAGCCATTCATTTTGTAATTATTGATGGTATTCTTTATAGGAGAGACTTTCAAGGTGTTTTATTAAGATGCATTGAGCCTAATCAAGTTGACAAGTTGTTAGGAGAGTTTCATGATGGGCCTTCAAGAGGCCATTTTGCTACAAGAACAATAGCCTTGAAAATCATGTGAGTTGGTTATTATTGGCCAGATCTATTTAAAGATGCAATTGCTTGGGTCAGAAGATGTGAGAAGTTTTCTTTTCTTTCTGTAAAATAGAGGCTTGCATCCCTACCTCTACATCCTATTCAAGTGGAGCAGCCATTTCCCAAATGGAGTTTAGACTTCATTGGACCAATCAACCCACCTTCAAGCACAATTCATAAGTGGATTCTTACTACAATAGACTATTTCACTAATTGGATCAAAGATGTTGCTTTAAAAGAATCAAACAAGACTTTTGTACCTAATTTCTATCAAGACTTAGTGTCAAGATTTGGTACCACAAATTCGATAATCTCTAACAATGGTTTAGCCTTTATTGGATTGAGGATTTTTGACTGGTCAGTTAGGAATAAATTTTTTTTAAACACATCTTCTAACTATTATCCGGAGGGTAATCGGTAGGTAGAATCTACAAACAAGAATCTAATCCAGATAATCAAGAAGACAGTTGAAGACAATCAACAGACATGGCATGAAAAGCTTAAGTTAGCCCTTTGGGTTGACAGGGTGACTCCTAAAAGAGCCACTTGTTGTTCTCCCTATGTACTTTGTTATGGAAAAGAATCTAAGTTACCTGTCTCCATTGAATTACTAACTTTGAGTTTTGTTAAGGAGCTGGAATTGCTGAATGAACAACCTCTAGAAGTGAGATTGGCACAATTGATAGATCTCGAGGAAACCATAAAAGAAGCTTTTAGGAAACTTGAAATACATCAAGCTCAAATGAAGAGCTCTTTTGATAAAAGGGAAAGGCCATGAGATTTCATCATTGGTGATTTAGTCTTTAAATAGAATGAATATAAGAGTAAACTTGGACAACATTCCAAATTTGATGCAATTTGGGATGGGCCTTATGTGATCACGGAGTGCAAGGAACACAACGCTTTCCAACTTCTAATTTTACTGGAGAGGTGTTGTCTATCCTAGTTAATGGGATCCACCTCAAGCATTGCCTCTGAGATAAGTATTGTTTTGTAGATAGTAGAGTAGTTGCTACAAATAAGTGCTTCACACACATTTCATTTCAGCTAGTTTTTCTTTCCCTAAGCATTGTTGTGCATGTTTTGGTTGGCCATCAGGGCCTGTTAGTTTGATTTCAAAAAAAATTTTTTGCTGTTGTTTAGAGTGTTACTATTCAAATTTTTGAGTTTCATGAAGGGGAAGATCTGACTCTGCACCCAATGGATTATTTCAAGGCAAGTGGTCTAATGCTTAGTAGGCAAGCATTTAGCAGAAATCGCCAAAATGTTACCAATTTTCACTACAGCTCAATTGGCAAAGTTGATTAATCTATTTCATTTTAAAGTGAAGGTTCAGTTAGTTGCTATGTTGCTTAGATTAATGCTTTACATCAGATCTATCAAGTCTAGTTGTGCAAATTAATTTCAAGAGTTATTTCTCAATACTTTGCAAATGAAATGATGTATAAAGAAAAATACATAAATGTTCAAGAAGGAATCATTGCTTTCATTTATTTCACAATATTGTTACATTTCAACATTTATTTTATTCAGAAATGAATTCTACAAATTTTCATTCAGATGCGTTTCTTTTTAGATGGAGAACAAGAAAAGAAATAAAAATGCCCCACACAAACTGTGGGAATAACTGTAACAATAAATCATGAGAAGCATGCTACACTATTGAAGATGTAAGAAGGAAAGACACATAAGCACAAACATAATCATCATTGCCTTTTCTTTTGGTTGATGCAAAAGTGGTGCACCATTCTTCGTCCTCGATCTTCGATCGACCTATAAGAGAAGTGAAGGGTTATTAGAGCTCCAATTATGAACATCCTTAAATGAATCACCAACAATAATGTAAAATGCTACTTATAATGCATTGAAACAAGTGAAGTTGAGAGAACAAGAGTTGAACAAAAGAAAAGAAGGAAACATCATAATAATGTATTGTTTTATCTAACATTATTTGTTTCCATGTGTAGGTATAGGAAAAGTCATATAGCTGACCATTTCATGAATACATAAGAGAATGTGGAGTAAAACGGGCTCCCACAAGGGTAGATCTCGACATGCTTCCCCTAAAACATACAAGTGGGCTAAGGAAATACAATTGTCATGCTCATTTGAGCCATTCACGAAGAAGTGAAACAAATTTCAATTATCAAAGCAATCAAGTAAATTGTTCACTAATAACAATGAAATCTAAACAAGGAAGTGAAAGTTACAAATGGACAATGAACTCAATGAACTCAATTCAACCGAAATGAATCTTTTAAATATTGTCAAATTGATTACATATTTGTCGCCATATGTTTTGTTCATGCTTATTCATGTTTTTTCTTGGTGTTCTTTCTTGTAAAACATGTGTTTCATGTCATAAATAGTGATAGTGAACAAGCATAGATATAAAATTCATGAAATCAAGCTACAAAATTGAAGGATGGAAAGCTATTTTACAACAAGCTTCATTTAATCATAAAATGCATGAGGATTGTTGAGGAGTAAGTACATTGGCATTGTCCAGATTTTTGACTTTAGAATATCAAAAGAAGCCGAAGATGGTTATGATCAAGAACAAGTTGTGAATACATAAAAAATGGAATGAAACATTGATTTATACCATGGAGGTTTTGAGCTGAGAGTGCATGTATTCTGAAGCATTCAAGTATATGGAATGAGTGGTAACAAGCATGAAAGAAACCATACAAGAATGTCATAATGGCCAGTTGCAGATGTGTTATGAAATGGGATGTTGCATTCTGAATTGTCTGAACAAAGATGTCTAAGAGAAGTTACCCATAGTTGTGAGTAAAAGAAAAGCCATTAAATTCTATCACTAGGCAATGAGTATATAGGAGGAGCATTGTGAAAGGAAAATGGTGTGTTTCTTCTAGTTTAGAAGAAAAATTGAGCAAGAGTCAAATGCAAATTTCACTTCAAATGCAAAGAACAATCATGATGCATATTTTTGAGCTTTAAAGCTCTTCAAAGTGAAGAAAAATAACAAGTATTAGCTACAGCCATAAATTTTTGAAGGCCATCAAAATAAAGCATTATGGAATTTGAATGAGTGTTATTTAATGGGTTAAGGCAAGAAGTGGGGTTTACTTATTCCATTTTTATAAATAACCATATGATGTTTTCAAATTTAAAATGTAGATTTCTCTCGAAATAAGGGTACCCACAAGGGGTTTTAGTTTTAAATACAAATTTCTTCCTTTTTATAGTTTACCCATTTGAGATTTTTTGTCAAGTAATGTAAAATGTATGGAATACCATTGTGGGTTGAGTTCAAAATACAAAATGCATCATATGCCATCAGGGGTCAAGCCTAGTGAATGGAAAAATATAAAATAAATTGTAAGAAAATGTAATGAGAGTTTACTTTAGAAGCATTTTCTTTCGAGTTCATACTTTGGAATAAAATACAGGGATTCTAGGATACCCAAATCGAGCATAGAGTGGTCGTGGCCTAGAGGCTTTTGACTCATCAACATTCACTAAGACTAAAAACCCTTTTTGAGTTTTCTATCAAAATCTGAACAAAGAGTGTATAGAATGTGAGTTTCTTTATAGAAATTCATTAATCAAATATGCAATAGCCGCGACCTATTATGGAGGGAATGCACATAAATTTCATTGTTTCTTCCATATAATAGCTCATTATTCTATCAAAAATCCTTGAGTTTTTTTATAAAGGATGCTCAAAATTAGACATTACATGGCAGTTAGATAGAACATAAAGATTGAAACAAAGCACAAAGAAAGAAGAATCCAAAAAATATAAGCATGTTTGCGACCTTGAAAGCCAAGTTTTACTTTGAAAGTGAGGAGGAAAATCCATGAAATGTTTTGAAGTCGACTTACCTAGCTTGTTAGTGGAGAATAGACCAACATAGAATTATGATGATGGTTTCAAGTTGAAACCCTAGCTCATGGTGGTGGTGCTTCCTCCCAATAGAGCTTCTTCTTCAAAATTACAAGTGCAAAATGAAATGAAAATTAGGGTGCAACCTGGTTTTTTCATTAGGGTTTCCTATTTTCCCTAATTCGAATGTGGGCTTATCATTCTAAGTTAGATGTTAAATTCCTTCAACATTTTACCATTTGATAATATTTTCATGCCCTAGGTCGAGCTTTGGGAGATTTCATAAAACTTCTTAAGTCTAAGGTTTTTTAAAAGTTTTAGGTTTTGATTTATTTTGCAAGTTCCAAATACCTAAGGCATTTTATTTTAATGTCAATACTTATGCCTTGGAGAGTAATGAAATGCCTTAAATTTATTTTCAATTGATTTTATAGAAATCAATTAAATCATTGAGAGATATTTGCTTATGTTTTTATGAATCTTTTTTTTCAGAAAAATCAAATGTGTAATGAAGAGAGATATAAGAGTTTTAATATTTTTGCAAAGATTTTTTAAATCTTAATTCCAAAAATGAGTCAAATTGAGGGAAATAAAACTGCAATTATCTTGTAAAGCAGAGATAAAACAATATTTTTTATTGAAAAAATTATTCTTTTTCTATTTTTTTAGTTTGTAAAGATAGAGGTGGTTGACTTTTCCTAGTCAAAATTGAGCTGCATGGGATGGAGATAAGGTGTTATTTTTACTTTTTTAAGAAGAATAGACCTATTTTTAGGTGCTTTTTAGGATTGACATACAAAAAGTGTGAGTTTTCCACTTTTGTTATACATTATGGAGCAATTTTAGAGGCTTTTTTCTAGGCTTTCTCCTTGATATTGGATTAGGGTTTTGAAGGTTTTATTTTAGGAGAAAAATTAGGGTTTTTCTCAGTTCATATCATTGTTTATTCCTCTCTTGTTCATGTAGATAGTTTTGTAAGCAGTTTTTGCACTCAGATTTTTAGAGTTCCACTCTTTTATTCAATAAAACAACAAAGTTTCCTTTCTCACTTCTTGTTTATGCTTTGCAAACAATAATTTGATGTGTCGTGTGATTCAAATTTGTGAAATCCTTTTCTTGTATTTCTATTGTTAAGTGATTTGCAGGATTTGCATGCTAATTCAGATTGTGCATTGTGTTTATTTTAAACCTTTGCACAAATCACTTTTGGATTATATGTTTTGTGAGGTTGTGAGAATTAGGTTTTAAAGAGGTGGTGAGAGTGAGTTATTGTCAAAATCTCCTTAATGTTGGTTAAACCATTTTAGGTGATAAAATTTCAGTCTTAAGTTTAAATCCAGTTATTCTTCTTCTCTTTACTCAAAAAAACCTTTTAGAATAGAAACTATCATTCGGAGAACCAACTCACTTTGGAGATTCCTTCTTCATTCAAATCACCCACATCTAAGGAAGGTTTCCATGTGTCAACATATATTTAATTTTTCTACATTAGCATAGGGTGCATATCTGATTGGTAACAGTAAAATTTGAAAAAAAATGTGAAGCTCAAAAAAAAAAATTTCTCTCACCCAGGATCGCCAAAAGGTGCGAGGGGAGAAGATAAAATACTTTATCTTGCCAATAATTTAATGCACAACATACACTTCATTGAAAAAAATTTCATTTTAAAGACCTCGAGCGGTGGTATCCCTAAAAATATGTGAATGACATAAATGACTTGTTCTTTTTAATTGCACAAATATGAAATATCCAGTATATCAGCTATTTAAGATAGCAATGGTGCAAGACAGAAAGAAACAAATTATTCATTTTTAAGCCCAAACTTGAGTGTTTCTAAGAAAACACTTTTTGGTCTTAACTTGGTCAACAAAAGAAAAGTGAGCATGTGTCAACAAAAAGAAATCATTTTTTTGTGCTTTTTTTCTTTTTATGTACCAAACTCAAAGTTCCTAACTATGAAAACTTGAAAGGAATTCATTTTTTTAGAGCACTTTAATTGAAGTGTTTCATTCTTTTTAATCACCAAATGAGAGTTCCTAACTTAGAAAAACTTGAAGTGGTTCATTTGTGTTGTTCTTTTTAATCACCAAATAAAAATTCCTATTTTGAGAAAGCCTTTAAACAAAGTGTGTTTTTTTCTTTTTAAAGCACCCAAAATAAATATTCCTAACTTAAGAAAGATGTTTTGCAGATCCAAAATTCTTTGACCGTCTCTCTTCCCTATAGAAAAAAATTTAATGTCTTTCAAATATTGAATACACACATGTTAGCACCTGTTACACATTCAAAAACAAGAACATGTTAGAAAAAAATCAATTGCAATAGTATAGATTCCTTCCACTGATCTATTAGACCACCTGCTTAGGATTTTTTGCAAAAGTGCCCCTGTTAGAATCAAATGCTCAATTCTCAGAGAAAGTGCACCTCCTCTTAGAATCAAATACATTTTTTTAAAATTAGATGCTCAGGTATTTTTGAAAAAGAACATATCTCATATCAAATGCTCGGTTTTAAGAGAAAATGTGTGGTTTTCATGATAGGAAAGTGCAAAATTCTTCTGGGAAGTGCATAAAACATTTTTCAAAAGAGCTTTCGGGACCTGCAACTTCAATTTAAACTCATGAAAACATTAGTAGGGAGGATCATGGTCCCACCGAGCATGCCAAAATGTGTGAGAGGGAAAACCATTAGAATGCAAGCAAGGTTAATGCAAAGAATTAAGAATCTATCTAATTCAAAACACAATCTAAAATATTATTCCATCACTCAAGAAATGAATAATCTAAGCTATTGAAACTAGGTAATAGAATTTGAAGATTAACACAATGAATTCAAAGCAAAGGAGAGATTACCATCCCATGTCAGAATGTGTTCACATGATGTTGGATTGTTTGTATCCCTATGAAGCCTCCATAGTTCGTGTGAAAAATCTTGAAGAATGATGCATTGGTTAGTTGATCTAAGTAATAGTTGAAGCTCTAACAATGGTGGTTGTGAATGTTAATAGTACTTTGTTGTGCAAATGATGTTGATTCTTCGATCCTTATTTGTGAGGAAAGGGGTTTGTTATATAGAAAATGATATTTGAAGTGGAGGATTGGGATCGTGTTGGAGAATATCTAGATCAACGATCGAAATGTGTTGAGAGGATTTAGATATGAGAAGAATGTGCAAAGTTTATTGCATAGTTTGTGTGATTGAGGAATAGATTAGATAGCCATGATTTAGATTGATCAGTTAGGATTTAGATGAGTTAGTTAGGAAATTGATGTCTTAGTTAGAAAATTAGATTGGTTAGTTAGGAAATTAGATTAATTAGTTAGGAAATTTATGACTTAGTTGGAAAATTAGATTGATTAGTTAGCAAATCGGATTGCTCGATCAGCAATCCTAATTTTCTCAATGAAAAAGTGGGTGAAGAATATGAATTATTTAATTTAATTAATTAATTCCCTTTTGGAGTTGAACTTGCAAATAAATTTTGAATTATGCAAATAAAGTTGCATTAGTTTTATTTGATTTTTGATAAATGAATTGAATAGTCTGATTTGATTATTCAAATTTTGGAAAGTGTTGTAATTAAATTATTATGATTTAGTAATTCAATTAACTTAGAGGAATAAAGTGATTTAGCGACATAATTAAATAATTGGTATTATTTAATCAATCAAAATGAAATAAAGTGAGAATAGGAGTTCATTAAATAAATATAATTTATTTAATTAGTCAAAATGATGAAACATGAATTAATCAAATAATGTTGTTTTATTTAATTAATAGTATAATAAGGGTTTTTAAGACTTTATTAAATAAATGAAATATATTTAATTCCTCAGAAATGATGAAAAAGTGAATTAATTAAATAATGTTGTATTATTCAATTAACTGCAGAATTAGGGTTTAGGACTTTATTAAATAAATAAAATTTATTTAATTCGTCAGAAATGATGGAAAGGTGAATTAATTAAATAATGTTGTATTATTTAATTAATAGAAAAATTAGGGTTTTTGATGTTGTTTGATGTTGTGTGATGTTTCTGAGATGTTCTACGACATTGTGGGATGATTCTGAGATGTTGGAGGGTGATTATGAGATGTCTCAAGATGATTTTGAGATATTTTGAGATATTATGGGATGATTCTGAGATATTTTGAGATGATTCTAAGATGTTCTAAGATATCATGAGATGATTCTGAGATGTTACAGGATGATTATGAGGTGTTTCAGGATGATTCCAAGATGTTTTGGGACATTATTGGGTGATTTTGAGATGTTGCAAGATGATTCCAAGATATTTCGGGATGATTTTGAGATGTTCTAGGATATTACGAGATGATTCTAAGATGTTTTGGGACATTATGTGATGATTTTGAGATGTTTCAAGATGATGTTGAATGTTCTTCTATGTCGTTTGATGCTATGTTGTTTAAGGTGTGTGATAGGTTTTAGGTCAATTTCACATGTCTATAACTAGAATGTTATCCTTCATAGAATAAAGTTATGTTTATAATAAACATCACTATTTAAAAATTATTTTTTCTATTAAAAACTAGTTTTCGAAGGAGATTGAAAAAGACATGCAATCTAATTCCAATTTTTTATTAAAAAAATATTTAGAATCTACAGAAAAAATGTCACAAATCACTATTTTGCATCATCTTCAAATTCCTCATGGTTTAGCAGCTATAGGTGCCTGAAAGTGAAGATTTAGTTAAATAATTCAGTTCAATGTCATGTTTGGCCAAAAAGTGTAAACCACTATTGTAGGATCACCCATGTGTGAAACTATTTTTCTTGGCCTAAATGTAATTAATTGATTTGGTTAGCTATTTGGAATAGGTGTCTTACTTGGGAGAATCTCCAAAAGTGAGGTTTCCATGGTCCATATGTTTGTGCTCTTTGTAGAAATTGGGAGGAAAGCTCCTCTTATTTATTTTTTAATTTCTCTTTCTCTAGGGCCATCTGGAAATTTTGATGGGGAGCTTGGAAGTATACATGTGTTTATCCTTCTTCCTTAATTAAGCTTTGGAGGAGCTTGGGGAGAGCCTTAGCACAAGCCTTTTTCCTTTAGGTGGCCTAGAACATTGGTCCCATGTGTATACTATGAAAATTGTGGTTGGAAAGGAATTATATAATTTTTCAAGGGATGACCCTAGTGGTCCACCAAATTTGGTAGAGAAAAATGGGTATGATTTAGGAGATGGTGTATGTGAAATGTGAGTTCTCTCATCCCATGGAGGTGGGGAAGGAAGTGTTGATGAAGAGGTTGGGTTTATTTGAGAAATATTTTATACTTGTAGGGGAGATGGGGAGTTTTCAACCTAGAAGGAAAACCCGGAGGAGAGAGAAATGGTGTCCACCTCCTAGTGGAGTTCTAAAGATCAATATTGATGGTTCATTCTAGGGGAATCCTAGGCATGTTGGGGTTGGAGAGGTTGGGAAGAATAGTTCAAATTCTATTTTTTGTATTCTCTATTTATATGGGCCTTCACACCAACAATATGATGGAATGACTTGCTATCCTCACAACCCTTGAAAGGGAATAGGCATTGGAATGGCATAGGATTGTGTGTGAGTTTGAATCTTAGATTGTGATTACCTTACTGTAGGGATGAAAGCTAGAGTGATTCCATTGGAATTTGGCCTTAGTGGCTTGATATATTCTCCAGTTGAGTGAGTTGATGGAGGAAGATTCTCGTGTTCACATATCGGGGGAGTGGAATAGGGTGGTTCATTGTCTAGCTAAATCGACCTCAGAGAATTTGGGGATTAGAAGGTTGATGAATGGAATCAGTTATCTGAAGAACAAGTCCACACTTTGGATAGGTTGATTCTTGATGATATGGGTGTGTAAAATCTAGTTGTTAGAGTTTTTGATTCTTTTGTGGTGTTTTGGAGGTGGTGTTCTTGGTAGGGTTTTGATTCCCTTGCCTACATTGGAGTTATTTATGTATGGTGTAAAAGGTGAATAAGAAAATTAAAGCTAAACAACACACCAATGAAACATTATATTAGAGAATTCAAATAACAATCTAATTGAATTGAAACAAGCAAACTCTCTAAATCCATCCCATTGTTCTCTATCTCCAAGGATTTTTTAAATCATAATTCTCTCAGATTGTTTGTGCACTATGACCTTTAGAATTAAAACTCGAAGAATGAGATTCTAGAAAATGCAAGAATCTATTCCTACATGATTGATTTCTAAGCTATATGATGGATATGATAATGATTCTATGATGCTATATGAAAATGGAGACTATTATATGATAAAGATGTGAAGAAACTACAAAAATTAAGATGCAGCTAATAACCAAGTCATGATTATGATAATGGATTCTAAATGCTAAAAATGCTAAATACTCATAATGCTCTAATGAAAATTCTGGAGAGTAATATTTCTTAAGATTGGGGTCCATTTTGTTGTAGAATGAGGTTGTATTTATATATTTTCCAAGGCGTAAACTGATGTAACAACAACCAATCATCTAGATTTAATCTTGAGAGATTGACGGTTAAAAGTTAAGAGGTTAGAGAGAATCAAGGAGAGTGTTCCTTTTAGTAGAACAATCTACCAAGTGTGAAGGATAATCAAATGGAGGAGAAAGCCAAGTTTCCCAAAATTGTTTGGAATTTGTTGAGGATAAAGCCCAAATTAAATATTTTAAATACTCAATTTGTTGAGACACATGATGAGGTAGAATGTGGAAAAATTAGTAGACATGTGAATAAATTCAAATTTAGAATTTAAATTTAATAAGAAGAAGTTAATTAAATAAAATAAACTATTTAAATTTTTTTATTTAATTAAAATTAGAAGAATATGATTTAAGATAGAAGAATTAGAAAATGAACTATATAAATAAATTTAGAATTTATTAATAAGTAAATGAACTAAAAGGCTTATTAATTCAATAATTTGTATTTAATTAATTAATTCTCAAGACCAATTTTAGGTCTATACAATTCCATTTCTTAATTGTATTAATTTTCTATTGATCTAATAAATTTTTACCATTTTATTTTAAAAAATAGAATCTATATCATATTTAATGAAATTATTGTAATATATATTAGGTTTAATTAAAATTAAAAAATATTTATAAATATACTAACCAAATACTATATATTTTCATTATTTTAATCAAATTCATTCCATAATACTAAATAAAAAACAATAAATGCAACAAACTTGGGGTCATAGGGTGAGGGACTACATGAAATAAAAAAAGGAAGATAGACATTTGGTGTGGGGATGGAAAGATTTGGGTGGGCTTCATCTCTCCCCTACGAAGGCAATTAGATTGATTGAAGCATTAAACAAGAGAAGGTTATCAATAAGACCCGAGGAGGATAGGTTAGTATGGGTGGGATCACCTTCAGGCATGTATAAAACTAGGGAGGGATATGAATTACCATGCAAGGGGGAAGGGAAGTCAGAGCTTCCATTGCACTTATGCTGGAGCAAGTTTTTTTTTCCAAAGCAAGGAATTTACCTCAGTCTACTCTTCAAAATAAGATCATCATGACTAATAAATTTTGAAGAATGGGGTATGCAGGGTCCTCAAGTTGTGTGCTCTATAAATGGGCATGGGAGGATGTCAACCATCTTTTGATTGGGTGTTCCTTTGCACTTTCCTATTTTCATCATGGTCTATAGTCAATAAAGGGTCCCTATTTGGTGCCCTTTGGTGGATAATTTCCTCACTAGTTGTGTGGAAACTTTGGAATGAAATGAATAAGAGGATTTTCCTAGACATGACTGGAGACTTTCCTAATTTCATTAATTGGCTATAGGCTGCAATTGTTGAGGTAACTAATTATAGGGTGGCTTAGTTGAACCTTGAAAATACAAGGTTCACCAATTGGGATGCACAGATGAGAAAGGAATGATTTCCCTTGAATATTCCCAAGTCAAACTCAATTAACTAGGGTGAAAAGAAGATAAATAGGAAAGATGTGATCTATACTCCGCCTCAAAATAGTTGGTAGAAAATGAATTTTGATGAGGCTGTAAGGGGAAACCTAGGTGCATTGAGGGCTAGTTTCATTGTTAGAAACTCGCAGGATAGGGTGATTGTGGTTCATTTCATACTACTCTTGGAGGACTCCAACATTATTGTTCAGCTATGTGGGATTATTGGTGGCCTCTATTTCAATAGGGATCTTGGGTTGGATTTGATCAAAGTTGAGGGTGATTCGATTGTGATTTTGCAAGACTTGATGTCATGACAATTGATAAATCGGAAGTTGCAACCATTGCTAGCGGATGTGATAAGTCTACTAAACTATTTCAATGGCTTTGTGGTGAAACACACCTATAGGGAAGTGAAATCAGAGGTGGGTAAAATAGCAAATGAATGGGAAAATAGTATTAAGAGAATTGATAAATTTGAGGTTTCTTAGATGTAAATTTTCTCATTCTCTTCCTCCGGTAGTCTGGATGGGGTGGCAGGTCCTATACATGTCACTAAGTTGGTGTTTGAGGTTCTCAAGACATCCTCCCTGGGCTAGCATGGTAACTGACTGATTGCAATGCAAAAATTAATGCAACCTAAGTCTATATTTGGCCACAATGGGTGTGCTAATGGAATTCTAAAGAGTGTTTAATGTTGGTTGGGCTGCAAACACTTGGCTCACATGTTTTATTGGTGATTTTGGTTGATAAAACCCTAATTATAGGCTTGGTTTTGTGTTCAACCGAGCAAAAGAATCAAGACGTCGGTGAGACTAACAACTTCTCACAAGCTATGTGACTTTCTTAACAATATTTCTTCCAGTAGGTTGAGGCCAATGTTTAAATATTTGGGATCCACTGGTGTTTCAGGCCACTTAGTTGATTCTAGGGCATGATTTCACGGTCTATTCAGAGAGGTATAGAATGAATGAATATATTGCATCTCATTTTTTTGTCAGGTATGTGCAGGATCATCATGGAAAAAATAGGCCCTTAAGTGGCGATGAAAATTCAAAAATAAAAGTTAGGCAACTTGACATAAAAATTTGAATAAGTTATCTATATTATTTCAAAATAATGTAAGAATAGAATCTATAGAAAATTGAATGTAGTTTCTTAACTACTAGGTTTTTTTTTTTTTTTAAATATATTTGGTGAAAATTTGAAATTTCAATGCATTAGTACTTAAATTTTAGGGAAAAAATAAGAAGTAGGTGTCTATCTGACTACCCTAACCACAATAAAATGATAATATTTTTTATAATATTTTAGGTATAATTAGAGGACTCATGTCCCAATGTCATGCATAATTTTTTGTAATTTTTTTCCAAGTAAATAATTAATTATGAATTTTTAATTACAACTTTTAAAAAATATGAAAACTTGTATGTCTGGCCACCTTAACTTGGTCAAAACTTCAAGAAATTCATTTTTTTGTAAATCCTATTGCATGTGAAGCATAGAATGTTATGTAGGTTTTGGATTCAAAAAATGTGATACCGTTTGAAAGCTATACATGTTTTTCAATCAGCCTATCAATCATGACTTTAGGCGTAATTCAAATAGAAAATGAATAATAATTATTTATTAAATTCAAAATAAAGCATAATTTATATTGGTGGAAAGATGAGAATCTCTTTTAATAACCCTTTTTGTTTCATCAATTTTGGGTAAAAAAAAAATCGTCAACCACATGGGCTATCATATCACTTACATATCACCACTTTTTGTCCCATCACGATCCTACACATACCCTGCCTCTTTTGGACTTGGACATGTCAAAGGCCATGATTCTTCTGATGGCTCAAAAATTGGCAATGGATGATTTTCTTGGTGTAGTGGAGGACGTGTTGATAATTGTGGAGCCAAGGGTTGACCTCCCACAACCAAGGGATATGAATAGAGTCTTCATTCCACGAATTCAAGTGAAACACTATCCCTTCTTGTTGGATATCAAAAGGGAGGCATCACAAGAGCATACAAACTAAGCTTGGTGTGGTGCCATTTTCTTGAAACATCATTGGTGTTTGGAGCTAGCCAACAAAGTCGACTGGGGAGGAAATTTCTAGGAATACCTACTGGAGAAAGGTGTGGATCTAGATGAATGATGGTATGGTGTTGTGTTCTATTTTGGTTGTTGGTCTAGTATTCCACTAATTATGATGGGTTCCTTAATGAATTTTGCACCTTTTTGGTGAAACGGACTAAAGGTTTTTGGTTTTGTGGAATGTCATAATTTATGATTTCAAAAAACAACAAAGATTTTCTACTCTATTTCCCAAGCTAACTAGGAATACCCAAAAAACAATTGGAGAATAATCAAAACAAAGATTTGGAGACAAATAGTTGGGCATGAAAACTTTCTTGTTCTATTAACCAGAAAATAACATTATAAAATTATTTCAAATTGAAACTACAAACTACAAACTATTGGGAGCAATCTAGAGCTACTCATACAAACTGACAACATTTAGGAGCTTTTGGGAGCTCTTCATTCTTCCTCTACACATAACAATTTGGAGCATTTTGTCACTCCATACACACACTACTACCTATCTATAGCTACTAGGATCAATCACTGCTCATAAACATACAAATAAAAATATAGCTACTACTATTTAGGAGCTTCTTTGAATCACATAGAGAACCCAAACAACATTACTTTTCTCAATTTGTTTCTACTCTTCTTCTTGCTATAGAAAAAAAACTCTTGAATTTATACATTCATTCATACCTTTGTTCCATTCAAAATTCCCTCTCAAAATTTAAACACATACCAAGTTTAATTCTTTTGCAGATTGAGCTACACGTCAAGAGAAAGTTGGGAAAGGAATCCCCAAAATAATCTTCTAGTTGTGTTGGCAACAAACTCCCCTTGATAGGTAGGTGGCAACAGGAGGAGGCTCAAGGGTAATTAATTTTCCAACACTCCCCCTTTGTCTTGAGTTGACAAGAGAAGATCAATCCTGATCCAGATCAACAATAACTAAACTATTCCTTGGGTGCTCAAAGTTGTCCCTTCTCAAAGGCTTAGTGAATATGTCTGCTAGCTATTTCTCAAACTTGTAAAATTCCATTCTAATTTCACCATTTTCAACCAATTCTCTAATAAAGTGATACCTTATTTCAATGTGCCTTCTTCTTCCATGAAACACAATATTTTTCGTCAAAGCTATTGATGAAACATTTTCATAAAAGATTGTGTTCCATCCTCTTATTCGGGTATGTGCAGGATCATCATGGAAAAAATAGGCCCTTAAGTGGCAATAAAATTCAGAAAATCAGAGTTAGGCAACTTGACATAACAATTTGAATAAGTTATCTATATTATTTCAAAAATATGTAAGAATAGAATCTGTAGAAAATTGAATGTAGTTTATAAACTACTAGGTTTATTTTATTTTATTTTAAATCTATTTGGTAAAATTTTGAAACTTCAATGGAGTAGTACTTAAATTTCATGGAAAAAATAAGAAGTAAGTGTTTGTTTGACCACTCTAACCACAATAAAATGATAATATTTGTTTATAAGATTTAAGATATAAGTAGGGGACTCATGTCCGGATGTGGTGCATATTTTTTTGTAATTTGTTTCCAAATAAATAAATAATTATAATTTTTTTATTTAAAATTTTAAAAAATATAAAAAATCGTATGTTTGACCACCTTAGATTGGTCAAAACTTCATGAAATTCAAATTTTAATTTTTTAATCCTATAGTATGATTATCATAGAATGTGACGCATATTTTGGATTCAAAAACTGTGATACCGTTTGAAAGTTATAGATGTTTTTCAATCAGCCTATCAATCAAGAATTTAGTCGTAATTCAAATAGAAAATGAATAATAATTATTTATTAAATTCAAAGTAAAACATAATTTATATTGGTGGAAAGTTGACAATCCCCTTTAAAAACCCTTTTCATTTCATCAATTTTGGGTAAAAAGGAAGTCGTTAGCCACATGGGTCATCATATCACTTAAATATCGCCACTTTTTGGCCCATCATGATCCTGCACATACCCATTCTTCTCTTAAATCTACCAAGATTATTCTTGGCCAAATATCTTGACATGTTGTTGCATTTGATACTATATACTCAGCATCGAATATTGATAGGAAAACTATGGGTTGCTTCTTGCAAGCCAATGAGATAGCTCTCAAACCCAAATCAAACACATAGCCCAATGTTCTCTTCCTATCATCCAAAATTCTTGCCCAATCACTATTCCTATATCCAACCAGCCCAAACTCATTTATTGTTGTGTACAAAATACCATATCCTTTGGTGCCATTCACATACCTCAGGATTCTTTTACTCGCTTGGCAATGGGTGTCTCTTGGAGTCTCCATAAATCTGTAAATAAGACTCACTCCATGCATTATATCAGGCCTAGTTGTAGTCAAATACATCAAACTTCCAACCAAACTTTTAAACATGGTCAAATCCACATTGTTGCTGCAAAATTCCTTGCTCAAATTTAGACCTATTGTTGTTGGTGTTGGGGTAGGATTTCTTTCAAGCATCCTAAATCTCTTCAACATTTCATTTGCATATTTTTCTTGAGATATAAATATACCATCATGCATTTGTTTTACTTCTATGCCTAGAAAATATCTCAAGAAACTTAAATCTATCATTTCAAAATCTCTTTTCATGGCCTCTTTAAAATCACCAATGAGGAAATCATCATCCCTAGTAAAAACTAGATCATCTACTTACAAAACAACAATCAAAATCTTACCATTTGTTGTCTTGATGTAAAGAGTGGGCTCACCATCACTTTTACTAAAGCCATTTCTCATCAAATATGATTCAATAATGTTGTACCATGCTTGTGGAGCTTGCTTCAACCCATAGAAGGCCTTCTTCACCCTATACACCTTGTGTTCTTGACTGAAAACTTCATATCCAAGTGGTTGCTCCACATAAACTTCCTCTTTCAACACTCCATTTAGGAAGACACATTTCACATCCATTTGAAACACCTTCCATTTGTCTACATAGTCTCCATCCTTACAATGAGGGCATATGTCTCATCATAGTCTCTCCCAAACTGTTGTTTGTACTTTTTAACCACCAATTATGCCTTTTGTCACTCTATCCTTCCTTCGATATTTCACTTGGTCTTGTAGACCCATTTCACCCCAATAACTTGCTTGTTGGGAGGTAAACCAGCTAGCTCCCATGTGTTTTTCCTCTCTATTTCATCTATCTCCCCATCTATGGCGTGGCACCATTTTTCCTATTTCACAGCATCCTCAAAATAAATCGGATCACCATGAGAAAATAGTGCAAAATTCATGTTCTCATCAAAATATTCATCATACCCTTCATTTTGGTAGATATCCCTTAGACTCTTGGTCTTCTTTGGCATTAGGGAGGCAAGCATGTGGTCTGAAATTTCACTACTGTTGTTGCTCTACTGAACAAACTAGGTTTGGAGCTACCGGGAGCTCTCGAGACTCAATCCTCTGGCTATTTGTGGCTACTTGTCTTTTTGTCTACTCATGTCAGGAGCTATCAGGAGCTGTTGTGATCTGTCTATGACTAATTCTCCAGCTATCTGTGACTATCTTCTTGACTATCTACCTACATCAGGAATTGCTAGGAGCTATTGAGAGCCGACTATCTCTGCTGCTATAGGATCTTGTTGATCTTCATATTCATCTTCTTCATCACCCAAAACTTTCGGGAGCTATCAGAATTTGTCAGGCCATCCCATGACTCATCCTCTAAGAACTTCACATCTCTATTGATTATTATTTTCTTGGTGACTGGGTTATATGACCTGTAAGCTTTGGAATCTTCACTATAGCCAGTGAATATGTACTTCTCACCCTTATCATACAACTTCTACCTCTTTTCTTTGGTGACATGAGCATATGCCACACACCTAAACACTCTCAAGTGCTCAACTATCCACTTCTGTTTTTTCCATGCCTCGTGTGGGAATTTGTCATGGATCGCCTTTGTTGGACTTCTATTTATCAAATATATAGTTGTTGCTACAGCCTCTCCCCAATATTCATTTGGGAGTCCCTTTTCTTTTAGAATCCTCCTTTCCATCTCCACGATGGTCCTATTATTTCTCTTCACCACTCCATTTTGTTGTAGAGTATAACTGGTTGTTATCTCCTTCTTGATGTCATTTTTCTTGCAAAAATATACAAACAAATTGGATGTATACTCTTGTAGTGCCTCTCATGTTATTGTTACTCTTATTATACTTTTATGTGTGTTGATGATACTGTTTGGATACTATTATGTTTGATGCATACTTGAGACTATTTTGGTGACTGTTTCACTATGTTGTTTGGTTGGTTGATAGTTCTGCTTATTGGACTTAGTTGTTTCTGACACTGCTACTATTGTTTATGATATGTGGACATATGTGTTTGATGTTATGCTTATGCAGTTGTTTACATATTGTTTAATGATGATGTTGTTAAGAATATGGCTATTGTTTGAGGTTCAAGTGAGAGGGATGGTGTTGCATCGATCGTCTGTGAGCGCCTTGCTACACTAAAATTCTCTCTCATAGTGTTTTGGCATTGAATACATATGTTGTTTCGACACTTAGTTTTATGCAGGACTGTAGGTACCGAGCATCGACTCAACTCACACTGTTGGGCTTGAGCATGACCAACATACCCAATAGATATGATGTGGTCTAGGGAGTTGACAAGAAAGTATCCCCATCCGTGTTTGATGATGTCATCCATCATTACCCATTCTGTTATGGTATCATTTCGTTACATGTCATTCATTTTAAGTGTTAATTTAGTATTGTATTAATTGTGTGGTTTTGTAATGTTTATCTTTATTTTTTATTTATTTAATTTAATCTAATGATGTTTATTATTATTGTAATTAATTTAATTAATGCATTAAATTTGATTATTAAAGTGATTTGTGAAGGTGTTAAGTATTTAATTAAATATTAAATTAGTTTGGAAATTGAAATATTTTGTAGATTTAAATGTGTAAATGTATTATTATTATTTTTTCGATGTTAAATATTTAAATAGTAAGGTGGAACAATATTTTAATTGTAATATTCTTAATTTTTAAATTTATGATTAGATAATATCGTGCATTTAAATTATTATTTTGGATTTATTCGAAATGGAAATTTAAGTGAAAATGGAAAAACTAAAAAATGTAGGGAAAAAGAAATAAAACAAGGAAATTAATTACATGCATCTGTTCGAATTAGAAAAGTACTAATTTAATTGGAATGGATAGAGAAAAAAGGGACTATTGGGGGAATTATTAGGATACAGGAAATTTATTTGTGAAAGTAAGAATAAGAAAATAGCTCTACTTTCTAATAATCCTCTATTATTATTTTTTTTCAAAAAGACAGCTTTTGAGAATCGAGAAGAAGTTGTTGTGGAAGAATAGAGATCAATCTGGGGAAGCATAAGAGGTCATTCTCGATCATCGTCTCTCTCAACGAGCATTGGATTGCAGGTCAATCTTCCATTATCCTATTTCTACACTCTTTGATGTTGTCATGCAAAATTCATTGCACAGTAATCTCCATGTTCATGATTTTATGTTTTAAATTGTTGCATTATGTTTCTATAAGTGTCGAATTCTCTAGTACGACCCTACCTATTTCTTTACTTGATTTCATTTGAAGATGCCTTGCATGTTGCTGCAATTGAGTCCTTTCCTAGAAATTTTCATGCCCTCAATCTACTATGATGGTCATATTTTTGTTTTCAGACCTACTATGGAAATCGAATCCATTCTTTGCATACTCTGCTAATTCTCATGGATATTGTATAGTGTTTTTTTTTACCATTCATATGTTCTTTCCTTGGCTGGGAGGTTTGATCCTTGTAATGGATGAATGTGTGGCTGAAATGGGGCACGTAGCATATGGTGCGATCATTTTTTTTTTGCATGGATGGGTTGTGTAAGTCATGCCCTCCTTTACTCGCCCTTTTCTTGGTTGTAGCAACTCACCCATATTTATATATATATGTATGTGTGTGTGTATGATGTCTCATATATGTCTGATTTATGTATGTATATGTTGTCTATTATGTCTGATTTAAATATATGATATTTTAAATCTAAACTATAAGAAACCAACAGATATACATATATATATATCTGTGTATGTTGTCTTCATATAACTCTGATTAGAAGAAAATACAATACTGGTGAACTTAGATTTAAAATATTATTATTTGTAAATTCAGATTTGAAGTATTATTATGGTGAAGTATATTTGTAGATTAAAACACAATAGTTAACATTGAAATGATGGAACCATTATTTTGTAAATTGATATATATATATTTATTTAGAAAAAGCATAAAATTCATAAAAGTAATAGTGATAGTATTTTATTCATGCATTCTTTTCAATTAAATAGAAGAGTAAATTGAATGCTTGTTTATTTAAATCGTGTGATTTTATTGATGCATTGAAATCTATTGATAATCCTTATCATTATTTAAATTATTTAAATTATCTTTTTGAATGCATTTATTTGATGGATATGATTATCCTTTGATTTTTGATTTATTCAATAGAAGTGTTATGTGATATTTAATTTATTGTTACGGGTTAGTTTATCTTTGTTTTGACTTTGTGCCATGGGAAACCATGTTTTTATTCTCATCCTTGGGTAGAGGTTTTAGTAGCTTCGAGAGACTAGGGGAATTTTTTTCCATTTGGGCTCTTTTTCATTTTAGTGCATTTGTTGACTTATGTTGATGGTGGGTGGTATCTCCTTTATTTTTGGTTCACTGATATGGTATATGCTTGTGAGATGGTTCATGTCTCACATGTTGTGTCTTATGTACTCTTTTATTTTATGTGATCTAAGGTACACCCCTTGCCTTTTTTTTAGTTTGGGTGTCTATAGGGGGAGAGGATCTTCATGGGGATCGGCGCACAAAGGGGTTGGCAGGATAACCCATGGAAGATTTTCCTAGACAAGTGATAATCTAATTAATCAACTAGTGGTCTTGGGTAGTAAAAAACTAAACAATATTAATTATGTTCCTCACCCATGTCATTTGTGCTTCCTTAAGCTAAGGATTGGGTGAGAAGACCTGGTTGGTAAAATCACTGCCTTGTTCTCATGAAAGTTAAGTGGTTCTGCATGAGTCACCCTATGGAGTGGCACCTTGAGATAGGTAGTCAGGATAACCATAGATGCAAGCAACACTTTGTGATCAGTTGTCTCGATAATTCATGTAAAGCCATGCAATGAAACTCTCCTATAGTACTCGTTCATCTTCCCTTTCTTTGGTTTCCTCTAGGAGTGTTGTTGCATTTGTTTATTGTTCTTATGCATTCGATTTGTGTAAGCCTTGTCCACTTGACGTTTATTTGGATGTGGGTCATTTCTTGTCACCTCCTAGTACGAGAGATGGACCTTCGGGTCCACATGGTCAGGTGGATTATGCTATGCACCCCATTGGGTTCCTAGGTTGTGTTCGTGAAGTGAGGAGTGGAAGCGAATGCAGAGATTCTATGGCTTCACTTGATTGAAGACTGTTATATGCTTTGTACTTTATTCATCAATGATGTATTATTCTTGTACTTTATGTACTCTTCTCATTGATATAAGGGAAGCACTATGTAATGTATTATGATGTGTTGTATCTATGGAAATATGTTCCACAATTTTAATCTTGAACAATGAATTGAAATGTAATAAAATATTTGTCATCTCTATTGGTTATGGATGGTTGTATGATTATCATTATGTTATCCTGTGAATGTATGCTTCGATCATTTATTCACTTGGCATTTAGCTTGTAATGATGTTTTTGGCTGGGAAAATTTATGATTAATGCAACCATGCAACCCCATGGGATTAGTTAGGTATTATTATGTAATTATCATAATGTTGTATGATGATTTGATTAGTGGTTAATGTATATTTGTTATATATATATTTTTTAAATTGTTTCATCTTTGGTTAGTTGCTTGTTGTCCTATGGATTTTGTGTGGTGGGGCATTACATCTTGGTATCAGAGCCAAGGTTATTAACACTGGGTACTCTAGGTTAAGTGAGCCCATTATGTTAACCTTTTGTGTAACTTTCAACTTATGTGTTTCCCCTCTAATGTTGTGTAGGATCATGCCTAGGGATTGGGGAAGTGGCCATGGATGAGGCCGTGGTGGTGGCTGTGGATATGGCCACCATAACTCATTGCCTCTAATTTCCCATGAATTTGAACAAGAGGAACACCGAGGTTCCTAGAACAACCCTTAATATGGGGGCCCGAATTCAAAAGAGTCGGGACTTGGAGGGGTGCAGTTGCAATAGTTGTTGGAAGAGGTTCTTGGTCGATTGGGTCCTAGACAGGAGGAGCAGTAGCAACGGGTGGTCAGAGAGAGAGAGATCATTGAGGACGAATGAAATACTGGTAGATCAGGACATTGGGTGATCCCACAAAGCTGGTTTACAATTTCTAAGACGAACTATTTTTTTCTAAAATCACATATTTTTAGAAAATATAATGAGTTAAGCCTTAAGAATTTCCATTTTAAGGATTCCAATTGAAGAGGGTTTGATCAAACCACCTTAGATCAAACCCCCTTGGATAGAACCTCGCTAGTTTTAAACCATACCTATAAATGAGTCTCCTTTACACCTATCCAAATACTCATAAAAAAAAACTTTTGATTTACCTTTTGGGAAATCAAATCAATTCATTTAAAATTTATTTGAAATGATTATGGTAGTCCTCAGAACGAGCTATCCAACAAATATAATTTTAATATGTTTTGGTTTTATTGGGTATGTGTAGGATCATGGTGGGCCAAAAAGTGGCGATATGTAAGCCATATGATGGCCCATGTGGCTGACGACTTTTTTTTACCCAAAATTGATGAAACGAAAAGGGTTTTTAGAGGATATTCTCAGATTTCCACCAATATAAATTATTCTTTACTTTGAATTTAATAAATAATTATTATTCATTTTCTATTAGAATTACGAATAAAGTCCTAATTGATAGGCTGATTGAAAAAAATCTATAACTTTCAAACAATATCACATTTTTTGAATCCGAAACACGTGTCACATTCTATGCTTCACATACTATAGGATTAAAAAAATAAAATTGAATTTCATGAATTTTTGACCAATTTAAGGTGGTTAGATAGACGAGCTTTTATATTTTTTAAAATTTGTAATAAAAAATTCATAATTAATTATTTACTTGGAAAAAAAATATAAAAAAATATGCATCACATTGGGACATGAGTCCTCTAGTTATATGTAAAATATTATAAAAAAATATTATCATTTTATTGTGGTTAGGGTGGTCAGATAGACACCTACTTCTTATTTTTATCCTGAAATCTAAATACTACTGCATTGAAATTTCAAATTTTCACCAAATAGATTTATTTTTTTAAATAAAGGTCTAGTAGTTTAGAAACTACATTCAATTTTCTACAAATTCTATTTTTACATTTTTTTGAAATAATATAGATAGCTTATTCAAATTTTTACGTGAAGTTGTCTAACTCTTATTTTTGTCTTTTTATTGCCACTTAAGGGCCTATTTTTTCCATGATGATCCTACACATACCCTATTATGTATTTGTTTTTTTAGTTTTATTAAACATAGGTTTTTCATTGGAAATGAAGGTCTTTGTTCTACAATGTGGAAAAATAGAAGATTATCAAAAACAGAAAATGAAAAATATGAGTGCACCAGATATTGAAGTTCTTGATCCAACAAAATAAAAATTGAATTTTGATATATACAAAAAATGTTACGCATTATACGGTCGTGTTATGTTGGAATTGTAATTTGTTTGACTTCGAAACTTGATTAAAGAAAAAATGTTCAATAAAAAAATTCCTAACCAAGTGGAAGCACTAGATATCAGAGTTACAAATCTAAATTCAAAATAATTAGAATTTTATCCTTCATGGAAAAAAAGTTATGCGTTACACGGTGTGCATCACTTTTTTAAAATGTTGTTTTATGAAAAAAACAGTTTTCATGGGAGATGGAAAAAGAAGTGCGATCTGATTCTATAAATTTTGAAAAAAGTATTTTTAGAATCTACAGATAAAATGTGATGAGACTCTAGTTTACATCATCTTCAAATTCCTCATGTTTTAGTTGTTATAGGTGCCCAAATGTGAAGATTTAGTTAAAAATAATAATTTCGGTGTCCAGTTTGGCCAAAAATTGTAAACCACTATTGTGGGATTACCTTGTTGTGGTCACATGTCATATGAGAGACCTTCTCAGGGCACGTCCTCCCACATTTGATGGTTCAGGTGGAGGATTGGAGTAGAAACTTGGCTTCTTGATTTAGATCGATGCTTTGCTATGCATCCCTATGGTAGAAATACTAGGGCAAGGTGCACCATTATACACCTCAGTGGTTTTGCATCCACATGGTGGTGAATAGAAGAGTAGAAACTGAATCTTTACATCAGTTCAATTCAGTGACTTGGGAATTATTTTTGGAGAGGTTCAGGGCCTGTTTCCCATCTGATCACTGGAGACAACACTACGCAGATTAATTTCATGAGTTGAGACAAATGGAAATGTTCATTGATCAGTACGAGCATCATTTCTATGAGATTAAGAAGTACGTCGAGATTGGTAATGATGAAGCTATGCTAGTGTAGCATTTTTTCAAGGGCCAAAATTTTTAAATCAATGGTTGATTTTGAGTCTTCGAGTCGATGACTATGGAGGTAGCTATGGAGAAGGCTCATCTTGTGGAGAAAAAATTGACCATCGAATTAGGAGGCCACATAGGAGTTCAGATTGGTAGTGCACCTATTTCTAGTTTTGGTTCTCAAGGTGGGCAGTCTCAGGCTTCAGGCCCTTCTAGGGGTCAATCCACACCTGCTAAGGGTGTTCAGTAGTATTAGCAATAGTCTCAGTCAAAGAATGACTTCTCAATCTCAGTAGGGTGGAAAACCATAGTTTAGGAAGAACCGTAGTTGGTAGAGAGCGCAACATGACCATTTTGAGCAGTCGGCATAGAGTACACACTTTGCACCTAGCCAAGGTAGCTATCAATAGTCTAATGCTCTATCAAGTGTCATAGGATTCGACCATGGTACAGGTTGTTTCAATTGTGGTCAACAAGGACATATTACTAGATAATATTCGTAGAGGAGCACTGTAGGGTTTAGTCAAAGGCTAGTGGCTTCAAATCCACTAGTGGGTTATGTTGGTAGGTCACACAAGGTTTTCAAAGTGGTTTCAACCACCAGGGTATTGTGGTGGAGCCATCAGGTGTGTTACATGGCACTCATATTTCTATACTCTTTGATTTTAATGTGTTAAACTCATTTATTTCCCCTTTAGTAGTTCAACATTGTAGAGTGGTGGTAGTAATGCAAGGCATTAAGTGGTGGGTTGAATTGGACTCTGGGGTGAAGGTGTCAGTAGAATCCCTTGTTCTGGGATGTAGCTTGGGAATTGGATCATTTGTGACTTCGGTGGATCTTTGAATTCTCCCCCTTGGTTCCTATGATGTGATTTTGGGGATGGATTGGCTAAGTGCTCACCGGGTGATAATTTACTATCATTGTAAGTCTATACATTTTCTAGATCATTCTAGAGGTGAGCTTGAGATTGTTGGCTTATAGAGACCTATCTCCTTACAGATCATATTTTCAATGCACCTAAAGATATGTTTCCATCAAGGATGTCAGTTTTTTGTGGTCATGGTCAATGAACTAGATATGGACGAGGGTCAAGAGGTGACTCTAGATGATTATCCTCTCCTTAAGGAGTTTTTAGATGTATTTCCAAGTGAGGTTTTGGGGATGCCACCAAAGCATGACATCGACTTCAGGATTTATCTTGTACCTGGAGCTAAGCTTATCTCTAAGGCTCCATATAGGATGAAAACTCAAGAGCTTCAGGAGCTCCATTTGTAGCTGGAGGAAATGCTTTCAAAAGGGTTTATCCATCCTAGTATTTCTGATTTGGGAGCACCTATCATATTCATGAAAATAAGGATGGTTCTCTCCATCTTTGTACTGATTATAGACAGCTAAATAAGGTGATGGTGAAGAATCACTATTCTTTGCCAAGAATTGACGATCTATTTGACTAGATAAAGGGAGTTGTGGTATTCTCTAAAATTGATCTCAAGTCGAGATACCATTAGTTGTAGATTGTTGAGGAGGATGTACACAAAAGTGCATTTCGCACTCGATACACGAATTACGAATTCACTGTCATGTTGTTCGGTTTGACGAATGCACCATCAGTTTTCATGAGCTTGATGAATGGTTTTTTTTAGACCTACTTGGATATATTTGTTCTCATTTTCCTTGATGAGATCCTGACTTACTCAAAAACTATGGAGGATCATGATGAACATTCGAGACAGGTGTTGCAATGTTTGAGAGACAATTATTTTTTTGTAAATTTGGCGAAGTGTGAGTTCTTTAAGGTAGATTTGAAATACTTGGGGCATTTTATATTAGGAGAATTCATTTTCATGGATCCCTCAAAGATCCAAGCCATCATTGATTGGCCTACACCCATGAATGTTCCTGAGATTCACAGTTTTATGGGTTTGGCCGGTTACTATCAATGGTTTGTTCAGGGCTTCTCAAGGATTGCACATCCTATCACTTCTCTTTAGAGGAAACAAAATAAATTTGATTGGTTAGAAAAGGGTTAGTTAGCTTTTCAGACTCTTAAGGAGAAGTTGACCAGTGCACCTATTCTTATAGTACTTGATCCTACTAGGAACTTTGTGGTTTGCAATGATGCATCCTTGAAGGGGTTAGGGGTTGTTTTGATGCAAGAAGGTTGTGTGATTTATTATGAGTCGCGTAAGCTCAAGGATCATGAGTTGAACTACCCCACACATGATTTGGAGTTGGACATATTTTTTCATTCTTTGGTACGGTAGAGACACTTCTTATTGGGGCATAGGTTTAAGTTGCACAGTGATCATCATAGCTTGCAATATATTTTCACACAACCGAATCTTAATGCCAGACAAAGGAGATGGATGGAGTTTCTTTATAAATATGATTTTGATGTAAAATACATCAAAGGCAAGGAAAATATAGTGGAAGATGCTCTAAGTCGTCGGTGACATGAGTTATCTTTTGTGACTCTTGATGTTGACTTGAGGAGTCAGAGACTCTCAACACTTCCTTTAGACAACTGGTTCTAGGAGGTGAAGTCAGAGGTTGAGTTCGGTAGAGTTTTGGAGGGAAATATTGTAGGTTATAATCTTGAGTTTGATGGAATTTTGCGGTGTTTTGGTCACATGTATGTACCTCCCACTGAGGGTCTTGATACCCTAATTATAAACAAGGCACATCGAGCTCCCTATTCGACTCAATTGGGAGTTAAGAATATGTATGTAGATATTTGTTCGCTATATTTTTGGGCTGTAATAAAGAGAGATATTGCATATCTTGTGGCAAGATGTTTGGAGTGTCAGAGGGTAAAGCAGAGCACCAACATCTTGTAGGTATTTTACAACCACATCTCATTCCAGAGTGGAAATTGGATATCATATCGATAGAATTCATTGTTGGTTTTCTTATGTCTTCATGTCGACATGATGCTATCATGGTCACTGTTGATAGTTTGACCAATGTGGCACATTTTTCTCCCATTTGATCATCCTATACTACATCGTTTGTGGCTAGGATTTTTATTGATGACATTGTGAGGCTACATGAAATCCCATGAAGAATCATTTCTGACAAAGATATGGTGTTCACTTCTACTTTGTGGACATATTTGTAGTGTGCCTTAGGAACCCAGTTGAACTTTAGTTCTGCATACCATTCAAAAACAGATGGACAAAGCGAGAGGGTCAGCTTGGTTCTTGAGGAAATGCTCTGTATATATGTCATGGATTGGCAGTCTTTTTGGGAAGACTATTTGCATCTGGTTGAATTTGCATACAATAATGACTACCACCATTCTAGGAATTGTATGGACATCCATGTCAGATCTCATTGAATGGGACCGTCTTAAGGACAAAGTTTTTCTTGGTTCAGAGATGCTATAGGATATGGAACAAAAAGTTTCTCACATCATAGAACAATTGGTAGTAGTTCAGGATAGATAGAAGAAGTATGCCGATGTGTGTAGGGTTGACCGTCATTTTTTCAGTTGGTGATCGGGTGCTTCTTCGAGTGTGCCCATGAAAGAGCCCCATCTACTATGGGAAAGGATCTAATTTGGAGCCTTGTTTTTTGAGTCTATTTGAGGTTCTTGAGAGAATTGGACCCATTGCTTACCATCTAGCCTTACTACCTAGTCTATCATGCATACATGATGTGTTTTACATTAATGTACTTAGGCCTTATTATCCTGATATATCTCATGTTCTCAATTAGAATGTGTTACAGGTAGACGACGGGTACCTCGCATTGGAACTTGTGGTTGTTCTTCAACACGAGAGGCTCATTCTCAAGGGAAGAGAAATTGATCAAGTGTAGATCCAATGGGACCCTAATGATGAGACATCAGTGACATGGGAGGATGCATCCTACATTTGAGAGTCTTTTCCCTATTTGTTTTGTGGCTTCCAAGAGTAATCCTAGTTCTAGGGTGGAGGATGTAGTTCCTCTCGTGTTATTGTTACTCTTATGATACTTTTTCGTGTGTGGTTCATACCATTTGGATACTGTTTATGTTTTATGCATACTTGAGACTATGTTGGTGACTATTTCACTGTGTTGTTTAGTTACTTGATAATTCTTCTTATTAGACTTGGTATTTTACGACACTGCTACTATTTCTTATCATATGTGGACATATTTTTTTATGTTATGTTTATGTAGTTATTTACTTATTCTTTAACAATGTTGTTGTTTAGAATATGGTTATTGTTTGAGGTTTGGGTGGGAGGGATGGTGTCACATCACTCATCTATGAGTGCCTTGCTACATTGCAATTCTCTCTCATGGTATGTTAGGTAGTGAATATATACGTTGTTTTGACACTTGGTTTTATGTAGGACTACAAGTACTGGGCATCGACTCCACCCACACCGTCGGGTTTGAGCATGCCCAATATACCCAATGGATATGATGTGGTCTAGGGAGTTGACAAGAAAGTGCCCTTGTTTGTGTCTATCATCCTATCGGTTTTTGACGATGTCCTCCATCAGTATCTCGTTCTGTTATGGTGTCGTTTTGTTACATGTCATTCATTTTAAGTGTTAATTTAGTAACATGTTAATTGTGTGGTTTTGTAACGTTTATCATTATTATTTATTTATTTCATTTAATTTAATGATGTTTTAAATTTATTTTAATTAATTTAATTAATGCATTAAATTTAATTATTAAAATTATTTGTGAAGGTGTTAAGTATTTAATTAAATATTCAATTAGTTTGGAAATTGAAATGATTTGTAGATTTAAATGTGTAATTGTATTATTATTTATTTTTTGATGTTAAATATTTAAATAGTAAGGTGGGACAATATTTTAATTTTAATATTGTTAATGTTTAAATTTATGATTAGATAATATTGTGCATTTAAATTATTATTTTGGATTTATTCGAAATGGAAATTTAAGTGAAAATGGAAAAATTGAAAAAGTCTAGAAAAAGATATAAAAAAAGGAAATGAATTACATGCAATTACATGAATCTATTCGAACTGGAAAATTTACTGCAAGTGACTGATTTTTGTTTTAATTTTTAATTTTTGTTTTTCAAAAATAAAAAATAAAAAAATAATTGGAATGGAGAGAGAAAAAAAAGGGATTGTTGGGGAATTATCGTGATATAGGAAATTCATTTGTGAAAGGAAGAATAAGAAAATATTCCTTCTCCATAATAATCCTTTGTAAAAATAAAAAATAAAAAATCATAATATGACAACTTTTGGGAATTGAGAAGAAGTTGTTGTGGTGCAACAAAGATCAATCTGGGGCAGCGTAAGAGGTCATTCTTGATCATCGTCTTCATCAATGAGAATTGGATTGTAGGTCGGTCATCAATTATCCTACTTCTATTCTCAATTACATAGTAATCTCCATGTTGATGATTTTATATTTTAAATTATTGCATTATGTTTCTTTAAGTATCAAATTCTCCAGTAGGGCTGGCTATTTATTTACTTTATTTCATTTGAAGATTCCTTGCATGTCATTGCAATTGAGTCCTTTCTTGGAAATCGTCATGCCCTCAATCTACTATGATGGTCATATTTTTGTTTTCAGACCTGTTGTGAAAATCAAATCCTTCCTTGCATACTCTACTAATTCTCATGGATATTGTATAGTGTTTTGTTTACCATTCATATGTTCTTTCTTGGGCTGGGAGGTTTGATCCTTGTAAGGGATGAATGTGCGGCTGAAATGGTTTTCGCAAAATATGGTGCGATCAATGTTTTTTCGCATGGATGGGTGGTGTAAGTTGCACCCTTCTTCACTCGACCTTGGCTCAGCTGTAGAAACTGACACATGCATATATATATGTATGTATGTATGTGTGTGTATACATTTGTTGTCTTGTATATGTTTGATTTAAATATATGATATTTTAAATCTGAGTAATAAAGAAACAACAAATATACATATATATGTGTGTACGTTGTCTTCATATAACTCTGATTAAAATAAAATATATTATTGGTGAACTGAGATTTAAAATATTATTATTTGTAAATTCAGATTTGAAGTATTATTATGGTGAAGTATATTTGTAGATTAAAAAATAATAGTTAACATTGAAATGATGGAACCATTATTTTGTAAATTGATATATTTATTCATTTAGAAAAAAAGCATAAAATTGATAAAAGTAATAGTGATAGTCTTTTATTCATGCATTATTTTCAATTAAATAGAAAAGTAAATTGAACGCTTGTTTATATAAATTGTGTGATTTTATTGATGCATTGAAATCTATTGATAACCCTTATCATTATTTAAATTAGGAAAAATTATCTTTCTGAATGCATCTATTTTGATGGATGTGATTATCCGTTGATTTTAGATTTTTTCAATAAAAATGTTATGTGATGTTTAATTTATTGTTATGGGTTATTTTATCTTCATTTTGACTTTGTGTCATGGGAACCCATGTTTTTATTCTCATCCTTGGGTAGAGGTTTTAGTAACTTCTAGAGGTTAGGGGAAAATTTGTCGATTTGGGCTCTCTATTGTTTTAGTGCATCTGTTGACTTATGTTGATGGTGGGTGTTACCTCCTTTGTTTTTGGTTCAGTGATATGGTATATGTATGTAAGATGGTTCATGCCTCACATGTTGTGTGTTATGTACACTTTGATTTTATGTGAGCTGGGGTACACCCCTTGCTTTGTTTTCGGTTTGGGTGTCCATAGGGAGAGTGGCTATTCATGGGGGCTAGCACACAAAGGGGCTATCAGGATAACCCATGGAAGATTTTTCTAAACAAGTGATAATATAATTAATCAACTAGTAGGCTTGGGCAGTTAAACACTAAATAGTATTAATTATGTGCCTCACCCATTCCATTAGTGCTTCCTTAGGCTAAGGATGGGGTGAGAAGACCTGGTTAGTAAAATGACTGTCTTGTCCACATGAAAGGTAAGTGGTTTTGCATGAGTCACCCTATGGAGTAGCGCTTTGAGATAGGCAATCAGGATAACCATAGATGGAGGTGACACCTTGTCATAGGTTTTCTGGATAATCCATGTAAGGCTATGCAATGACACTCTCCTATAGTACCTATTTATCTTCCCTTGCTTTGGCTGCCTCTAGGAGTGTTGTTACATTTGTTTAATGTTTTTATGCATTGGAGTTGTGTAAGCCTCATTTTCTTGACATTTTTTTGGATGTGGGTCCTTTCTTGTCATCTCTTAGCATGGGGGGTAGACATTCAGGTCCACATGGTCGGGTGGAACATGCTACACACCCCATTGGGTTCCCAGGTTTTGTTTATGAAGCGAGGAGTAGAAGCAAATGCAAAGATTCCAGGGCTTCACTTGATTTAAGACTGTTCTATGCTTTGTACTTTATTCATCAATGTTGTATTATTCTTGTACGTGGTGTAATCTTCATGTTGAAATAAGGGAAGCATTATGTAATGTATTACTGTATTTATGATGTGTTGTATCTGTGGAAATATGTTCCACAATTGCAATCTTGAACTATGAATTGAAATGTAATAAAATCTTTGTCATCTCTATTGGTTATGGATGGTTTTATGCTTATCATTATTTTATCTTGTGAATGTATGCTTCTATCATTTATTCACTTGGGATTTAGTTTGTAATGATGTTTTTGGTTGGGAAAGTTTACAATTAATGCAACCATGCAACCCCATGGGATTAGTTAGGTGTTGTTATGTAATTATCACAATTTTGTATGATTATTTAATTAATGGTTAATGCATAGTTATCTTTTTTTTTTTAAATTATTCCATCTTTGGTTAGTTGGTTGTTGTCCTATGGGGTTTGCATGGCAGGACATTAAAACTCTCCTCCTCGATCTGAAATTATGACCTTGATCATGTGTCCAGTCTTCTTTTCAGCTTGGGCCTTAATCAACAAAAAATTATCAAATGCTTTAGACTTATACTTCAAAAAATAGACCCATGTCCTACGGTTGTAATCATCAGTGAAGGTCATAAAATATTGGATTTTACTAATAGATGTGGTTTGTATAGGGCCTACCAAATCCATGTGCACTAGCTCTGATGGTTCTCTTACCATTGTAGAGTTGTCTGATTGAAAGTGTTTCCTATGTTGCTTGCCCAAAATTCAAGCCTCACACTTAATATTAGGCTCTACTATTCTTGGAAAACCATCAATCATTTTTTCTTGGACAAAATACTCAAACCAGCATAGCCTAAGTGTCCATACCTAATATTCCATAGCTTGTAGGGGTCTTGAATGGTACTCCTAAGGGATACTTGTTGTACTGCTATACATTTTTCATTCATGAGAGGTGCAGCTACAGACTGAGATGAAAAAATGTCTCAATCTTCAAAGGAGACATATGGTTCTTTGTCATTTGAAATACTGCAAACACTTTCATCCTCTCATTCTTTTTATAAGTAATGCATTGAACCTTCTCCATGAAAACTTTATATCCATTTTAGATCAGTTTTCCAACACTCATGAGGTTATGCTTTAACCCAAGAGAAAAACATACATATTGAATCTCCTTCTTTTCACCTCACTTGGTGCAGATCATTATAGATCTGTTTCCCACAGCTGGAACTAATCCATTGTTCCCCATTCTTATCTTCAACTTTACATTCTTATCAATGAAATAAAAAAAACTTTCATTACCACTCATGTAGTTGCAACAACCATTGTCCAAATACTAGAATTCGGGGCTGCCTTCTTCACCAATGTTGTACATGATGAAGGCTATGGATTGATTGCCTTTAGCCACATTTGCATTTTTTTTGACTGATTGTTGTTCTTTTTCCAGCACTCAATTGCATAATGACCAAATTTATGATAGTATTAACATTCAACATTTCCTTTTTCATACTTTTGATTTGAACTGTTGTTCTTCTTTCCTTGTTGAGAGTTGCTCTAAGAGTTTCTCGCTCCCTCTTGGGTACTTTCTCATTCTGAGCTTTCTCCTCTAGCATTTCCTTGTCCAGAGTTTCCACGAACTCTACCTCTTGATATCCTTCCACCATTGTTTCTTCTCCCCTTCCTCTTGCATTTAACTAAGCTTTAAAATATTTCTCTTGGGAAGAAGTAGCAAACCTATTTAGGCACTACTCATGGGTTTGAAGAGAACCCATCAACTCATTTGCCGTCAAAGTAGAGAGGTCCTTTGCCTCTTTAATGGAAATGATGATTGTATCATACTTGGAGGGAATTTTTTTGAGGATCTTCTCCACAATCCTTCTTTCCTCCATGGTTTCACCATTCTTCCTCAACTCATTTATCAAACTGGAGAATGTTTTGTGGAATTTTGAAATGGATGCATTGTCCCTCATCAAGAGAGTCTCAAAATCTCTTTGAAGCATCTTAAGCTTCCCCAACCTGACTTTATCAGTCCCTTTGTAGCTGGTTTGGAGGATTTACGAAGCTTTCATTTCATATTCAGCTACTATTATTCTAGGAAAAATGGCCTCTGTCAAGGTTGCTTCAATTAGACTGAACGCTTTTGCATCCTTCCTCCTTAACTCCTTCAATTCGTTCTTTTGATTATTTGTGAGGGAAATAAATGTTGTTGGGTCATCATTGAACCCACTAATCACAAGCTCCCATAAATCATTTGCAACCATTATGGTCTTCATATTATTTTCCCAAAAATCACAATTCTATCCATTAAAGGATGGTGGTTGCTTCCAACCCTTCCCCTCATCTCCACCCATGTTAACTACACAAAAAATTGAATACCCAGAAAAAAAAATTCCCTAACTCATAAAGAAATGGGGCCTATGGCTCTGATACCATGTCAAAAATTTTGAATGCACAAAATAATAGAGATTTGCTTCTCTATTTCTAAAGCTAACTTGAAATACCCAAAAACAATTGCAAAATAATCAAAACAAAGATTTGGAGACACACTGTTAGGCATGCAAACTTGCTTGTTCTATTAACCAGAAAATAATATTAAAAAATGATTTCAAACTGAAACTATAAACTATAAACTATTAGGAGAAATCTGGAGCTTCTCATATAGATTGACAATATTCAGGAGCTTCTGGGAGCTCACTGTTCTTCCTCTACATAGAATGATTTGGAGCAGTCTGCCACTTCCTACACACATTGCTACCTATCTATAGAGATTAAGATCAATCACTGCTCAAACACATACAAATAAAAATACAACTTCTTCTATCTAGGAGCTTCTCTGAATCACACAAAGAACCAACACAAAATTCCTTTTCTCAGATTAATGTTGCTCTTCTTCTTGCAGTAGAAAAAAACTCTTGGTTGTCTATATTCATTCATACCTTTTGTCCATTCAAAATTTCCTCTCAAAATTTTAGTTCAACTAATTCTTTTGTAGACTAAGTTGCACGTCAGGACCAAGTTGAGAAAGAAATCCCCAAAATAATCTTCCAGTTGTGTTGGCAACAGATGCCCCTAGCAGGTAGGTGGCAATGGGAGGAGGGTCAGGGACAATTACTTTTTCCAACATGGAACACGTGATGATCTAGATGGGGCTCCCTAGTGCTTATTTGAAATACGTTGGGAGTAAATATGAAAGGTGACACTTTCATTAATGTTTTGTGTCATGATTTCATCCTTCAAATTAGTGTTTGGGTCCTTGGTTTGGCTTTGTGACTACTGTCATAATTTGTAGACTATGCTTGGTGTTTTTGGATGAATCTTTAGTATGGGTTATTTGTGGAGCAGCAGTGGGTGGTTCATCTTTTATTCATCTTGGTTTGGTATCTATAAACAATGCATGTATGGGGTTCTTTGTGTATTCTTTTATGTACACTATGGCAGTAAAATGTAATTATTTTTTATATCAATATAATTTTGTTTACATACCTAGAAAACACAAAACAATAAACGTTTTTGCATTAGAAATAATTCAATATCATAGATAGAAATCCATTTACTTAGAAAGTTTAAATTTTATTTTAATATGTTTACATTCAAGTTACTTTAATTTTTATATAAGTATTTGTACATTTTATTTCTTTGGTTCCCTTTTTATAAGGAATAATGATTGCCATATTTAGCTTTAATTTTTTAATGTAAAATATACTATAAGATATTATTTTTCAAGTATTTATTTGTAATTAGGTTTTTTATATAAGTAAAATAGGCACCTCAAAATGATATCTCTCGATGTCTTTTATGTAGATTTTTTGAAGATAGATATGCTATTAACATCTAGAATTGCAACATACAAACAAAATTATTTTCATGAAGAAATAAATTTCCTAAAGATAATTGACTAATAGCTTAACAAAATAAATAAATAAATAATGTTTATTTATTTAGAATCATTGAAAGAGATTTGTACTTTTATAATTATTTAAGATTTATTTTTAACCACCTTTCTAAGATTTAAAAATATAAATTATGCCTCTGTAACATAAATTTACTTTATAGAGAATCTATCTATAAACAAATTAAACTAGTAAATATATCATAATTATGCCTATCTAAAAAATATTGTATTTTACTTTAGAAATATTTTATTTATTATATAGATGGGTCATATATTTTTATTATTAAAAATTAATATTTTTGGCATCTAAATGATGGTAAAATCTAATGAAAAATATAGTTATTTTTGTTAAAACATGCATGTTATTACACTTAACACCCTTTGTTTCTATAGTAGGATGTCTCTTAGCATTAATAACTCTAAAATAAAAAAAATGAAATTATTAAATACTTTTAAATTAAAATAAAATAATAAAAATAACTTCTCTATATACAAACCTTGATATAATATGTATATTTGGAAGGTTCACACACAAAACCATATGAAAAGTGTTGCAAGTATGGAGATGTTTTATGGTGTTGTCATTAATGTTTTCATTGATGTTAATACTGTACAGGTTGAGCAAGTTGTGTATTTTGCAAGTTCTCTTGAGAAAATTGAGAAATGATGTAAACCAGTGTTGAAGTGTGTTATGAGCATAATCTGGTATTGTGGACCTCACTTCCTTTGTGTTTATCTTTCACCTATGAGGTTTTATAGGTGTGTTCTTGAGATTAAGTGGATTATATATTTTGAGTTTTAGCTTCTGGGTTGATGGAGAGTAGAAGTTATTTTAACCAGTGTGTGAGCTGGGTTTGCAGATTTATTTGGTAGTTGACTGTGATTTTTTTTTTTCTTCCGTAGTCCTCTGGTATTTGGTTTCAAATCTTGTGGACCTAGGAGATTACATTATGTTTTTTTTTTCTATATTATAGAAAATTTGTATGTGTTTTTGCACTCTAGAAGGCTTGCTCCAGAGCTCCGGTATTTTGACTGGTTGTCTTGGTTGGACTGGTGAAGTATTCTCTCAAATGAAGTTTTTTGAAGATATTGTAGATGTATCTGAGATGTTCTCAAGATGGTAAAATGACTGGTGAAGCATGTTGGACCATCCACATGAGATTATCTTGTTGGTGATGTGTGTACTTCAAGTTCACCAGTGTTTACACATTAAATTATGTTTGTGCATCAATTTTTGAAAGCATGTGCATGATCCAAGATGGTGTTTGGGTCCTAAATTAAATATGTAATTGTTCCTCTCACATTCTTATCCACCGCGGGAATATTGAGTATCTGACCTTGTTTGAATTTGCAATTAGTAATTGTATAGCTAATCTTATGAATGTCTCTAAGGTTGAAGATGGTATATAAGTGAATCAAGTTGAAGCGAATTGATCATTCATCCATTATTTGATTTGAGCAAGATAAGAGTGTGATAATAAGTGTGAAAATCAGAGTGTGGAAGAGAGAAGTGTAGGAATAGAACTTAATTGTATTTATATTCTTCTGTTCAAGTTGCAAAGTGTGTGGAACTCCTAATGGTGGATCTTTATCTATTTATTTGTAATTTTATATAGGCAGTGAGCCTCCTTCTCTGGATAGTGAGTCCTAAGGTAGTGAGCCCTTAATATGGGTAGTGAGCCCGTGTATATGATTTTTCATTCTTCTATATTGTGAGTTAATCCTCACCATGATTTTTCCCTCATTGGGTTTTCCACATAAATTTGGTGTCTTTGGTGTTATGTTTCTATTATTTGCATTTCATGTTTACACTTAATAACAAATTGAAGTTAAAGTGAAATTATTTAATTTTATAAGTGGAAAGGATTGATACAAGTGATTCACCCCTCATCTCAATTATCTTGTGTGCATTTCAATAATTGGTATCAGAGACACGGTTCCTTGATGAAAAGATTAACTACTTGATGTAGATTAGATGGCACATGAATTGCAGCTTCCTATATTTGATGGATCTGATTACAATGATTGGAAAGAATAGATGAGAAGTTACCTAATTTCAATTAGTTTAAATACTTGGAAAGTTGTGGAGATGAATTATGTGATTCCATTAGTCAGTCCTTCCACTGTTGATGAGGTTGCAGCTTTTGAAGAGAATGAAAATGTGAGGTTTTCTATCTTTAGTGCATTATCTAAAACTAAAAGATCAAAAGTTATTTCTCTGGCTACTCCATATGAAATGTGGACAAAGTTGAAATAAATTTATGAAGGAAATGAGAGTGTAAAGATTTCAAATAAACTAACTGCTAAGCAAAAATTTGAGAATCTGAGAATGGAAGATGGAGAAGACATTGCGAGCTATTATCAAAGAGTTGATACTATAGCAACCAAAATCAAGAATCAAGGTGGTACCATGAAGGATGAGGATATAATTGAGAAGATCTTGATGACCTTAAAAGACAATTACATTGACAAAGTTTCTTCTCTTGAAGAACAATACGATCCAAACAAATTTACTAAGGAACATCTATTTGGTGTCCTCACTGCATTTGAGATGAGAAAATTTGCAAGAGAAAAGGAGAAGAGTGAAACAACCTTTGAAGAAATGAAGATAGGAGATGATGATGATGAAGATGATACAAAAGATCTGGAAGCTAATTTTACAAGGAGATTGAAGAAAGGTACTAGTAAATACAAAGGTAAGTTGCCTTTTAAATTTTCTAGCTTTGGAAATATTGGTCATTATGCATCAAGATGTCCTAATAGAGCTACACAAAAGAAGAATAAGGATGGTCATAACAATAACTACAAGGAGAAGAAGAAAATAAATTTCAAGAAGTTGTATTATGTCAAATAAGATGCAGGTATTTCTGATGATGAATCAAACATTGAGGAAGATAAGGATGAAGTATTTTTTCTATCCCTCAAAAACAAATGTGGAAAGGAATATGGTCCAGAGAACAAGAAAGATGAAACAAAAGGTACTTTGGTGACAACTTTCCATGCTAGAAAGGATGAATACTTTTGGTTAATTGACATCAGATGTTCAAATCATATGAATGGAGATAAGAGTAAATTTACTAAACTTGAGAAGTATGGAGGTATAGTCATGTTTGGAGATGACTTTGGTACTAAGATTTTTGGTAAAGGAATGATTAGCTTTGATGGAAAACACAATACTGAGAATTTTTATTATGTGAAGGGTTTAAGACATAATCTCTTAAGTGTTGGATAGATGTGCAACTAATATTTTAAGCTTGTGAGATAATAAAATAATCTAGAACTGTGGTTGCAGCTAGAAGAAGGAATCATGGAAATATCTATCAAATTAAAGGAGGTGATGGACAATGTTTTATTTCACGGATTAATGAGAGTTGGCCATGGCATAAGAGAATGGGACATGTGAATTTTAATAATATGGTTAGAATCAGTTCTAGAGAAGTTGTGAGAGATCTGCCTAGAATCACAAATCCTTCTAATTCAATTTGTAGTAGTTTTTAGATGGGAAAGCAAACAAGAAGCAATTTCAAGGGAAAAGATCAATCTTCTACCAGAGTTGTTGAATTAATTCATACAGAACTTTGTGGTCCTACAAGAATAGGTAGCCTGAATGGTGACGAGTAATTTATAATTTTAATTGATGATTATTCTATGATGAAATGGGTTACATTTATTAGAGAAAAATATCAGCCTCTTGATAGATTTAAGGTGTTTAAGGAAAGAGAAGAAAATGAGGCAAATTTGAGAATTAAATGTTTAAGATCTGATAGAGGTGGAGGGTTTACATCTGGTGAATTTAATGAACTATGTGAAGAGCATGGCATACAAAGATATAATTCTTCTCCTAGAACCCCACAGTAGAATGGAGTTGTTGAGAGAAAGAACGAGATTGTACAAGAGGCAGCTAGAACCATGATGAAAGAATCAAATTTTTTTGATGTGTACTAGAGGGAAGCTATACATACTGATTTTTACATTCTTAACAGAGTTCAAATTAGGGGTAACAACCCTAAGAATCCTACTATGAAATACTTTAAGGTATTTTGTAGTAGATGTTACATGAGAAGAGATGAAGAAAATCTTGAAAATTTTGATGCTAGATGTGATGAAGGAATCATTCTTCGTTATTCTAATAACAAAAAAGCTTATAGATGTTTTAATAAAAGGATGAGAAAAAACATTGAAAGTACTAATGTGAAGGTTGATGAAGCTATGTATAGACAAGTGGAGATAACTGAAGTTGAACCTAATGAGCCTATCTGTGAGAAAGTTCAGGAAGAAGAGAAGGAAGAGAAAGAACAAAGTGAAGAAGAAGAAGAGCATCTGGAAAATACACAAAAGACTCCTAAATATGTTCAGAAAAATCATCTAGAGGATCACATAATTGGAGACAAAAATGAAGGAGTGAAGATAAGAAGAAAAGTGGTTGAGGTAAACTTTTGTTTACTTTCTATGATAGAACCTAAGACTATGAATGAAGCATGTAATGATGAATGTTGGATGAAAGTAATGCAAGAGGAATTATAGAAGATAGAGAAGAATGAGACTTGGGAATTAGTCCCTAGACCTACAAACAAGAATTTGATTGGTTCAAAATGGGTGCTCAAAAAAAATTGAATGAAGATGGTGAAGTGGTTAGGAATAAAGAAATATTATTATGTAAAAGATATTCATAGGTTGAAGGAATAGATTTTGAAGAAAATTTTGCACCTGTAGAAATAATGGAAGCCATTCAGATGTTCCTTGCATTTTCAACGCATAAAGATTTCAAGGTATATCATATGGATGTCAAGTCTACATTCCTGAATAGGGAATTGGAAGAAGTATACATGGAGCAACTAGAAGGTTTTTCATTGTCTGATAAACTGGACATGGTTTGTAAATTGAAGAAAGATTTATATGGTCTGAAGCAAGCTCTCAGAGCTTGGTATGCTAGGTTGGATAATTACTTGAGAAAACAGGGATTCAACAAGAGGTCCACATACATCAATCTTTACTTTAAGATTGAGAAAGGTAAGATGTTGATAATTATGGTGTATGTTGATGATATCATATTTGGTGGAAATGAAAGTATGTGTAAGAAGTTTTCTAATGAGATAAAATTTTTTTTCGAAATTTCTATGATTGGTGAACTGAATTTTTTCCTTGGAATTCAAGTTAATCATAATAACAAAGGGATATTCATTTGACAATCTAAGTATGTTAAGGAATTTTCAAAGAAGTTTAGAATGGATGAATCTAAACTAGTTTGTACTCCTATGGTAATTGGTTGTAAGTTGAATAAGGATGTTGAATCTGCTAAAGTTGATCAGAGCATGTACAAATCCATGATTGGTGGATTATTGTATCTTATTGCTACTAGACCTGACATTATGCATGTAGTATGTCTAGTAGCAAGATTTTGAGCAGAATTGAAGGAACCACATGTTACAACTATGAAAAGGATATTCGAATATCTTAAAGGAACTCTAGATTTTAGGCTATGGTATCTGAAGGAAAATGATTTTACATTGATGCTGATTGGGTTGGATGTGTAGATGACCAAAAAACTACAAGTGGAGGAGCACTCTTTCTTGGAGGAAGATTAGTTGCATGGTTGATCAAGAAATAGGATTCAATTTCTTTATCTACTACAAAAGCAGATTATATTGTAGCAACATCCTACTATACACAAGTATTGTGGATGAAGAAAACTTTGATGGATATAGGTATGATGAGTGATGAGCCTACTGCTATCTTTTGTGACAATACAAGTGTTATAAACATATCAAATAATCTAGTAATGCATTCTAGAATAAATCACATGTCTATTAAGTATCACATTTTGAGGGAGAAGGTGTTGAGGAATGAAGTTAGACTTGAATATATTCCTCCTAAAGAATAAGTTGTAGAAATATTCCCTAAGCCCTTTCTGAAGGATACTTTTGAGTATCTCATAGGGAAGCTAGGGGTTTTTGCCTCTCCCTCTTTGAACTAAGTGCATCTGGCGGTGCATCAGTACAATGGATTCATAGACTTCTTTGTTTTGGACTGATGATTGAGGTCTACTCCTCATGGGGAGTAGAGTAGAATTTTTTATGTGTTTTTACACTTTGAAAGGCCTGCTCTAGAGCTTTGATATTTTGACTAATTGTCCCGGTAGGACTGGTGAAGTATTCTTTGTGAATTAATTTTGTTGAAGATGTTGTGGTTGTATCTGATTTGTTCTCAAGATGGTAAAATTATTGGTGAAGGGTGTTGGTCCATCCGCATGAGATTATCTTGTTGGTGATACGTGTACTTCAAGTTCATCGGTGTTTTCATTAGGTTTGGCCGACCTAGTGTTTACACATTACATTATGTTTTTGCATTGATTTATAAAAGTGTTTGTGTGATCCAACATGGTGTTTGGGTCCTAAATTAAATATGTAATTGGTCCTCTCACATTTTTATCCACTGCAGGAATGTTGAGTAGCCAAACTTGTTTGAATTTGTAATTTATAATTGTATAGTCGACTTTATAAATGTCTCTAAGGTTGAAGATGGTGTATAATCGAATCAAGTTGAAGTGAACTGATCATCCATCCATCATTCAATTGGAGAAATAGAAGAGTGTGCAAATAAGTGTGAAAAGAAGAGTGTGGAAGAGAAAAGGGAAACAACAGAACTTAATTGTATTTATATTCTTTTGTTCAGGTTGTGAAGTGTGTGGAACTCCTGGTGGTGGATGTTTATCTATTTCTTTGTAATTTTTTGTAGGTGGTGAGCCTCCTTCTATGGACAAGAAGTCCTAAGGTAGTGAGCCCTTAATTTGGGTAGTGAGCCTTCATATCTAGGTAGTGATCCCTCAGGAAATGAGCCTATGTATCTAGTTTTGCATTCTTCTATATTATGACTTAATCCTCACCATGGTTTTTCCCTCATTAGGTTTTCCACGTAAATTTGGTGTCTCTAGTGTTGTGTTTCTATTATTTGCATATCATGTTTACACTTAATAATAGATTGAATTTAAAGTGAAATTGTTTAAGTTTATAAGTGGAAACAATTGATACAATTTATTCACCCCCCTCCCCCCCTCTTAGTTGTCTTGTGTTCATTTCAACAGAAATATTATATAAAAGGTTTGCATATATATGTTAAAAAAATTATTTCAATATTTTTAAAGTAATTATAATAAATAAATCTCTATCTATAAAAGTGTTTATATAATTATTTATAAATATATAAATTTACATGCATATAAGTGTTGATGTGGTTTGTAGTCACACACAACTTAGTTAAAATTTACAAATAAATTTACCTCTCTTGAAAGAAAATTAAACTTTTGAACATAATTCAATTATTTGAAAGTTTCAAATGTTAGGTCTTAACTTGCAAGATACTATAGTAGTTTCATGTGATTATTGTTACAATGAAGTGACTTAGGTACTAGAAACTGCAAGATAAGGTTAGATCTAGAAAATAACTTCATTTACATATTCTAATATATATAGGTTCTCTTTGATCTATAATATGATTAGATTTGTGCATTTCAAAAAACTTTGTGTCATATGATCTACAATATTTTGATGCCTTAAAATTTAAAATTTTGAAGGAAAATGAAAAAGATCGAATGAGAATGTGATAAAAGTTAGAAATCCTAAGTTTCCCAGTAATCTTGAATGCATATAATCAAACGATAAGATATATCATGTTTCACTAGATTTTGTCACAATTACATGTAAACTGTGAAAATATATGAAGGATAACTCATCGCACTAAGAAATTGTTCAAATGCATCAAAATATTGGTGCAAAAATTTGATGTTTCAAAGTAAATGATAAGAGTGTAGTCATGTATGGTTTACAATTTAGAAATGACGTTCATTCGACACCAAATTTATAAATTCAAAAAATATAGACAAATAGTTTCACTCGTCTAGGTGAAAGGAAACCATGAAGTAAGAAAAATATTCACAATTCTTCAATATGTTCCTCATAGTTATCAAGAATTTTTAGTCTATAGCCTAATCTCCTAATTTTTTTCTATTTTGGCCTTTTATAGAAACGAGGCACTCAAAAATGAATTACAATGATCAATGACTCAAATTTCCTTAAAATCAATCATTCTCTTAGCAAAACAAATTAGTAAAAATATGATTTTCAACTTCAAATTTAATTTTTATAGAGATATCAATGTTTTTGATTATGGGTCAAATAGGTTTTGATGGGACCTGAAACCTAGTACAACGACTTTGAAGGGACCCACAACCCTACCAAAGAAAATCATGCTACAAATAAGATAAAACACATAACAAAAACAGCCCAATAGAAACCACTAAAAGAAAAACAGGACTACATAGACAACACCATACAAACAAGCAAGGGACCGAGACCCCTTTACAACCTAGCTTTAATCTGGGTCCATAAAACCTTACATACACAAAAAATCTACTTGCATCTGCGAGGCACCAACAAACCAACCACTCATGGATGAAACCACTGAGCCAAGAGAGATAACCAACACAATGGTGTAGAACACAATAAAACCCCTAAACAAAAACACCAACAAATCCAACAACCCCACCTCAATAGGGGAGTTAGAGAGCACAATATACCACTGGAGCACATCAGCCAACTCGTAGCAGCACCCCACCAAAATCACCAACCCCACCTCCACCTCAGTAGGAGGGAGCTCCCATCTATAAGAGAGGAAGGAATGAGAGCCCAACCCTCTTAAGCCATCACTCTTCTGCTCACACATGCTCCCCCTTGATAGGAACTGGTAGAAGAGAGAACTCCCACAAAGCCTACAACACCCACCTCCACCTCAATACAAGAGGGCTTTGCCTCAATAGGAGTAGTATCCACCTCCATAGAAGGCACCAATTGTAGATTCAAAGGGAAAACAACACAAGGTAGAGAAATCACAACCAACATTAGAAAAGCAAGGTAGTGAACCAAGAAAGAGGGAGGATGCACTTCAACCACTAGAGAAAAAAACTAATGCATCTGAGCCTTAAGAGAATAAAATGAAACAACTCAACCCATGGAATACCCATGATTCTCAAAAAAATTAGCCAACATTCATGTCACCACAAAACAACAAGGAGCCAAAAATGAAGCCACAACCACTCTAAATAAAGCCCATGAACATAAGAGACTTCAGCCAAAGCATCAAATCATCCCTCAACATCAAATCAATAGAAGCCTCACCCTCTTCAAGCCCGCAAAAACCATCCCCAACAAAGAGATCATCCAAGAATAAGGGAAGCCAAACTTGGCCCAAAAGGGAGAAAACCCTCCAATCATCAAAGAACCCAACAACATAGATCTTCCATAGGGACAAGAAACCCCACATAATGATTAGCATGAAAGAAAAAAATGGGAAAACTAGAGTCCTAAACAAACATAGGCCTGAAGCCAAACCAAAACACAACCCATATTCAGCCTCAACCATACCAATAGACCCCCAAAAAATGATAAACCAGAGAGAGAAAGGGCCCTACAGTAGACAACATGAAAACCACAAGCCAAAGAGAGGAATAAACCACATTCAGAAGGCACCACAAAACTACACCATCAACCTCTCCCTGGTCACCAAAAGTAGCAAAGTCGACAAAAGGAGAACAAGAAAAAAAAATCCAAAATTTTCCACTCCAACCCTTTATATAGAACAAGGGGTACCAACCCCCTAACATCATTGCACAGGTCTTGTTGAAGAACCAAAGCCAAAGAGAGAGCCTCTTGCCAAAATGTACAAGGGGAGCATAACATAAATGAGAAAATCTTGAAGACACCAGCGAGAATCTAGACCTCCCCACTCCATCTACACCAAATATCCACCACAAAACAACGTCAGACCCTCCTAACACCACACACAACATAAAAACATGATCTCCCCTAGCCAAAAGAAGAGATGTCGGAAGCCAAGTGCCATCAGGATCATCATCGACATCACCATCCACATCCGAGGTAGCGTTCAAACCTCCACCACTTCGACCGCTCCCACTCAAAACTAGAGAATCCTTTAGCCAAGAAACACAAGACACCAAAACATCAAAGCCCGCCAGAGAAGTAGAGGCAGCCAAGCAACAAAGACCTCCAAGTCTTTGCCGCACCTCACACTTAGCTCCAAACATAGCCATACCACACCATTCAGATACCTCCCACGTAGCCAAGAAGAAGGCCCAATCACCAGCTCCAAATACAACTACTAAGGACCAAACCCTAGCTAGATTGTCGTCTGAATCTTCACTCTTATCCTTGGCTGATTTCAAACCTCAATTGCTTCTCCATCTCTTGCTCAAACCTCTCACTCGTTACTCATCACTTATTGCACTATGTTAATTTTACAAAGACATCAATGTTTCCTATAATTAAAAAAATATTATTCATAACTAGAACAATCACTGGAACATTAAATAATTTTATGTCCACACACTTGAAAGTGATAGAGTTTAAAAAAAGACTCTTCTTCTTTTACTCCTCCTCTAAAAATCAGGACCAAAATTAATTATTTTTCTTGATCTTATAAATAATCCCTCTAATATTTACATTAAATTACAAAATAAGACATATTATTAAGAAAAAATTATGAACTTCCCCAAACTAATATTTTAGAGTACTAACCATTTTATCAAAAACAAATAAAAAAATAACTATTTAAATCCTTTAAGGGAAAGAAGTTTACTTTTTATTTTTTATTTTAAAAACATAAAGGTTTTCTTTTAATATTGTTGGTCTTTAGCCTCTCTTAACATAATAGTTTAAAGAAAAAAAGGAACCCATGCCCCCTTTTAAAACATTCCATTACATGACTTCATTTCACTTTATTAATTTCTCCTCTTCCTTCCAAAATCACTTTCTCGTGATTTTTAATCGTTTTTCTCTACTTATTTTCATGCAAAAATCTAATGGCTATCAATATATGAAGTGTTTTAAAACATATATTTTTTAATTCCTTCCAATTTTACCTTTTATAATTTTTGTGGGATTTCAACCTTCAAGTGGTCCTTATGGGAATTTCAACCCCTGTTGTACTTTTGTGAGAATTTCAATTGCTATGAGTATTGTAAATTTTTTAATTTCTTTGGGATTTGTAGGAAATCAAACTTCTAGTAAATTTTTGTAGTATTTTCAAGTTTTCAAGTGATTTTTTGTAGAATTTTTACTTTCAAGTGAGTTTTGTTAGATACAATAATTTATCTATTCATTGTAGCTTAAGTGTACTTAGGTTGATGAGGTTAGAAAACATATTGTCTAACTGAATGTGCAACCTTTTAGGCATCTAGAGGTTACCTATTTGTTCAGTAAACCTCATGTGCATACCTTTTGAGGCTGAAAGACTTTCCATCTCACCTCAAAGGTCACTTTTGTAGTCATTCAACACTTGTCACCAAGGTTGATGACTTGGTCAAATAGGTTGTTGGTTTGCATATTCCAAGTGATCCAAAGGTTGACACCTATATGACACTTGTGGGTGATCCCACTATAGTGGTTTACACTTTTTGGGACATCCTGATGTTTGCTAAGTCACATATTCTTAGAAAATATAATGATTTGAGCCTTGAAAAGTTCAATTTAAAGGATTCCAATTGAACAGGGTTTGATCAAACCACCTTAGATCAAACCCCCTTGGATAGAACCCTGCTAGTTTTAAACAATACCTATAACAGAATCTCCTTTACACCTATCCAAATGCTGATAAAAAACCAGTTTTGATTTAACTTTTGGGGGATCAACTAAATTCATTGAAAATTTATTTTTTGTAATTATATAGTCCTTATTATAAGATTTCCAAAAAGTACAATTTTAAATATATTTAATTTGATTATTATATTTATTTTTTATTTCATGTGAATGTAGGTTTTTCACTGAAAATCAAGCTCTTTGTTCTACACATGTGGAAAAATCGTAAATTACAAAAAAAAATTCTAAAAGATATGTATGTGCTAGGTATTGATGTCTTTGATCCAGAAAAAAAATTGAAAATGATACATACAAAAAAAGTTATGTATATGGTCTGCCTATGTCTCAATTGTAATTGGTTTGAGTTGAAAACTTACTTAAGAAAAAAAATATCAAATAAAAAGCTATGAAACCAAATGAAAGTGCTAGATATCATAGTTACAAATCTAAATTTGAAAAAAACTAGAATTTTATCCTTCATAGAAAAAAGTTTTGTTGTATACGGTGAACACCACTTTTAAAAAAATGGTATTTATTGTGAAAAACTATTTTTCAAAGGAGATGGAAAGAAATGCGATCTAATTCCAAAAAAAAAAAAAAAATCTATTTAGAATCTATAGACAAAATGTCACAAATCACTAGTTTGCATCATCTTCAAATTCCTCATGGTTTGGCAGCTATAGGTGCCCAAAAGTGAAGATTTTGTTAAAACAAATCAGTTCAATGTCAAGTTTGGCCAAAAACTGTAAACTAGTATTGTGGGTTCACCTTTGTCTACTTATTTGTGCCACATCATGTGGCACTTGTCAATCCACATGATAGGTGGATTGCCACTTCCTTGCCCATATATGCAAGGTCATATTTTACATATTTTTTTATAATGTGAATTATGCTCATTGTGTGCAAGTTTTTTTAGTGGAGGCACAAGGCTTTTACTGTTACGATCTTGTCAGAAATCCTAACAAGTTTTTACTCGAGATTTTTCAAGATTTTCAGTTCCAAGTGATTTTTTATGAGAAATTAGGTTTCAAGTGAAATTTTTGAAATTTTCTATAATTTTTTGAGAAATGAGGTTTGAAGTGAACTTGATATTCAAACCTGAAAAATTGCATTTGCACCTCATTTTTCCACAAGTATATTAAGAGATATTATTTTTCAATTGTCATTGATATGGTTATAGGAATATTCAAGTGAATATTTTAAGATTTTAGGTCAAAACCAAACTTTGTAGAAAATCGAGTTACAAGTGAACTAGAATTTAAACACTTGAAAAATTTTGGTTCACTAGAAAATGAAAAAAAAAAATTGGGAGAAAATCTAACCAAACCGAATTTGTAGAGGAAAGAAGGTGAACTAGAAATGAGTTGATTGGGAAATTAAAACCCATAAGAAAATTAATTGTATATTTTGAGTAATTTTGATAAACTCCAAAAGGAAGTTTATGTTATTTTCTAATGCTCTTTATATCTATATGGAATTTAAGATAAATGAAATACCAATTTTGGTATCATGAGATTTTGGAGAAATTTCTTCAACTACAGGACAAGATGAAAGCCAAAGAAAAGGGGGGGCTCCATATTTTACCAAAATAAAACTGGGACATGTTGTGAAAAGGAACAACAATAAGAAACGAAAAAAAATCAACAAATACATTAGCATGATTTTATATTAAGAGTTAACATTTCCAAATTTTCATATGAATCAAAACTCCTTAAAGTTAAACCACATAATGACTTAACCATGTTCAAAGAAATAACTAATTTATCCAAGAAAACCTAAGTTTGTGTAATTGATTCTTTCATTTTCTTGGATATAAAGAAATAATAGAGATACTTATATTAAGCTACATAGAATGATTTAACCTTTTAAGATTCCCTACATGTTTTTTTTGCAGTCATACATTCATAGCCCTGATGTAGTTATGTCTCTAGTTCCATAATAAAATTATATATTTCTACCAAGGTGTCCATAGTCCCAGTAGAGATATTTGAATCTTCCTAAATATTTCAACTTCCCTAGATTTTCAATGTTTTTTCTTTTCTTTTTCCTTTTGATATTTCCTTTCAATATTTTTCTTTTCTTTCAACTTGCAAGCACGAGAGATTGCCATTAAATTTTTGAATCATAGTGGTAGAAAATACAAATATTTAGATTTTTCAATTAATATAAGCATCCACTAATCCCAAATTACTCGAGAAACACTAAGATGTTTTAATATGTATGGTTTCTCTGAATAGTTGAAGTCATTACTTATCAAATAAACTACACCTTCAAGGGACAATATAAATAATTATTATCCATATCTCTCAATTAAAAAACCTATGTAAAGAATAATTTTTATTTACAAAATATCCTAAGAACTTTAAGAAGGTTTTAGTCTACTCTATCAAGACATTCCAAAAATAATAATAAAACCACTGGAAAAATACAAAGAAAAAAATATAAACAAACTGACCTACTTATGCACAAGAAACTTCTTTAAATAAACTAAGTCTATGGTGACAAAAATTAACATTTAAATTCATATGATTTTCTAGTATGTGCAAAAGTATTAAGGAATTTTTCATAGTTTTAGTTTTGTAAATTCATCATTCTACTAAAAAAATTTATACTAATCTCATATTCCAATAAATGATCATGAAAAATTAACAACTAAGGCATTTCATTATGTACGTGATTGATACATATGCAAGTTATTTTTAAAAAAATTCAAAATCAAAATATATATATCATATAATTTATTGAGAAAAGGAGAGGTGCAACTTGGTTTATTAGTTCTTCAATTGGAATTGTTTGTCTTTGAGTAGGTGGTCCTCATTTGATAACGCCATGTCTTCAATTTTAGGAGGAAATAACTCACGATGTGTTCCATTTACATCGGTGATATGTTACAAATAAAAATTATAATCAGTAAGTTATTTTGAAAATATGATCTATCATTCATAATATATGAAACAAGGAATTTTTCACATTTTTCAAAATCATTATGTATTAAGAAGAATGAATCAAATTTTGTCTTTTGAAATAATTTTGCATAATTAGAAACATCCTAAACAATATCTTTAAACTTTTTTTCAATTTTTTTTTTATGGAGTATGCTTGCAATATTCACTTTTTTGGAATCTATCTTCAAGAAGTCTCCTAATGTCCTCTTTAAATTCATGCAAATCATCATTATTTAAGTGAGAATATTCATTATCAAAACATTAAATATATGAATCTATCTTTTCCAAATTATTCAAATGTAACAAAGAAACACCATTTAAGCTAAATTTTGATGGCCTAGTTAAGTTAAAGGTAACTTGGGTTGGGTAGGTGAGAGTGGTGTCATCGAATACCATCACACAAAAATGATGTTTGCATATGTGGTGAATTTGGGAGTTCAAACTTCAAATTTTGTGAAGTTGGTAGCTAACTACCATGATACGAGTACAACCAAGAATGTGGGTATATCTAACCTAGTAATCGAAGGTGATTCCAAATATACCATAATGATGTTGAGTGGGATGGTGAATCCTTGTTGGTCTCTTCAGGACCCCATCTTTTTGGCTTGAAATATGATGATGAATATTGATAATTACAAATCTACTCACATGCTTTTTGAAGGGAATAAAGTGACATATTCCCTTGCCAACTTGGGAGCTTTCACATCTAAAGTGATTATTTAGGATAATATTTATTGTATCCATAGACATGTGCATGATTTACTTTCTAATGATGAAAAACTATTGTAGCCTTGAGCTCGAGTTGGAATCCTTGTTAGCTCCTTTGCATAGCTGACACAATCGTATTTATGGAATTTCATCTCTCCCAACCAGTCTTTTCATAAGCCTTTTCATCTTTGGCTTATGAATTATTCTAGATTTTTCTATAGAGTTTTGAGGCTTGCTCTATTTAGTGTGAATTACACTATGGGAAATGATCTTGTTCAGGATGAACCCGCCTCCTGTGAGGTTTGGAAAAATGAAAAGGATGTTTGGACCATCCTCCAATGAGACAATATGTCCTTGTATGTTGAAGATATGATGGGGCACAAACCCAATCTTTCGATGGAGTTTGCTAACTCCTAGAATCACAACAATATCACCATTGGTGAGTACAACTTTCATATCAGTGTGGGGCTCATTTCTCAAGTCACTAGTCTTTCCTTTGATGGGGCTTACAATCCTTAGAATTCAAAGGGTCGTTATCAAAAGGATATGGATAGGTTCCTGAAGGAGGGTTAAAAAGTCAATCAGTTACAAAATGGGATTAGTAGACAAGACCTTCTCAGGGTTTGGAGTAGGTTGGAAGAGTTCTTAATGAGGTATGTTACTTTGGAGGGCTGGTTTAGATGTTTCCATTCCCATCTCTTCCCTATGCTAAGTCATTTTCACTATAATTTTAAGACATATTTTTCTTTTTCAGATTATATCCTCTTTGGAGTATAGTCTATTAAGGTTGTGCATATTAAAAGAAAAATCCTTCCTATTCACAAGGGGTTAATCTTTCATTTATGCCACTACCAAGCCACTTTAACACCTTCCTCAGCCTCTGTCAAAAATAATTCTCTTTTAATTAGAGGCCCTATCGAACCCTTGGAGGATCCACTTTGCAATACTAGCTAAGTGTTGACTGTATCTTCCTCTCATCAAATCACTAGGGAGAGAGGTAAAACCTTGCCACTAAGGACCCCGCTCTCAGCCCTAAAAAAATGTTTCATTCACTAAATATACCCCTATTTCTACCTCTAATTTTGGTATGGAGAAATTAGATGATGAGTCCTAGAAATCCACCCCTATTAATTCCTTACTCTTTCCCCTAGCCATGATGATATTTATAAGGTCTCCCTTGCTAATCCCCCAGTCCTCAAAGATCCCCCAACATTTGTGTTAATATAATTAGTGCCTTTGATGAGCCCCAGTTCGAGACAGAGGTCTATGCTTAGTGTGGTCCTCTGAAGAATAAATTAAATGATGTCTCAATGGTCGTCAATGTCTTTAATGATATTCTCATGTGGTTACTAGCCCAACTCATCATGGCCAAGGACAAAATTTAGGTGTTGGAAGAGAAGCTTGTGTTAAATAAAAAGGTCAAGTGGCTAGGTGAGGTCGAGGATGATGGGTGTTGGGGTATGTCGTCTTCGCTCACCAAGTCCTTTGATAAATAGGAAAACTAGGAGAGGGAGGTTGAAGATCTTAGAGTGCTAGTGGGAATAAAGGATGATAAGATGAAGCTTTAGAAGGAAATCACCACCATGCATAGTGTGGCAACAGAAAATGTATCCCTTCTAATTTTCCTTTCTTGTTTGAGCCCTCCTTGTAAACTAAGATTAATGGTGCCTTGATTCAGTGTTGTAATGTGTTTGAAATATTCACATTAGGTCTTGGGCCCTTGTGAACTAATGAACATAAATGGTACCTTTCTAAAGTGTTGTGAAGTGTTGTAAGACACTTTCATACTTTTCTAAGGTTGTATTAATTAATTGACCATAATAAACCTCTTTTTAACCTTAATCCTACCTTATTTAAATTGTTGTAAAGTGTTGTAACATACTTTAGAACTTTTCTAAGGTTGTCATTAATAATTGGGATTTCTTTATGCTTTAATCAGCCTTATTTAGCATCCACAAGCCTCATTTAATGCATCTTTTTGAGGATAATCCTGACACAAATCAACATCCAATCATAATTTAGGTGTTTCAGCTTGTGTGGCCTAGATTTAGTGATCTAAGACTCATTCATCACCTTCGTTGAATGAGTCCCACCTAGGTTTTTGGGTCTCAATCTTTGTTTCACACATTTCTAAGTATTTTTGAAAATGGTCCCATAAATTATGCCTAATGGGACTCATTCGCCACCTTGGGTGAATGAGTTCTGTATGATCTAAAACCAAAATTAATTCAAATTTTGGGTGGGATTTTATCCTCCTAGATCTGATGTCAGCTTGTAGTGTTGTAGTTTTGGGAATTCTTGCATAATTAACTATATATACAATTTTCTCTCACTCATTTTAACCCCAAAGCTTTCAAGTACTCATACTTATAGCAAAGTTGAGTTCACAATAGTATTCAAGAATTTACAAGAGCATTCAATAGTCTTCAAGGGAAAAATATCAAGTATTTTAGAGCATTATTCAACTATCAAGTATTATGCATCATGGGTTTTATGGAGCTAACAATTGTGATGTAGAGTTTCATGATTCAAGTCAGCATTTCAAGCAAGATTCAAGATCTACATCAATTGGAGCCATCTCACACATATTTTGTAGCTCTTCATTGCTAGGGTTTGGTGAGTTGCAACATCATATTTTGTTCACTAATCATTCTCCATTCCTATTTAATTCTATTTTAAGGTTTGATTACCAAAATGCGGTTTAACTAAGGAAAACCCCTATCCACTAACAAAACAACATTTTCCTTTCTCTTTAGTGTGTGATTTGCAAGTTTAGGTTGAAGATACATTAAGGAGAAAGTTTGGAGAAATTTGTCATTAAGCATTCGAGGACATTGGAGAACACCTATAGGTTGATTTATAGAGACTCGGATCTAGAAACCTGAAGAACTAGATTAGGAAGACTAAGAAGAGAAGTTTCAAACCTTGAAGTTATAGAATCCTAACTAGATTGATTCACCACTTATGGTGAATGATTCCCATCTTAGGTCAAAATTTAGATTTTTGTAGATTCAGATACCCATTTGCCAAATTCCTACTCCTACACAGAAACCTAGATCTTGGGTTGATTCACCTAGCTTGGTGAATGAGTCCTAGTCAACATTAAAGTTGGAATTTCCAGCATTCCAAACCTCCTTCAAGTCATCTTCAAATTCCTAGGTGCACACATTTCACCTTACATCTTTTTTTTATTATTTACATTTCGAGTTCATTTTGTAATTAACTGCATCATATTAGGATTTATTATTAAATCTTGCATTGCATTTTTCTTTCCAAGCCTTAGCTTGGTGGTGAACCCCTCACTAGTTTACAATCATCCCTTAGGAAAACCCTATTTCAAGATCTCTTTCTCCTTTGCATTGAGATCTCTAGGGTTATCCTTCAATGAAATAATTGGAAAGTGTGTATGCTTTATGTCCTAAACCATATGAAAGAACTCCCCCATTTTTAGTTTTTTCATTTTGGCGAACTTGCATTTAGAACATCATAATTCTGATTTGTAGTACATCATCATCCCAGATTTTGCTTGCATTAACATTGCTTTAGGATTTGCACTAGTTAATTGAAATTCTAGGGTTTCTAATTTTTCATTAGTCAAATTTCATGTATCTTACATTTTTGCATCCTAAATTAGTGAAAATCAGAAAAAATCTGCATTTTCACCTAGTTTATAGATCATACAACATAAAAATCAATTAAAATTTTTTGAATTTAAAAAAAAAAATCCCTATTGGGGCTCATTCGCCACCTTGGGCGAATCAGTCCCAGTGCAAATTCTGTACTACATTTTCCAGCATTTAAAGCTCTATTTTTGTGCTCCTGTTTGTTGTTTATACCTTTCTATTTTAGTTTATAGGCTTTTTGTTTCATTCAATTCATTGCATCTATTTTAATTAGTTGATCTTGTGCAAATTGCTTAAAATCAAAATTGCATCTACAAAATTTCATTTCACATTGTTGAATAGTTTAGAATCTGAAATTTGCATCATGGATATGTGCTTTGGTAAGGTTTGGATGTCCTTCAAGTCCTTAGTGTATGTACAAGTTGTGCTTTTGGAAATGACCCTAATGAAATTGAACTTATTCATGCTTACTCAACTCCCAATGAATGTTCTCCTCATGATGTTGAAATCATTGGAGAAGATGATGAAAACATGAATAAATTTCTGAATGATTGCTTTAACAACATTGAAGCTAATGCATCCTTTTATCTATCAATGAGACAACCAACATGTCCTATAATACTATCTATTGAGATGTTTGGTTATTTACATCCTAAAACTGAGATAAAAGTTGAACCTAAGTTCCCTACAATAGGTGAACCACAGAAAAGGCCCTAACGTATTGGTTTGGTAGAAGAAAAAAGTGGACTTGGAATGGGAGGAGGATAGGGAAGAAGAGTTGGTTGCTGAATATAGATAGTTTGGCTCGCCAAGGGGTGACGAGATTTTGGGGGGTCAAGCTACTCTAGTGCTTAGCTTTATGAAGCTTCAAGAGGAGGTCTTGAGACTAGAAAATTTAGGGTTGATTGGAAATTTTTACAACTCGGGGCTCAACTGGGATTACTTGGTTAAATGGTGGAAAGAGTGTTGGGCACAAGATCTCCCATTCAAAACCCTTCAAAATGGTTATTTTTTGATCATTTGTTCATCCAAAAACTTAAGGGATGAGATAGTGAATGGTGTTTGGGTTTTGGATGGTTGTAGTTTTTATCTGAGGCATTGGAAAGTGGGCTTTAATCTTGTGACAGATGTTATAGAGACTTTGCAAGATTGGTACTGCCTCCCTAATCTTCCCTCAGAATATTGGGCACCAAATGTCTTAGAGGAGAATAAAAAGCGTGGAAGGATTTCAAATCAGGAAAAATGCAGATGGGATTATGATTCCAGTGGTCAAAATAAGATCGATTCAATGATGAAATTAGGGAAGAGAGATGCTCTTCTCGGACAAAAATGAAATTCTTAGAATGTTAGGGGGTGATCCCACAATAGTGGTTTACAATTTTTGGCCAAACTGGACACTGAAATTATTATTTTTAACTAAATATTCACATCCAGGCACCTATAGCAGCTAAACCGTGAGGAATTTGAAGATGATGAAAACTAGAGTATCTTCACATTTTGTCTATAGATTCTAAAAAATATTTTTTTCAAAAATTTTGGAATAAGATTGCACTTCTTTTTCCATCTCCCATGAAAACTAGTTTTTTTTAGAAAACAACATTTTTAAAAAGTGACACTCACCGTATACAACATAACTTTTTTTTTTTATGAAGGATGAAATTATAATTTTTTCAAATTTATATTTGTAACTACAATATCTAGCACTTTAATTTGGTCTCATAGTTTTTTATTGAATATTTTTTCCTAAATAGAGTTTCAAAGTCAAATGAATTGAAATTCAGACATAGGTGGACTGTATACAACATAACTTTTTATGTATGTATTGAAATTCTTTTTTTTTTTTTAATGGATCAAGAACATCAATACCCAACACAGACAATTTTTTTTTTTTATGACAATTTTCTATTTTTCAACATGTGCAAAACAAAGAGCTTGATTTTCAATGAAAAACCTATGTTTAATGAAACTAAAAAAACATATACATAATAAAACCAAAACATATTAAAATTATATTCGTGGGATAGCTCATTTTGAGGAATACCATAATAATTTCAAATAAATTTTAAATGAATTCATTTGATCCCCCAAAAGGTATATCAAAAGTGATTTTTTATCAACATTTTGATAGGTGTAAAGGAGACTCATTTATAGGTATAGTTTAAAACTAGCGAGGTTCTATCCAAGGGGGTTTGATCAAACCTTCTTCAATTGGAATCCTTAAAATAGAAATTTTAAAGGCTTAAATCATTATATTTTCTAAAAATATGTGATTTCAGCAAAAATCAGTTCCTCTCAGAAATTGTAAACCAGCTTTGTGGGATCAACCTAGGGGCTTAAACACTCCTAACAAATGGTGCTTAATTATGCACCATCTAGAAGTATCTCAGGAAGAGATTTATATTTTCCAAGAAACAAAGTTAGGTGATCATGATTTGGACTTTTTAATAGGAAGATGAAGTGATGGAAGTGGTTAGCTATTGGAGTTAAGGGTGCCTTGGGTGGGCTGATAATTTTGTGGAAGCCCTAAGGTATCTTGTTGGAAGAGATCAAAACCCATCAACATTGGATGGCATGTTGAGTAAGAAGCTTGATATCTAACATTTAATTTATGTTGATCAATGTATAAGTTCCCTCTTTTTCCTCAAACAAAAATATTGTTTGGTGAGAGCTAGATGAGGTCCTTAATAGGTATGATCAAGAATTTTGTATTTTGGGTGGAGATTTTAATGCAATTTTGCGTTCTGAAAATAAAAAGGGTGGTGTGAGTTGTGTGCTTCAATCTCAAATAGATTTCTGGGGTTTTGTTGAGTGAAATATGTTGATGGAGATCCAAATGGGTAATGGATTTTTTACGTGGACCAATCAAAGGAAGGCCTTTTACAGTATAGAAGAAAATATCAATAGATTATTCTTTAGAGGTAACCTGTGCCTTTTCCCCTATAATTTTGATGGTAAAATTAATTCAAGGGTGGGTTTTGATCACTTTACATTGCAAATTAATATTAATGGGGAGAAGGGGTTTGTTCAGTGTCCCTTTAAGTTTTAAATGATGTGGTTTAAGGATCTTAATATTATGGTTTTTCCTTGAATCCTGGTGGAAGCAATTCTCTCTCGGTGGATAGAAAATGTTTAATTTAGTCACAAAGTTGAAATATGTAAAGAAAAAATTAAAGCAATGGAATAAGGATTGTTTCAAGAATATTTTTTAGGAAAGGAGGAAAGTGGAAGGGGATTTAGATGTCTTATCTGAAGACATTGTAAAAAATGGGATGGACAATGCTTGCTTTGAGAAAGAAAATGAGTTAACTAAGAAATTGAATGATGCTTTGGAAAAAGAGGAGAATTTTTGTGGGTAAAAATCAAGGGAAGTTTGGTTAAGAGCAGGGGATAGGAACACAAATTTATTTCATAATTCAACTAAGTCTCAAAGGGAGAGAAATCAGATTTCTTGGATTAAGGCTGTAGATGGAAATTTGATTGAAGATCTGATGGAAATTAAAGCTTTCGCAGTGTCTTATTTTCACTTCTTCTTAATGATTGGGAAGGTTATACTTTGGAGGCTCAGAAGGTGGTACTCAAGAATATCTCTAAGCAAGTTTATTCTTCTCAAATGGAATAATTAAATGCCAATTTTACAAAAGAAGAGATCAAGGCTATTGTTTTTATATGCAGTTTGAAAAGGCTCCTGGGTCGGATGGCTTCCCGATTGCATTTTTTTAGAAATGTTGGGAGTTTGTGGGAAATGAATTCTTGGAGACAATTGAAGATTCAAGGAGTGAGGGAAATTTTCTTAAGGAGATAAAAAACACTCTAATTTCCCTTATTCCCAAAAAAGAGAAGCCTAAATCTTGGGATGATTTTCGTCCCATCTCCCTTTGCAATACGCTTTATAAAATTCTTTCAAAAGCGGTAGCTAATTGGCTTAAGAAAATTATTTCATAAATTATCTGTGATGAATAGATTGGTTTTGTTCTTAGAAGATTGATTCTTGATGGTGTGATTATTGCTAAGGAGGTGATTCATTCAATTCAAAAAACAAAAAAAACTGGCAATGTTGTTGAAGCTGGATATCAAGAAAGTTTATGATCGGGTAAATTGGTATTTTTTGTTCAAAGTTTTAGAGTCTTTTGGTTTTTAGAAGAGTTGGTCAGACTAGTTTTTGGGTTGGATGGCAATTCCTCATTATTCTATTTTGGTGAATGGGTCTCCCGAACATTTTTCTCTATCTCAAGGGGTTTAAGGCAAGGAGACCCTCTCTCTCCTTTTTTGTTCATAACTATTGTGGAAGCTTTGGGGCATTCTTTAGAAGAAGCTAGAAGGAATGGATGGGTGGAGGGTCTACAGGCCACTAGTGGACTTCCTTCTATCATGCATCAACAATTTTTTGATGATACAATGTTGTTTGGTATTGCTTCAGCAAGGGGAGCTAAGAGATTAAAGGGCATACTTGATTGCTATTTCCATGCTTGAGGACAAGAGGTTATTGTTGCAAAGTCAAAAGTCTTTTTTTTAATGTTAGTTGCTTGTGTGAAATGAAGATTTTGAGAATACTGGGCTTCAAAAAGGGCCAATTTCCCTACAAATACATGGGTTCCCCCCTTGCTAAAGGTGTGCAAAATGGGACTATTTGGAATTCCCTGTTCAAAAGGTGCAAGGAATGTGTCTCCTCATGGAAAAATTGGTGGTTGTCCTAGGCTGGTTGGTTAACAATGCTTAAATCGGTTATCTCTGCATTCCCTATTTTTATGATGTCTTTCCTTCCTTTGTTGGTAGGTACCAAGAAGTTTCTAAATAGAATTATGAAAGATTTTTTCTAGTAAGCGAATTTGGAGCATAGAAAAATTCCTTTAGTTAAATGACAGAAGGTATGTGAAAGGAAGCAAAAAGATGGAGTTGGTCTTAAAAATATCCTTCTACAAAACAAAGCATTAGGGGAGAAATTGGCTTGGGAAATTCATTCTAATCCTAAGCTTAAATGGGTGAAATTGGTTAGGGCTAAATATCTTGATATTGATCCAAATTTATTTTTCACTACTAAAACCCTTCCTAATGGCTACCGTATTTGAAATTTTATAAAAAAATTAAGGGATTTCATCTCGTATTTTTTAACTTGGGAGATAAAATATGGTGGGGAGGCATTGTTCTAGGAGGAATCTTAGGAAGATTTTCCAATTTTGGCTGAGAATCTGGCCTTTGTCCGTGTTCAGGAAAGAACAAAACATGTTTGGGGAGTAAAGGTAAAGGATTTCATAGACAACCCCTCTTCGGTGGAGGGTGGCCTCTATAGATGGAAGTCTATCAGATAGTTAGGTCTACAAGAGGAAGAAATGGAAGCCTTTGAGTAGATGTTGTTGGAAAGACGTATTTGGTGTAGGCAGGGTAGAGATAGATTAAGATGGAATGCCTCACCTACTAGGGTTTATTCTGCCAAAATTGGTTATTCCATTCTAGCTTCTCTAGGGATGAAAGAACCAAGTTTACCCATTAACTTGTGTTGGAATAAGGTGTGTCTACCTAAAGCAATATTTTTTTCTTGGGCAGTGGCTCAGGGAAGAGTTCTTATAGGAGATAGATTTGCAAAATTAGGTTTCTATGGTCCAACCAGATGCCAGCTATGTTAGCAAACGAAAGAGACTGTTGACCATTTTTTCTTGAATTTCCAACTTTCACAAGGTATTTGGAGGTGGATCTATGTGAAAATTCAGTGGAAATCAACTCTTCCTAATAAACTGATTGATTGGCTCAAGGCTTAGCCAACTACTTTTAAGTATTCTATTTTTTGTGATTTATGTTTCTAGTTCGCCAAAGGTGATATGGAAAATTTGGAAGGAGAGAAACAGCTGTATCTTTTAGGAAAAGGAGATTTCAATCCCTAGGTTGCAATGCGAAATTGAGGCCTGTATTGTGGAACATTATAATGCTAGAGTGGAGGAGTTGAATCAAAAAAAAGGAAATTTCTCAACTTGGGATTCTTGGATATTGAATCATTGGTTTGGTATTAAAGCCCCTTCTTGTGGAAGCGTTGGGAGTGTTGCTTTTGTGGAAGAGTGAAGCAAGGTTGTTTGGACACCACCTGGTATTGGATGGGAAAAACAAAACTTTGATGGTGCGTCGAAGGGGAATCTCGGCCCCTCTAGAGTGGGTTGTATTGTAAGGGATTGTAAAGGATCGATCATGAGAAAATTGGCTAAGTCTCTCCCAAGTGGTACAAATAATGTTGTATAATTTCAAGCCCTTCTTCTTGGTCTGGAGCTCTATAGAGAATTAGGAGTAAGAAGAGTAGGGGTGATCCCACAAAGCTAGTTTACAATTTCTGACAGGAACTGATTTTGTTGAAATCACACATTTTTAAAATATATAATGAGTTAAGCCTTTAAAATTTCCATTTTAAGGATTCCAATTGAAGAGGATTTGATCAAACCACCTTAGATCAAAACCCCTTGGATATAACCTCACTAGTTTTAAACCATACCTATAAATGATTCTCCTTTACACTTATCAAAATGTTGATAAAGAAACACTTTTGATTTACCTTTTGGGAGATCAAATAAATTCATTTAAAATTTATATCAAATGATTATGGTAGTCCTCAGAATGAGCTATCCAAGGAATATAATTTTAATATGTTATGGTTTTATTATGTATACTTTTTTTTAGTTTTATTAAACATAGATTTTTCATCGAAAATGAAGGTCTATGTTCTACACATGTAGAAAAATAGCAGATTATCAAAAAAAATTGAAAAATATGAGTGCACCAGATATTGAAGTACTTGATCCAACAAAAAATAAAATAGAATTTTTATATATACAAAAAAATTTACTCGTTATACGGTCACGCTATGTCTGAATTGTAACTGGTTTGACTTCAAAACTTGATTAAAGAAAAAATATTCAATAAAAAACTATCTAACCAAGTGGAAGCACTAGATATCAAAGTTGAAAATATAAATTTGAAATAATTAGAATTTTATCCTTCATGGAAAAAAAATTATGCGTTATACGATGTGCGTCACTTTTTTAAAATGTTGTTTTCTAAAAAACACTAGTTTTCATGGGAGATGGAAAGAGAAGTGCAATCTGATTCTAAAAAAATTGAAAAAAATATATTTAGAATCTAAAGATAAAATGTGACGAGACTCTAGTTTGCATCATCTTCAAATTCCTCACGGTTTAGCCACTATAGGTGCCCAAATGTGAGATTTAGTTAAAAATAATAATTTCAGTGTCTGGTTTGGCCAAAAATTGTAAACCACTATTGTTGGATCATGTACAGTCATTGAAGGGGATTCCATGGTGGTGATCAATGCTTTAAGGTCGAAAAAAATTCAAAATTGGAAGTTAGGGGAGTTTTTGGAGGTTGCTCTAAGCTTGATCGAGAGTTTTGAGCAAGTAATGTTCAACCATACTTTGAGGGAAGGGAATTCAGAGGAAGATCTTCTTTTAGAATTGGGAGTTGTTGGTCCAGATTTAAAATAAATAGTATGTTGATCAAAGTTTTGTGGGTGGATGGGTGGGCAACCCTCCAGCTTGGTGGAGGGGACGTGGCATAATAGGCCATGGTGTCAAGAGGTTGAGGATGGTGGAGGATGTTGGTGAGATGACTCATCAGGGGGTGTTTTAGCAATCATGATCTTGAAGCATGTGAGGTGTTGGGAACGATTGGTCACATTTCCCTGGGATAGATTATTTTCAATTTACCTAGTGTAATTTTTCCTCAACAAGCTCTCAGCACATTTGGAGAAGATTTATTTGTGATGGGTGGTGGCACCTCAGTACTTCACATTTATTTCCTCATGGTTTAGCTTTAAGGTTGACCAAGGTGCCTTTTATTTTCTTGGATATGTATGGTGTTCATCTCTCTATTTGGGTGTGCTCTGAGACTGGGTGTTGATGGAAAATCACTCAAGGTTCATCATAGAGGTTTCAGTGGATGGGGTGGAAAAATTTGGGGCGGATACCCCGATTTCATTGAATTCATCGATATGAAAAACCTCTTTCAAGGAAATTACGAACCATATATTGAAGAGGATTATTCAAAATAATGATCCTCTAGTTGTCGTGACGTCCAAAATGATCATAGGGTCTGGGCATTTGGTAAATAAGGAATGTGGTCGAGATAATTTGCATGTATCTTCTTGACTTTTGGCTTCCCTGTTTGATAACCAGGTTAATAAGGCAAAGAGGAAATTGTTGTTGGAAAAGATGTTCTAGGAGGACCTAGTGGAAGGGGTTGATGAGGTATTGCACGGTGTGGCTATGTGTCAAGGATTTTCGTGTCCCTATGACTTGGAGCTCCTTCGAAGCTCGGATGAAGCCCTGAAGTTGTACCTATTTCTTATTGATTCGATCAGACTGGCCCTCATGAAGCATAGGATGATTGTGGCAGTGGTGATATATTTCCTTAAGAAGTTCTTCCTGTTGATGGCAGTCGGGGGTGTGGAATGGGCTAAAGATTTTGAAGCCTTTTCTAAGGCTAATAGTTTTTTGTAAGTCCGGTTCTGGTGGTGTCTATTTCTATCGTCTTGTTTTTTGCTTGATAATCTTATGGTGACACTATGTAATGGGAATTTTCCCTCTTATGTCCATTTTGGATAATGTTGGTATCGATCAGGGGTTTGGGTGGTATGGTTGGTGAAGCTTATATTGGTTTTTCAGCTTAATAGTTGGGTTGTTAATGGCGCATGATTACCTACATTGTTGACATTTGTAGAATGGTATCTTTTAATATATCAATAAAGTACTAAAACTTGTGTATCAATCTATATATATATATATATATATTTAAATAGATATTAAAATGTGTTTGAATCAAAAAATAGTTGTTTCCATTGGACATCACCTTTAATATTAAATATTTATCTAAAATAGAAAAAAAACTATACCATCTTGAAATAGATTCTTTTATCTAGTGCATCATATTTTTTATTTTTTTTTTAAAATACGTTTTAGTATTTTTCCTTGGCACGGTAATCAACCTAATATTTTGTGTTGATAACCTAATTTTAGTAAAAATATAAATAATAATTAAACTATTAAAATAAAAATATTTTTGAAAACTACACTTATTGATCTACAAAAGGGTATTTTTATATTTTTAAAAAAATGTTATTTAGATAAGTAGGAATTATTGAAACTTCAAGTTTTTCAATTTTTTTTTTTTTTGGTAAATTGGACTCAAAGTGGTGCTCCATATATTTGTAGCCAACAATTATAGTTGAGAAAGTTATGGAAGTATTTAACTTGGCTAAAATGAATCTTACTAGATCATATGTTTGACCAAAAGTGTTTTTTAGTTAGAAATACTTAAATTAAGTTGCGCTGATAAGTTGGTTGAAAGTGTGACATGGCTTTGTGCTTTTACCTAGATCCCTTATGTGTTTGGATTTTCATTTTGGGGGAAACCCCTTTCTCTTCTTTGCATGATGTAGCTTCATTTGGAAACATATGACTTGGCATACGGATTTCCAGGTATCTCTCATGTCTTCTTTATTGCTTGCATTTATCATTTGCTACTTTAAAGTAATTTCTCATAGTATGGTGTTTAGCAATTTCTTTAAAGTTGGGGCATACATTGGCATTATTCCTTTGCATTTTTTTTCCTTTTCATGGTTCATGGTGCAGTCTTCTTACTTTATGTGATGCATTTTTAGCTTTGTGGATGAAATTGGGTGTGATGTCCTTTAAAAGTGTGATCTATCTTAGCATATTAGATTCCTCTTAGTGGCTTGATGTGACACACTACATCCCCTAAGTTGTGAATCTTGTATTCGTTGATTGGTCCTCTCTTTTAGGCAATAAGCACAATGTTTGGGGACCTAAGTTAAAGACCACACATGAAATAAGAAAGACTCCTTTGAACATTCTTTACATTTTATTTTATATGGCCACCTTGCATAACATATCTTGCATGTCTTTGGAGCCATCTTGTTTGTTCATGAGCTCCAAGCATACAAATTTTTCCTTGTCTCATGAAGCTTGAAGTTCATTTTTGTTTGGTTCCTTATTAAAGTTATCAAGAGGTATAAATTTGGTATGGTTTGATGAGAAGCCGAAACAGGGCACGACTTTCTCTTAGCAACTTGTGTGTGTGAGAGAGTGTCTACTAGTCGTGTGTATATATGTCTCATCTTCTTGGATTTCTGATGCAATGGATAACCTAAATTTTTGTTGTCTCAGAGTCAGTATGCATTTTTTAGACAAAAAAACTAGATCTGATCCACATCGTGATGGAAAAATGGTCAAAGCTTGATCCACCCCTTTCTTTTTCATTTTGTTTCATTTTATTTATGTCTTTGATAGTGCATGATTGTGCTTTATTGAAGCTCTTTATATCATTTTAATGTGTGTTCTTTTGTGCCTATGTTGGTTTGAAATGGGATCTTGATCCTGGGGGCTTGATAACACCTCTTGATCGTTGTCATCCTATCTTATCGAAATTGGAACACTTGGACCCCTCTTGATGTGTGTCTGTCTACTTTAGTGTGAGTTTAAAGAAATTCCATCCTCTCACTAAAGTGGGTGCTAAATGTGGCAATAGAAAAAGTGTCCCTTCTACTTTTCCTTGCTTTTTTCATCCCTCCTTGTAAACTGAGCTTAATGGTGCCTTGATTTAGTGTTGTAATGTGTTTAACACATTCACATTAGGTCTTGGGCTCTTGTGAACTAATGAACATAAATGGTACCTTGCTAAAGTGTTGTGAAGTGTTGTAACAAACTTTCACACTTTTATAAGATTTTATTAATTAACTAAACATAATAAACCTCTTTTTAACCTTAATTCTACCTTATTTAAAGTGTTTCAAAGTGTTGTAACATACTTTTTCAATTTTCTAGGTTTGTCATTAATAGTTTGGATTTCTTTATGCTTTAATTGGCCTTATTTTGCATCCACAAGCCTCATTTAATGCATATTTTCAAGGATAATCTTGACACAAATCAATATCCAATCATAATTCAGGTGTTTTAGCTTCTGTGGCCCATATTTAGTGATCTAGGACTAATTCACCACCTTGGGTGAATGAGTCCCACCTAGTTTTTTGGGTTCGCATCCTGGTTTCACTATTTATAATAATTTTTTAAAATGGTGCCATAAATTATGCCTAATGGGACTCATTCGCCACCTTGGGTGAATGAGTCTTGTGTGTCCCAAAATTAATTAAAATTTTTGGTGGGATATTATCCTTTGAGATCTGATGTTGGCTTGTAGTGTTTTAATTTCAAGAATTCTTACATAATTATGTATAAATAAAAGTTTATTTCACTCATTTTAACCCCTAGGCATTCAAGTATTCATTCTTATAGTAAAGTTGAGTTCACAAGAGTATTCAAGCATTTACAAAAAAATTCAAGTGTCTTCAAGGGTAGATTATCAAGCATTTTAGAGCATTATTCAAGCATCAATTATCATGCATCATGTTTTTTTTGGAGATAAAAATTATGATGTAGTGTTTCATGATTCAAGCTAGCATTTCATTCAAGATCTATTCTATTCAAGAAATATTCAAGATATACATCCCATGGAGCCATTTCGCACATGTTTTGGTGAGTTGCAACATCATAGTTTGTTCATTCATCATTCCCCATTCCTATTTCATTTTATTTCAAGGTTTCATTACCAAAATGAGGATTGACCAAGGGAAACCCCTATCCACTAATAAACAAACATTTTTCCCTCTCTTTAGTGTGTGATTTGTACGTTTAGGTTGAGGATAAATTAAGGAGATTTTTAAGAAAGTTGTCAAAGTACCTAAAGTTGTCAAAGTTGTCATTAAGCATTAGGGAACATTGGAGAACACCTACAAGTTGATTTACAGATATTCAAATCCACAAACCTAAAGAAGTAGATTAGGAAGACTAAGAAGACAAGATTTAGACCTTGAAGTTATAGAAAATATTAATTAGACTAATTCACGACTTCTGGCGAATGAGTCTAGGTTTAGGTCAAAATTCATTATTTTGTAGTTTCAGATACCCATTTGTCAGATTCATGTTCCTACATAGAAACCTAGATCTTGGACTAATTCACCCAGCTTGGAGAATGAGTCCCAACCAACCTTAAATTAAAAATTTCCAACATTCCAAACCTCCTTCCAGTCATCTTTAAATTCTCAGGTGCACACATTTCATCTTACAACTCAAGTTTTTATGTTTTATTTGCATTTCTATGTCATTTTGTAATTCATTGCATAATATTAGGATTTAGTATTACATTTTGCATTTCATTTATCTTTCCAATCCCTATCTTGGTGGTGAACCCCTCACTAGTTTACAACAACCCTTAGGACAGCTCTATTGCAAGATCTCTTTCCCCTTTCCATTGATATCTCTAGGGTTATCCTTCATTGAAATAATTGGAAAGTGTGTATGCTCTATGTCCTAAACAATATGAAGGCACTCCTCCCCCATTTTTTTTGTTTCACATAGTAATCAAGATAAAACCCTAAAGTGCTTCTTGGATATTGTGGAATTCAATAAGGAGATCATCAAAAACACTACAGTTGCTATCTAATTTTTTTAGCAAGAACTTTGAAATAGTCATGGTAAAAGGGTTGGTGAGGATAGTAAAGATGTTGGTCACTCCAAGAAAAAAATTAAGAAAGGGGATAGATCTACCTCACTCAGTACTGAGGAAACCCAACCACTCACAAGGGGCCTTTATCCTTCGAGCAGAAACTTAAATTCTTGGCTAAAGAGTGGTAGGCCATTAGTGGCCTTAAGCTTCTGGATGACTAGTAGCTAGTCTGGTCCCTTGCTGGTTCTTTCTTGTGCTCTCTTTTGTTTTCTATTTTTGGTCAATGTGTAGTTGCTTCTCTTTATTGTTTCTAGGTTTCTCACTTCTTGTGAGCCCCCTCGTTGGGCCTCTATGGTTGTTTTGTATATGGGTACTAGATCCTCAAGACTTTAGTCTAATCAAAACATCATTTAACTAATGAGATAAAATCCATGTTTCGTATTCTAATTAGAATGATAATAATCTATGGTTATATACAACAATAGTGAAATCTTCTAAATCTTTAATTTTAATTTTTTGATCTTCAAATAATATGTTCCATCTGATTGGTAAAGTGTCTAGTTCCAATGGGAGACAATAGTCCTACACTTGATCATTCAACTTAGAAAAAATTAAAAAAAAACATCATTTACTCTATTTATTGTGACTTCCTTTGTTGCTATTCTAGAATCTTCTTGAAATAACACCATTAAATTCTTCTAACATTTATTCAGATTTTAATTCATGATTAATTATGTCAATCAATTGAAAAAATGCAACAATTTCAGAGTTAAGATCAAATCTAAAATTATTTGATTGATAATCACTCTAATTAATTTTTTTAACATGATCATTAAATGCACTCAAGTAATTTTAAAATTTCATTTCATCATTATTTAATGACTAAAAAAAGTATTTTTATTTTCTACATTCATTAAATGACTCATACTTGTATTTGACTCCATTTGAATTTTGACAAAAGAATTAAATAATTTCACCTCTCTCATGGCATAATTCATTAATATAACTATTAGGATTTTTTTAAAAGAAATATAACTATTTTTGTTGAATTTCAGGATGTTTTCCCTTAGAAGCTAGTTCAAATGTTGCATCTTCTAGATAATTTACATCTTATTGTACTACATATTTTTGATCCATAGTTCCTTCATTTTCCTAACAAAATTTAGGCTTGTTCACTTCTAATAAATAAATTAGCATTTTTAAATCAAAATCTAATATTGTAAGGAAATTTAAGTAGTTTATTTTACCATGCTTTACAATATCATATAAAATGCATTTTCTTGATAAAGAAAAGTTAGACAAATTCTGAAGATAATTTGTTTCATTTAAAATTTCCTAAAAGAAAGGAATCTCAACTTGAAAATTTCCTCACAATATGATTAATTACACCACTAATTTTCCATTTGAATCTCAATTTATTTATTTATTATAATTTTTTTAGTTTTTTAAAATATCTAAAGAGATCTAACATCTCAACATAATACTTTGAAAGTGCATTATATTTTAATCTCATGCCATCACTCCTCCTAGTGTCAATTGGTTGATATGTTTTGTAGTCACACAAAACTTAGATAAAATTCACAAATTTTTTTAACTCTTTTCAAACAAAAATAAAATTTAGAATAGAATTAAATTTTCCCAAGGCTTGGGATGCCAAGTTTTGACATGCAAGGTAACTCAATAGTTCACTGTGATTACTATTCCATTAAAGGTATTACATAATAGAAATAAAAAGAAAGGGTTAGGTCTAGAAAATAACAACTTCATTTACAAATTTCACACAAAATAACTACTCTAATTTGTAATTTGATTTAATTTTTGCATTCCAAAACACTTTTTGTCATTTGATCTACAATATTTTGTTACTTTGAATAAAATGAAAAAGATTGAGTAAGAAATACAAAAAGGTTAAAAGTATTAAAATTTATTAAATTTATCAACAACCTTACATGAATTTACTTTCAAACTATTAAACATATCATTACTAATTTATGTTTTTGTAGACCTTGTCACAATTACACATAAATGGTGTAATGTAACACCCCTCCATTTTGCTTTATGGACTGGACAGTGTGTCCTTGTTTTGTGTTGATTTATAGTTCTAGTTATTCAGATACTTTGTCTTGTGTGTGTATTTGATCACCATTTATTGAGCGATAGGCTATTCTTTGTGATGTGACTTGAGTTATCTGATGATTTGTGTTACATGTTTTAATGGTGTAATGATGTTAGTGATATAATATGTTAGTGCTTATGTGAATATTTGATGTAATGTGGAAGTGTCAGTTTTGTTGAGTGTATTGGTGAAGGGTATGGATTCACATCACTTGCTTACGAGCGCCCTACAAATCTGAGATTTCTTCTTCATAGTGTGTATTATATGCTGTTATATTTTATGATGTTGATTATTATGTTTTAGGATTGTAGGTACATGACACCGACTCCACCTAGTTTCACAGGTCTGAGCATGTCAATCCAACGTTCTCCTCCCCAAGGGTTAGGCTTACTCCTAGAAGCCTGCACACAAGTAGTGATAAAACTCCCTCAAACAAATTACATAAACAACAAAACCTCGACCCCAGAGGGCGAGTATCCAACACTGCAATACCAACATCAGAAGTCTCAACTACAATATCTTGATAATAGACTGACGGTTATCAACCGCAACATATGCACGATGAGACCTGCCTACACACCTATTGTCGGCTCTGAAACTGCTGGTCCCTATCCAAATCAGAAGTGCTCCGATGCAGACAATTCCTAGCAATATGGCCCTGCTGACCACAGGAGTAACATCTAATGTTACGACCATACTCACTGTCTCCTATGGATGCAATAGACTATTCCATACTATCCCAATCAGCCGCAGACTATGAACTCTAGGTTGGCTGTACCTGTCGATTGCGCTTATTGCGCCACCAGTTATGATTCCTTCTAGGTGAAGAACCACCATCATCCTAAGATTCCTTACGCTTTCCAAGTGCACTCTCTTGCTACCCACTCAGAATAGGCTCCTGCTAAGTCATCAGTGATCCAACTCCCTGAGTCTGACCCCGTCATGCACTAGACCCAACTATAGAACCACTACCAATTTGCACACCAGAATGACCTCCTAATGCCAAAACTAGGTTCTCCTCAACCAGCCGTGCTTTCTCCACAGCTGTCTCCATAGATTTGGGTTCAAAGTCCCGCACACCACCACTAATATGAACATCCAAACCTCTGATGAAATACTGCACGAGCATACCCTCATCATCTCCTATTCCTGCAAACTATTTAAGTTTGTAGAAACGTCTCTCATACTCATCTACGGTCATGGCTAACTGTCATAGGGCGTGGAATTCATCACCCCTGTGCTGACGCCAAAGGTTAGAAAGAAAATGGGCTCTAAACCACTCAAGGAATATCTCCTAGGTCACTGAACTCATGTCAATGTGAAGCTTTTGTTCCTCAATTCTCCACCAAGTGGCCGCAAATCCTTGCAGATGCATAACAAAGCATCGTGATTTAGTATTACTATCAAATGGATGCATAGCAAAACATTGGTCAAGACCTATCAGCCAAGTCTCAGCCTCTAAGCCGATACCAATTCCATCAAACCAAGGTGGTTGTGACCAGATCAAATCTCTCATATAGGACACTACTAACATATCCGACTAAGCTGTAACTATCCTAACAATAGGATTAACCTCTAGTACTAACTGTCTCGGACCTAGAAATGCCAAAGCCTCCTCAAGAGTCCTACGTGCAGCTTCAACCCTTGGAGGATCTAACTGTCTACCATCATCCCCTTGGCCATTCAATGAAGCTTGATGCTCCTTCTGCTCTGGTATATGTGGCACATGAGGTGTCGAGTCATGCCAAATCTCCTCTTAACCACCTACCTGACCACGTCCACGTCCTCTTCCTCATCCGCGTCTAGGAGGCATACTCCTACACAGACACCCAAATGGTATAAGACAAGGTACACTAGAAAACCTATGCAACTAAGCTTAATGAGTACATCATAATCCCAAAGCACCCAGTGTTTAAACCTAGGCTCTGATACCATGTGTAATGCCCCGCCAATTAACCCTAAAGGAAGTTGTAATTAACGATTAAAGTGAACCAATTTTTTTTAAAAAGTGCAATTAACATACACATTCACTTACTAAATAACAACAACCTTTAAGGCTACGAGATTGGGATTACCAAAACCCACACATACTAATTACGAATAACCATAGCATTTAATACTTTATAAAATAAGCATCGTACAACATTACATAATAAGTTAAACATCCAAGAAACCATTTCATATTCATTTACATATTCCAAAAGTTACATCACTCATTCCCAGAATGAGACAATAGTACAAAAGTATAACAATTAAAAAATCTCACCTCATAAACATATGAGGGATAAATATCTTTTACAATCTGAAATATTACAATGCAAGAATAACTCAAGAACTGTGAGCTGTCCCACTGGATATCTCGCCACCAAGTACTAAAGAAGAATGGGGACCCAATAGTTTTGGTGCATGTTCCACCCAACCGAGTGGTACCCAAAGGACCACCCCCCATGCTAGGAGATAGTAACAATGTAACATGGACAAAGATCTACAACCTCTAACCAAAGGTAGACTCATACTGACTAGACCAAACAAGAGTACAACATAAGTAAAACACAAGAACAACTCTCACATCACTGACATAGGTCGCATTGCTTCTAGACATAATATAGATCAAGTATGTTCAGAGAACCATACACATAACATAAAATACCAACAAACAAACAGTTGTCCTAGACAAAGTGTCATCGCACAACTCATAATAAGTTACCCTCGGTGGATCTTCATAGGCTCTGGTGATCCTAGTAGCCTCTACCGATCCTTGGCCCTCATACTTACTAGTGCGGAATCAAAAACCTCTCGTAATGACAAGATAGATGACTATGCCATTCCAGGCCTTTCCACTCATTCCAAGCCTTAGCTAGCACTTGACTATGAATGAAGCTAGAACTTATCTTTTTAGTGTGTAGTACTCCCCAATATTCTTTTCAATTTTAGTTATCACTTGATTAAACTCACTTCCATAGGTTACCCAAATCCTACCTCTTCTCTGGCCCCTAATGGAAGCCACTCTTCTATTCAACAACACATAAACAAACTATCCACTAAGGGAATCACAAGTGCATACAACCTAGGTATAAAAACCACTCCATCACAAGGAGGAAACAAATAATAGAAAAACACTCCAAACATCTTGGAGACTACAAACACATAGTCCACTCCTTTCATAGGAGGTACAAAACAACCCCGTTCGTGGAAACCGGGTAAATACTGATAAGACACCATGCACTACCCAAGGGACAACACTGGTTGACATAATGAAGATGACAACTCTCTTAGATCCTCTAAGATTCTTTAGAAGACTTATAAATTGGACTAACACATAATCCCATAACCCAAAATATAACATGACAACATAGCTACAAAAGCAATCAAGTCATTGATTAAATCTAATATTTTTGGATTTCCTAAATCCATACTCAAGCAATAGGTAACGTTTACAAAAGCAAAGGCACAATAACAAGGTTTACTCAAATAACCATATACTCCTTTTCCATTTTCATAATAGAGAATCCTAAACAGTATAAAAACTCACATCCCTTTACAAAGTACGAGGAAATTAAATATAAAAGGCAATCACGAGAGAATCACTACTTTTGGATGTTCTAAATCCATATCTCATTCATAATTTCATTCACAATAATTAAATTGCACTAATGGAAATAAATAAGTTAAAATAATTAACTGCCTTTTTAATATAGTCATTTCCTAAGTTTATTTTTAAAACAACATAAAAAGTATTAGAAATAATATTTTCAATTTCCCATCTAAATCCTATATCTCTTAACTTTCCATTTAAAAACATGTCATTTATACAATATCTTTTCCTTATCTAAATTTCCATGCATTCAACCTTATCCTTTAAAAATCTCCATGCAAACTCAAATACTTGTACTTAAATAAAACAAATTAAATACTAATTATACTCCTGATTGAAAACGACATGTAAATATACATCATATGTATATATTAATATATTTTATTAAATAATACATTATTTAATAAAACATATTAAATTTCAACAAATAATTTCCTTTACATCAAATAATTACTTCCATTTCAATAAGATATCTTTTCTCTACAAATTTACCCATGCCTACAAGTCATTTCTTTTAAATCTCCACCCAATATAACATTGCATGCATCAAATTGAATTAAAATCCAATATTAAATTTACCCCTAAATATATATATATATATATATATATATATATATATACATAATACGTACACATACTCAATGTATATATGAATATCATATATATATATATTATATATAATATATTATTTATATTACAAAATCCGCAATAAAAGAACAGACATATATTATTCCATCCACGGATCCCTTTGGTTCATTCATAGACTGTTCCAAGTATAGAAAACCCCAATGGAGGGCGGATGAACCAAACAGTTCGCCATTATTAAATCATGCACAAAAGTCCCTGTGTTTGGGGGGTGGCTATGCTATGCATAGCCGAACCCCAAACAAAGGGCTGCGGCTGCTAATAAAAGGGGTGTGGAGGGGGCTACGGAGGCCCTTCCTCCATAGTCGTCCCCTCATGGGGGCGGCTGTGGAGGCAGCACCTCCCAAGCCTCCCCCAACACCATTACACAAACCCATAGGAACTAAATCCAACGAAAATATATTAATAATTTCACAAAAAAAAGTTCGGGTTTATTTTCTTAAAACCTTAACCATGGATGCTGTACAGAGTAAACCAGTATTTTTAATATTTAAATACTATATATATATATATTATATATATATATATAAATATAAATATATATGTATATATAATATATATATATATATATATATATATATATATATAAAAACGAATTTCAACAACAAGTAAATTGAGGAAATTATGTGAAAAATATTCACCAGTAAGAGAATTTGTAAAACTTTTTCAGAAAAATCAAATTTCATAGAGATTTTACAAATTAATTCTTTTAATCCCTTTTCTTTGAATTTCCTAAACAATAAAATAACAACAAAGCCTAAACGTATCTAAATTATATTTCAGAAGTTTTTCAAAACAGATTTGATTTTCCACAGAGGTTTAAATTATCTAAAAACAATCTAAATGTATTGTTCAACCTCTAGGTTTGAATCAAATAACAAAACAATCCATTTCCTCAATTAAATTAACTTCTATAGAGAATTACATAATTTTCCCCACAGTTTTGGTTTAATTTAAATCTAGTTTCAATTATCAACTCCTAATTCTCAATGAATTCAACAAACAGATTTCATGAACAATATATATTTGTTTTGAATAAAATAGAACAAGAAAACCACAGAACAAAACCTGGAATTCGAAGCTACAGGAAGAGAATGAATTTCTGATGCAAGCCTTCTTCAAGAATTCCCTGTATTTTTCTTAAACATGCAACGGATCCAATCCAAAACTTCAACAATTGCAAACTAACTTTCCTCAAATCACATCCAAAACCAAAAGTTGCTTCAACCCTTCCTCTATGCAATTTTCCCAAAATTATCCTCACACCAGAAAAAGTTTTTTTTTTTTCTTCCTCTTCAAAAATTCTCCCTAAATATGAATTTTGCAACCAATCTTAATTCCTAAATTCAACTCACACATGCATGCCTAATTGAAAATATCTTGCACAACCAAATCTGATTTTGCATGCAAATCTGAAACTTAAAATATCTAAATATCAATTATCTCCAAAAATTGAAAACCAAATTTGCTTTTAAAATCCAATTTCAATTTCTAAATTAATTTCAACTTAATTGAAATGAAATTCCAAAATAATTAAATTTCCACAAATTGAAATTAAATTCCAAATTAATTTCAATTCCTTTATTTCTTTTAATTTTCTTGCATCACATTTAATTAATTAATTTAATTATTTAATAACTAAATTCAACCCCTTGGATTAAATTTAATCAATTAAATAAATTAAATATAATTAATTAATTTAAATATAAACTTTTATCCACATTGCATAATTTAAATTAAATAATCATCAACATGATATAATGCAATTATTCTAAACATCTATTTCCAAAACAAGAATCTTTAAAATTAAATAACATTAAAGTAAGGCAAACAACGACTCAACACAGACGACTGATGACACACTAAGGCTAGGGTGTAGACTTGACACATGTTACCTAGCTACTATCTCCCTTCAACTTAACCGTTGGATCGACATGCTCAGACCTATGAAACCAGGTGGAGTCGATGTCATGTACCTACAATCCTAAAACATAATAATCAACATCATAAAATATAACAACATATAATACACACCGTGAAGAAGAAATCTCAGATTCATAGGGCGCTCGCAAATGAGTGATGCGAATCCATCCCCTTCACCAATACACTCAACAAAACTGACACTTCCATATTACATCAAATATTCACATAAGCACTAACATATTATATCACTAACATCATTACACCATTATAACATGTAACACAAATCATCAGATAACTCAAGTCACATCACAAAGAATAGCCTATCGCTCAATAAATGGCAATCAAATACACACACAAGACAAAGTATTTGAATAACTAGAAGTATAAATCAACACAAAACAAGGACACATTGTCCAGTCCATAAAGCAAAACGGAGGGGTGTTACAGTAAACCTCCAAAGGAAAACTCATCACATAGAGAAATTGATCAAATGCAACTAAATGTTGGTGTAGTAATTTGATATTTCAAAGAAAGTGACAAGTGTGCAGTCATTCATTGTTTACAATCTAGAAAGAACCTATAACTAACATCAAATTTAGAAATTCTACAAATATCTAGACAAACAATTTTACTGATCTAGGTGAAAAGAAACCATGAAGCAAGAAAAATATTGATAATTCTTCAATATTTTCCCTATAATTATCAACAATTTCTAGTCCATGACCTAATATTCTAAAAATAATATATTTTGGCTCTCCAAAATGTTAGTTTTAGGATAAAAAATGAAATGACTAGAAATACAACAACACATAGAACAATGAAAACAACAGATACCATGGGAAAACCCTCCTACTTGAGGGAGAAAAACCTAGAAAATAATCTCTTATATATCAGATAAAAGTGCAAAATTTTGCATAAAAAGACATGCCTTACACAAAGGCTGAATAAATACAATGAATGGAGACACTTCTCAACAATTGGAACACTTATCTTTGAAATCAAATCTGCTGCTACAAGGACAATGAACTACTGCTAAGGTGTGAACTTGGAGTAAATGAATAGATTGGAAAATGAGAGGTCTTCATCCTTTTACTTATACCCAACTAGGCAACCTCTTCTCTAAGTTGGCCCCTAGAAGATATAAAATATATTATTTGACATTGAAAGGCCGACCTACCTTGAAGAAGAATAAATTAGGGAGGAAAATATCTCCCACAACTATAACACTAACACTCCCTCTTAGCTAGGGATGTATTTTCTAGATAAACTCATCATGGAGTCTCTCAACATGACACCCACAATGGCTACACCTATTTGTGGAAAACCACATCTCAGTCTCAAACATGTAAAGAGTTCATCACAGATTCTCTCAACGTGATGTCATCATGTATTCTCTCAATATAATATCCACAATAGCTACTCCCATGTGTGGAAAGAAACAAATGTACAAGTGTTCATAAAAAATTCTCTTAACGTGATGTTGTCATGGAGTCTCTCAACATGACGCCCACAATGGCTACTCCCATGTGTGGAAAGAAACACAAGTACAAGAGTTCATCGCAGAGTCTCTCAATGTGATGTCATCATGGAGTCTCTCAACATGATGTCTCATCTCAGTCTCAGAGATGAAAAAGGGCCCACACCTCATATTTCTTTGTCTCAGATAAATATATGCTACAATGACTTTCACCTCATATTTCTCCATTTCAGATAAATATGCACTACAAGGGCTTTCACCTCAGATCTCTCTATCTTAGATAAATATACACTATAAGGGATTTCACCTCATATACATTAAAAAAAATATTCATGATGATGTGACTCCCTCTAAAGCTCCAAGGACTTGCATCAACCTCTTGACTTCCTCATCCAAGGTTGCCTCTATTGGTTTGTTAAACTCCCTTTGAATGTTATTTCCTCCTCTTCAAAGAAAATGATCAAAAATTCTCCATCCAAGGCTGACCCAACCTTGTGCCCTTGAGTGAAGAATCATGAGAGTTACGCACCACCAGATCAGTCCCAAGGTAGCAAGCTATGTCTCCATGTTTGTTCATTCCTTTAGCCTGCATGACTTCCTCATAGGATGCATCAAGATCTTTGTCCCTTGAATTTCTTATGAAATCTCTCATCATCCTTGAGCTCCTTGATCCATCCTAGAAGAATTTTAGAGAGATTAATAATAGTTCATAGAATTAAACTATCTCGAAGAGAAATACCAATGCTAGAAGCATACATGATTCACTATTCCCAATTGCAAGAATTATTATTAGCTACATAAGATTTATTCAAGGTACAAGCATAAAATACGTATCTCTTTATGTTGGTCAATTCATTGAGCTAGACCTATAGTTGCAATATCTCATCATCCTTTTTCTCCTCGATCCATCCTGGAAGCATTTTAGAGAGATTAATAATAGTTCATATAATTAAACTATCCTAAAGAGAAATACCAATGCTAGAAGTATACATGATTCACTATTCCCAATCGCAAGAATTATTATTAACTACATAAAATTTATTCAAGGTACAAGCATAAATACTTATCTCTTTATGTTGGTCAATTCATTGAGCTAGACCTATAGCTATTTGTGAAACTGTTTCCAAGAACCCTCATCTGGACATTAGAAACCATGACCCTTCATCGATTCTTTATGTAGGGCCACCTCACCAAAAGCCCAACATCTTCCAATTCTTTCTTCGGTTGGTGATGACTACAAACTGGCAGCTGGAATTTAACTGATACTCAACACCCTTACTTGATATTATTCGCACTAAATATCCTACTCAGCATACATCTTCTCTACTCTCTAGGCATATGTTAAGTCCACACACTTGATATATGTCCAGTCTTAAATGAGCGATTCTATATCTTAAGGCTCATAGCTACTTGAATATACCAAATTGGTGATGTTCTTAGACTGCCACGTCACTAGCCAAATAAATGAATCATTTTCACGTTTCTCCCGATATTTTATTCACTTTCTTTCTCAAATTCATCTGATTACTATGACCTTTCACTTAAGTCGATATATATATCACCAAGGCATTCGTATTAGGAAAGGCTTGATAGTTCTTTCAATAGAGACCCTCTAGAGATGACCCAACCAATCTTCCTCACTTAGACAACTCTTTATATTTTAATAAACTATCAATCTTCCACTGGACACACTACCTCCAGGTCACTAGATGCCATACATTTTTCTTCCCAAAAATTGTCTTCTATTCTCACATGAATTCCCTTGAATGACATGGTAAATTTTACCAGTGTCATCTTCATTCTTTTTTGTATCCTTTGTAGCTCTCCTATTGGACGTGACTTATTCCAATTAATCAGTCTACTCCTAGATTCAGTGACTTCTCTGGCAATTGATTTATTGATGAGAGACCTACAAAACTATTTAGTGTCGACTATTGAGAGTTTAGATGCTCATTTTTCCTTCATATTATCTCCTAAGACATCAAACTTTGCATCGTATCCTTTGGTTTCCACAAGACCTAACTCCTCAAATGGTTCTAAGCCATAATTCTTCAATCGACGGTTAGCTTGATATTTCTACAGTTACTATAAGGATTGTGACTTCCTTATATATTTTAATCAATCCCAATTAGGTTCCCTTAAACTCAAACAATGGTCTTAAGGGAATTGCAAAGACTTCTTTGAATGAACTAGTGGCTTAAATGAATAAACAATTTTGGACATAGTAGTGTTGGTTTTAGTGACTCAATAGATTGTGACCTCCAGTGCAAGTTTTTTGGATGTCCACAAAGAGGCTAGATACATATGAAGATACTCGAGCTCATACAATCTACTTAGCCAAATCTGATCGTATTTCCTGAACTCGCTTTGATACCATGTTAGTTTTAGGATAAAAAATGAAATAAGAAAAAATACAACAACAAATAGAACAATGAACACAACAAATACCCTAGGAAAACCCAAAAAATAATCTCTTATATATTAGATAAAAGTGCAAAAAATTTCATATAGAGACATGCCTTACACAAAGACTGAATAAATACAATGAATGGAGACACTTCTCCAAAATTGGAACACTTCTCCTTGAAATTGAATTTTCTGCTACAAGGATGGCGAACTACTGGTAAAGTGTGAACCTGGAGTAATTGAGTTGATTGTCAAATGAGAGGTCTTCATCCTTTTACTTATACCAAACTAGGCAGCCTCTTTTCTAAGTCAGCCCCTAGAAGATATAAAATATTATTTGACACTAAAAGTCCAACATGCCTTGAAGAAGAATAAATTAAGAAGAAAAATATCTCCTGCAGCTATAACACTAACACAAAATAATTTATCATTTGGCCTTTTATAGAAATATGAAACTCAAAAATCAATTACAATGATCAATAGCTCAAATTTCCTAAGAATTAATTAATGGTGGCAATCTAAAAGTGGCACATAGGTGACATCAACATCTTGATAATTGGCAACAATTAACACTTGGAATATCTCATCTTTATAATAAACATATTTCATCTTCTTTGATAAGATCTACTCCACTAAGTGAATCAACAATTGAAATTCCAACTAGCTGCAATTTAGAAAAAATTGCAATAGAAAAAATAAATTAATCAAATATCATTATTTTCGTAAAATAAATGAGTAAAATACAATTTGCAACCTCAAATTTAAATTTCACAAATATATAAATTTTTCTGAAATTGAAAAAAAATATTCATACTTAAAACAATCACTAAAATATTAAATTTTTGTATGTCTAATCATTTGAAATTAATAGTATTTAAAAAATGTCACTGCTTCCCTTTTTCAACCTCTAAGAGTAACAATCGAAATGAATTATGTTTCCCAATTTCATAAATAATCCCTCAAATGTTTACATTAAAATTAAAATAAATATATATTAATAGAAAAATAGAGAAACTTCCTTTTAATATTTTAAGATATTAACCTTTTATAGGGAAATTAGAAAATATCTTGAAAGGCTCACATTAAATCTTTAAAGGGGAAGGAATTTTTTTTTTTAATTTCTTTTAAACTTAGGCTTTTGTTTTAATCTTCTAAATGTCTTTGGCCTTTTATGGTAATAATCTTAAGAATAAAAGGAACCAATAGTCCCTTTTAAAATATTTCATTGTACGTGACTTTATTTGACTTTTTTTTTATTAGATTAAAATAGGAAGGACTAGTACCCATTATAAAACAGTCATAGAGGTAGACCAAGAACTCACAAGCATTGAGAAAACCAGAAAAGTAAACAAAAACTAAAGCTTAACCAATTCGACTAGTACATGACTTCATTTCACTTTGTTGATTTCCCTTTTTCTTAGTGATTTTTTATTACTTCATTTTCCTTATTTTTCATGAGTAAACTAGATGGCTATGATGATATGAATTATTATAATAATTATAATTTAAACTTCCTTTCAATTTTACCTTATAAAAATATTTGTGGGATTTCAACTATCAAATGGTCTTGCAATTATGGGTATTGTAAAAAAAAAGTTTCCATAATCAAATTCTAAGTGAGCTTTTTGACCACTGAGGCAATGTCCCTTGTATGGTAGCATGTGTGCCCCCATCTCCCACTTCTTCCTGAGGCCGATCACCTTCACATGGTCACTGGTGAAGTGGCTCTACCAAGGATTTTCACCCCCTTCTTAGGCTCCTCATCATGGATCTTTCCCTCGTAGGAGGTCGCCTTCTCCTCCTCCACATGCTAACCTTGGGTGGACTTCTGGAGGAGAAGTGGGGGGTGCTAGTGGTACTTCTAGGTGGCCTTTTGGTGATACTCCTAGAGGCGATTATGGTTGGCCCACTGATACTTCTAAGTGGCTCCCACGTTTGGATTTGGCAAATTCACCGCGCCATGAAGATAAAGATAAAGAAGTTGAGAAGGATGATGATGGTTGGGCTCTGCCTAACATCACTCTAGACCTTGTTGTTGTATCAGGATAACTAAATGATAGGGACCTGGGCCACCCTCTATTGACACTTCTATCGCCGATTGATAGCCTTTTTTTATTTACTGTTATTGTAATGTTTCCTACTTTCTGGGCTAGGCCCATGTGACTTTGGCTTTCTAGGCTTGGCCCATGTGACTTTCATGGCGTGCCTTCTTACCACTCACCTTTTTTTTTCTGAATATGTATGATTATATTTTAATAATATAGATACTAATGCCTATTCATCAAAAAAAAATCTAAGTGAATTTTTGCGAGATTTTTACTTCTAGTGATTTTTTTGTAGGATTTTCACTTCTAAGTGATTTTTGTGGGATTTTCATTTTCAAGTTTTTTTTACAAGATTTTCACCTCCTAGTGATTTTTTTGCAAGAAATCTTGAGTTTAAAGTGAAATTTTAAGAATTTTCACTATTTAAAAAAAAAAAAGGTTTTGAAATAAACTTGATATTTAAACATAAAATTTTGCATTTGGACCTCATTTTTTGTAAGTATATTGAGAAATATGACTTTTCAACTATCATTTATATGGTTGCATGAATATTCTACAAAAGTGGGCATTTCAAGATTTTGAATCAAAATCATACTTTGTGAGAAATTGGGTAACAAGTGAACTAGAAGTTAAACACTCAAAAAAGTTTGGTTCACTAGAAAATGGAACTTCCAAAATTGTAGGAAAATCTAACTAAACCAACCTTGTGGGGAAAAACAAGTGAACTAAAAATGAGCTAGTTAGGTAGTTAAAAATTGTAAGAAAATAAATTTCACATTTTGAGGATTTTTTATAAACTCCAAAACAAAAATTATGTTATTTTTTATTCTCTTTCCATCTGGGTATGTGCAGGATCCCGATGGGCCAAAAAGTGGTGATATGTAAGTGATATGATGGCCCATGTGGCTGACGAATTTTTTTTACCCAAAATTGATGAAATGAAAAGGATTTTTAAAGGAGATTCTTAGCTTTCCACCAATATAAATTATACTTTACTTTTAATTTAATAAATAATTATTATTCATTTTCTATTTGAATTACGACTAATGTTTTGATTGATAGGTTCATTGAAAAACATCTATAGCTTTCAAACGGTATCACTTTTTTTTAATCTGAAACATGCATGACATTATATGCTTCACATACTATAGGATTAAAAAAAAAATGAATTTCATAAAGTTTTGACAAAGTTAAGGTGGTCAAACATACGAGTTTTTATATTTTTTTAAATTTGTAATAAAAATATCATAAATAATATATTTAATTGTAAAATAATTATGAAAAGATATGCATCACATCAAGACATGAGTCCTCTACTTATATCTAAAATCTTATAAAAAATAATTATCATTAAATTATTGTGGTTAGGGTGGTCAGATAGACACCTACTTCTTCTTTTTTCCCTGAAATTTAAGTACTACTGCATTGAAATTTCAAATTTTCACCAAATAGATTTTAAAAAAAAAAAACTAGTAGTTTAGAAACTACATTCAATTTGATACAAATTCTATTCTTAAATATTTTTGAAAGAATATAGATAACTTATTCAAATTTTTACATCAAGTTGCCTAACTCTGATTTTTTGAATTTTCATCACCACTTGAGGGCCTATTTTTTCCATGATGATCCTGTACATACCTATATAAGATATAATTTTATTCAAATAAATAATAAATTTTTGAGATCATGGGGTTTTGAGAGAATTTATTCAACTATAAGGAAAGACGAAAGCTAAAATAAAAGAGGGAGTTCTTATTTTTAGAAATTAGAATGGAACATGTTGTAGAAAGACAAAACAATAAATATATAGATCCATATAAGAAGTGGATAGTTTATATGTTAGAATTGGCTATGGAGATTTCCTACCAAGATCTTGAGGCCAAATGGAAAGCAAAAAGAGAGAGAAGATCAATATGATAAGAATAAATTATATTCTTATCAATTATGCAAATATGATTCAATATTGTGTGTACAATGTATTAGAGACCCCTTGGTTATATAGCCAAGGTGATACATAAAATTTCATAAGATTATAACAAGTGTCTTAATCATATGACATGAGACAACTTATCACAACTATCTAGGTCACATGTGTTACAAGTCAAAAGATAAGATAGAAACTAATGACAACTATCTTCTAGAAAGATTCCTAGGACCTAAGTAAATTTAACATGTAAATAAGTCCCTATTTCCCGTAGTAATGAATTAACTAGGTACATGAATTTATTTACACCAACACCCCCCTTAAGTGCAACTAAGGGAGTAGTGGATTATTATTAAAATGACACAAATATGGGTCCCAACTATGAGGCCATGTTAGGTACCCATGTACAAATGCAAAATAAATGGGGAAAAGTAGAAAAGCCAATGAGACAAAACTCCTACCCAAAAGAGAGATGAAATACAATAATTAAATTCTCTCAAAGATGCATGAAGAAGACGAAAACCCCATGTGAGTAAAAATGCCCCCAATAAGAGAGAAGAAGAAGAGAGACAATGTAGCCCCCCCTCAATGGTGAGTCTCCTACAATGATGGTAGAAGCTCTAAATTGAATGTTGAAGATGATCCAATCTCGTTGAACAACGTTCCTCCCCTTAGAAAGAAACAAAACCATTAATGTATCTAGGATGTGTGATGTCTTTGAATGATGCTTAAGTTCTCCATATCGATGCCAAAAGCTAACACACTCCAAACAAGTGTTCTAGGGCACATTGCTGAAGAGGACAATTTAGAATCTAGTAGAGATGAATGAAGAACACAATCCAAAGACAATGACATCCCCTCAAAAGACAATGAATCCTCCTCCAAATGTTGTCCAAAAGTATCCATAGTCACGTCAAACTGCAAAGAATGATCATGTAGGGAATGAACAAGAGGGTCAAAGTGTTCCCTCACAACAACTAAAGAAGGATATTCTCCATCAAAGAGAAGATGAATGTCACCAATGATGTCTCCCAAATATGCAATATGCGACTCCGTAAAAAATTCTGAAATAGCTATCAAGAATTCATCCAAAGTAGCCAAATTTGAAAGAAAATGAAGATCCTACTGCACTTAATCACAAGAATCCATATCTGTAGCAATACAAGTATCATAAATTGCAACAATAGATGGAGGATATGAAAAGCATGACTCAAGAACTAGATCTGATGTGAGAAATATGAAGTTCAAGAAGCCAAATGTCTCCTCTGAATCATGGTTCATACTTGAAGTGTGATCAACAATCACAAGAATAATACAACCATCAAAATAAAAATTTGCAAAGGTATATAATCGAGATGAATGAACAACCATCCCAATAGCAATAATCTCTCTAGTGTCCAAGTCTCAAATGATGACTGAGTCAGGAGTGAACTCTGCAGTCCTCCCATATCCACCATGCGTAATCAAATATATGGAAAGAAGATTATTCGTCAAATGGGGAACACGAAAAAAATCCTAGAAAGTGTTGTCCCCAAAACTAATAGACCCCAAGTCCCAATTAGACTCATTTATGTATTGTTTCCCATCAAAATAGGAGACATAGTAAAAGGCTAAAAAGAAGAGAATATAGATTGTAAAGATGCCATATGATGAGATTCTCCTAAATCTAGAAGCCATCTCCTTGATCCATGACCTTAAAAATCACAAAGAGCATGTCCTTTATATCCTAATGTAGAATCTTGACCTTTGTCCTTTTTAGATTGTTTTGAAGGAGGAGGAGGTGATTTAGACATTCTAGAAGGAAAAGCAATGTGATTCTTTTTGAGAAGATGTTTCAACTCATCAATATCTTTCTTATAACAATAGTGTTCTTCATGTCCATCCTTCTTGCAATATCCACAAGTAGGCCTCACATTCTTAGATGTTTCCCCTTTTGAGGGAGAGAATTTTGATTCTTTATGTGGCTTGTTCATTTTCTTCTTTTGTTTCTTATCAATATCCATTGATTATTTCTCACCCCTTAGACTCACTTGCCAACAATTCTTGTGACTTGGAAGACTTGATTAGCCCCAAGTTCATTAACTTAGATTCCTCTTGGATTAGGATATTTGCAAAGTCATAAAACTTAGGATCAACATATGAATCTACTTCCATAGAAATTCCATGGGTATGAAAGCTAGAAACATGTACTAAATACTCAGGACCAAGCTTGGATAAAGCATTCAAAATCAATTGTAAATCCTCTTTATCAATGTTGCATTCTTTCAAATATGTTCTTAATTGCTTAAATTTGGAGATGTAGTCTTGGATATGGTCAAAATTTTTAGGATCAAGATTCATCAAATTATTGTCAATTTGATATCTCCTAATCTTATTTGTTTTACCATATAATTTTTCAAAAGCCTCCCGAGCCTCTTTAGGTGTTTTACATGATTCAACATGAAATTGTAAATCAAGTGAGACTAAATTCAAGTGTTTTCTCACAATTAATCTCCCATCTTGCCAATTCTTTAGCATCAGTAGGTTGATAAATGGTTTCCTTTAGATAGCCTATTATACCCTTCCCCATGAGATAGTTCCATACTGATTTTCTCCATGTAGCATAATTATGTGGAGTTAAGAGTTCAATTTGAGATTTCCTATTTGCAAGAACACAAATCAAGAAAAATAAAGCAATCAACCACTGCAATATTACCCACCAAATCACTCAATCATGAAACCCCCCAAGAAATATATGATTTGTGGCACTTTTTACTTAGTGTGATTATAGTTGTCACTTGCTAAAAATAATAAAGTGGTCTTGATCTTGGTATATGAAAATGCCAAAAATAGGCCACAAAATCAAGTACAATTTTTGGTAAAAAATGAGATCCATCTGATCGTACAACCAAATTACATGAAAATTATTCACTTTAAAAAGAACTGCACCCAAAAATGTTACCATAGGAGAAAGATATGAACCCGTGAAAGTTCCCAAAATGAGAACGAAGCAAAAACACCTATGATAATCTTCAATTTTTGGAAAAACTAGAAACCAAAACCAAAAACTGATTTCACTACTACGAAGAGCATAAAATACTGCCCCAAATTAAAAAAAATGCTCAAAAAAAGGAATCAGAATGAACAAGTTGCATTTGAAAATTGACTAAAAACTACAAAAGCTCATCCATGAAGGGGTAAGAAAAATCCTTTTGGGCACTCATGTAAGATGATATCAGTAGTCAGAAATGTTAAATTTTATGGCCAACTAGCCATCACTAGTCGAAAAGGGTCCCCTGGTCAAAAAAATATGTGAAAGAATATTTTGAGGTAGATTCAGAAAGAATATTCGTTGTTGGATGCAAAGACAGTTGTTGGTATTTGACTTTTTCGATTGCCGGTTTAAATAATTTTTGCCGTCAATTTTAATTAGAAAATCCCACTCAATTATTAAGGTGGGTCACGGTGTCACATTGCTATCCTCCATGGGGCCACGTGTTGTTTCCTAAGGACACTCGGTACCTATGGGTACCTGCAAATTGCAAGTACCAACTAACATAAGAATGTACTATGGATTAAAAAATATGTAAAGGTTTTTTTTGGATTTTATTTCTAAATAAAAATTTCAGATTTTTATTGAAAAATTTACTAAAATTTTTTCTTTTTTTTTAAATGATTAAAATTTCATACCAACTACATGTTTTTTTTCTGATGGTACGACCTACAAGTGCAATAATGACAACCTATGGAGGTCGTACAACTCCTTGGGAATTTTTTTTTTGTCTCGGTGGACAACTTCTCCAATTTGGAAAAATTGATAGTCGGTCTTAGGGTTTTTGGCTATTCAAGACGCAATGGCAGCATCAAATTTGACCCAAAATGCTCCAAAAATGCAGCTACCTTCAAGATCTGGCAACCATTATTTAGCCTCAAACCCTCAGAGATTTGACCTCATATGTCTGATTTGGATGAAACAAAAGGAAAAATTAACTTTCTCAAACCTTCTAAACTCAATGGTGAGCTCAAATTTACACCAAAAAGCTTCAATTTAAACCTAAAATAAAGATCCAAAAAGAGGAACCCCCCAAAATCTGGTATTTCTATCATGTTTTTTTTTATTCTTTAGATCATCATACGATGCAAGAGAAGAGCATACTCAACTGGATTCAAGATTTAACATCTCTAAAAAAATGGCTAACCAAAGGCACCCAACCCCCTCTAATACCATGTTAGAATTGGCTATGGAGATAGCCTACAAAGATCTTGAGGCCAAATGGAAAGCACAAAGAGAGAGAAGATGAATATGAAAAGAATAAAGTGTATTTTTATCAATTATACAAATATGATTCAATGTTGTGTATAGAATGTATGAAATACCCCTTGGTTATATAGCCAAGGTGATACATAAGATATCATAAGATTATGAGAGGTGTATTAACCATATGAAATGAGAACTTATCACAACTACCTAGGTTACATGTGTTATAATTTAAAAGATAGGATAACAACTAATGAAAACTAACATCTTCTAGAAATATTCTTATGACATAATTAAACTTAACATGTAAATAAGTCCCCTATGACCCCTATTAATGAATTAACTAGGCGTGAGACTTTATTTACACTAGCATTATACAATTTAATGGTGGATTAGAATAAGTGATTCTTCTATATCGATTATTATAACTTTAAGACTTATATGAGAGTAATACTATCTATATTTAAAGTCTATATGTAAGTAATAACAAATCTATATATGTTATAAATGCATAAGTATATTACTCTTTTATACACACACATAAATATATGTAAACAATAACTATATTAGAATATAATATATTAGTATATGATAATATAAAATTATTTTATTTATTATATATATTTATAATCAATTATAGTGATTTATATATATAATATAAAGGTTGTATATATATATATGGTTAAATGAAACTGATCTACAAAATCTTAATCATTTATTAAATAATAGAATGTGTATTTTAATACAACTATATTATGGAAGATCTATAATAAAAAATCTCCTATGGAATATAGGATTTATGAAAACCCACTAAACATTCCTATTACACTTTTTATTCTTCTAATTCTAAAGCACTATTACAAACAAGCTTTAAGTGTATAAAACTTAGTGTCTTACTAAGAATCATTTATTAGCCTTTATATTCAAGGGCACCCTCCTTTGAATGGAATCTATTATATCCACATCCATGAAAAAGGTCTAATAAACTCCTGGAGATGGCACAAATCTTGTGGAAATTTTTAGGAATTATATCTCCTATTTCATATGATTTTTTCAAAGATCAATTGTGAAACTAGTGGTAATGATGCTAAATGAGATCTAGTGAATAGTTGAAGTCATTAATGACTAGTCATTAACTTACATTGGAATGAAAATCAAGAACATTAACAAAATTATCCAAAATAGTTTAAGTCCCTAGTGTCATTAGGGCCTACTCAATTATGACTTAAACACTATCCTAATCACCTCCTTTCATTCACTTACTTCTAGGAGTATGGCTATGAACATTGAAGAGATATTTTTGCTCATTATATACCTTTGTGTAATGGATATAAATAACTCATCCAACTTCACCCTATGTATAGGTATCATAATCATTACATTTACCTTAGATATTTTTTTCAACCAATGTTTATTATTTCACCCAAAAGGAATATTTTCCACTTCTTGAAAAATAACATAACCCTAGTATCCATCATTTTCCAAAGGAAAAGAATTACAAGATTGAGGGTGGAGTGATAGAATGAATATCATGTTGAGTGATTTATCTCCATGATGCATTATGTGTGGATGCCTCTACGACAAGATAAAGGTTTATATATTCTATATTAATATGAAGTATTATAATAAATAAATTTGTTTTAATTAATTCAAAATTATTTTAAGTAGTTTTTAATTTAAAATAGTTCTTTAATGTCATTCAATTTATTGGATAACTTATTCAAATTAGCACTATCTTTATAAATGATTATATGTATATATCAATACCATAAAAGATTATATATTAAGATTATTTATAAGTACAATATTGAGATATATAAGTGTCTTTTAATCAATCTTTTCTTAATATAGTTTATCTTATTTTCGTGTAAGTTTATATATTTTTAATTAGAGAGTACTAGATAGATAGATATTTGTATATCCAATATGGATATAAATAAGGTTTTGTATATATAATATATAATAATATAAGGTATTATAATCATATTAATTTATTTTAATTATTAAAGAGTGATCTAAGAGTATATTTTAAATATATATTAATTATGTTTTAGTGTAAGTATAAATTTTTTTTTCTCTCTATATATATATTGCTTATTTCATTTGTATTTGACTTTTTCTTTTACTTTGATAAAAGAAAATTTATAAGAAATATATTTATTTTATTATTTTAATATATTTATTTTATTATTTTAATATATTTATTTTATATTTTTTTAACACCCTTCTAAAATTAAACAATGTCACATAACAATACTTACTCATATAAATTATATATTTATTCATATATAACAACTTAAAGATTATATTATTTATAATATATAACAACTTAAAGATTATTTTACTTATATTATTTTGAAAAAATTTCCCCCCTCTCTATTTATAAATATATATTAATAATAATATCTCACATATAGCATGTATTTAGTTATATATATATTATTTTGTATTTAACTTTTAGATTTTTTTAGAAAAGAAACTTAATTATTCATTTTTTAATTTTTTATTTACTAAAACATATTTATTAATAAATGTTGTTATTAATAGTATGTCTATTATAATTCTTAATAAATGATATTACGTGTATTTCTAATGTTTGTGTATCAGGATGTATGGATGTTATGTGCTATAAATTTTAGTTGCATGTGATGGATTAAAATAGTTAATAATAAATGCTAAATAATGAAATGAAATAAATTTGAAAAAATAGTTTATTTCCTAAAAAAGTGAAGTATTATGTGATTTTGAAATATTTGTAAGTATATTTAAAACATAAGGCAATGCAAATGAAATGAAAAATGAGAAGTCTTACAACTCGGATATGATGATAGATTGAGGGGAGGTGCTCGTCAACTGGTTTGATCTTTGAGGGCATTGGGATCTGTGTCGGTGATCGATGGTTTGTGGGTGAGGTCGTGCCCTCCACCACCCAAGTTTTTTACTCCTGAGGGTCCTCATTTCCTTTGATTTTAATTTTTCTATGTGCCTTTGCGTTGCTCTCTTGTCATCAGTCCTCACATGTGTGAGACATTCTGGTCTTGTTTGTTGAGGGTTTATTTATATGTTTTATATTTTTTCTATTAATGGAGAGAGGTATGACCCCCCCACCCAATATAATATGGTGGGAAACCCCAATTATCCTGTCATTCCATCCAAAAAATTTAGTGTTATTGTTGTGGACCCTGGGTTCATTGCTCTTGAAGGCACCAGGTTCTCCATGAAATAGGTACTTGGTGGTGATGGTGGAAGGGAAGGTAAGGATCCTTCGATTCTCTATGATTTAAACTTGTTTCCTAAATATTTATTAAAAGAAACCATAACAAATGAAAGTCTTAAACTTAAAGAATCCACCATTTTTTTGGTTTAACAGATATTAATAAATTTCCTACAAGAAAATACATAGATTTATGGTTTTTTGATGTTTGGTGAAAAAAATTCAGTGTTTAGTTAACCTATTGTAGATTAATACAAAAGATTTATTTGTTATCTTCTTTAAAGCACATGATATGTAGAAAAAGGTTTTGGAAATACCCTTTTAGATTGGAGGAAAATGTGTTTTTTGAGCCCTCCCATGGGAACCATCGGCCATAGCCGAAGAAATTTTAGCACTCTCCTCACCTAGATGGATTATTATTAAGGACTTTCCTCCTTAATTCTAGAGAATTATTCCCCATATTGTTGAACCTTTCAAGAGGGTTATCAGGGTTGATGAAACCAAACTGGCCTTACCTAGCCTCAATGTGTGCATTTTGGTCTCCCTCAACTCTGGTATTGAAACCCCTAACTACTTGAAAATTCATTATCAAAACATGATCTTATCTTGTTCATTAGGTTTCTTGGGTGGTGTCAATTATTATTATTTTTTTAGGAGGGAGGGGGAGCTTAGGAAAAACTTACCGATCATGAAAAACTATAAGGGCCCTCCCCCAAAAAGCAAGCCTAATCTGACCATTGACTTGGCCCCACCCAAGGAGCCAGGGACAAGTGAAAACCCCTTTTTTTCTAACTCACAAGCCTCCCACCGACAACCCCACATCCATGAATGGAGTGGAGGAGATGCCTCCTTATTTTGATAATGGTGAAATTATGGAGCTAAATAATTTTCAATCCTATGAGGTTGGTGAACCTCGTCATGCCACACTTGAGTCAGGCTTGGTTGAGATTAGGAACTCCTTTGAAGTGATTTCTCCATAAGATGAAAGTGGACACTTAAACAGTCAATCCTTACCCTTCCTTGAACCTAACAAAGCTTTCATTCCATGTGATTCAGCTCTCCCCAACTCCTCATCTGTGTTAGAAAAGTTGAATGCTCAACAATTAGTTATGAGGCAAATCAAGTCGAGGATTTGAGAAAACTTTGACATCCCCACCAGAAACCCTAGAACAACTAGGGTAACTATTGAAAAATGAAAAAACCAATTTGACTTCAGAGTTGTGTCCTCCTGCTCAAATAGAGATGCAAGTGTAGATGTGGTAATGAGCTTGGGGGATCCTTTCCAAAGCCACTGCCCTACCCAGTTTCACCTCTCCTTGAGAGGTCACTAGACAAAATTAAGGACAACTCTTGTGCATCCCAGCCACCTCTTGAAAGCTCAACCAACCCAAAGGCTCCCTTTAGTGACTATGGTGGTAGGGGTGAGATGCCTCTAGAATGGAGACCCTTCACTACACCTAACCAGACCTGGACTATATGTGTTATCCTTGAGCCAACAGATGGCTCTAATCTTCTCCAAAAATTTGGCTCTCCTAGAACTTCCCCTCAAGTTTTTTCCCCAACTTTAGAGGAAGGCTTGGATTTGAAATATAAGGGAAGGGCTATGGGATCCCCAAAAAATAAGGATGTCACCCAGTTGGACAAGCTGAAAAAGGGCCCGAGAGGCCAAGAAAGAACTCCAATTTGTAAAAAATAGGAAAGGGAGGGGAAATCACCAAACAAACCCATAAGAGAAGGAAGAATAGTGGGTTCATTTGATCGCCAACACCTAAAAGATAGGACGTAGAGGACAAATTGTTGAAATAATTTCAGAATTTTAGAGTTGAGTAGGGTGAATCACCTATGATCATGGAAAATAAACATTAATTGTATATCTTGGAACATTAGGGGACTAGAGCCACCTGATAGGAAATAAATCGTCAGAAGGTTCCTTAACTTGTACAAAAAGAAAGATTGTGTATTTCTTTAGGAGACCAAATCCATTGGCTTTATCTTGGAGAATAATCTTAGATTCGTCTAGAATAAATCCATTTGCTTCTCCACTGCACATGATAGGGGAGAAGGGGGTGCATAAATTTTGATTTTCAATCACTAGTCTCAATCCATCACTGTTCATGACACATCTATGTGCAATAGGGTTGTGTGGGTCATGTTATATGCTAAGAATGTTGATTTTGGAATTGGCACAGTCTATGCCCCCAATGATCATAGGGACATGATTAAACTCTTGCAATGGTTTTCCACCCTTCCTAACATCCCCTGGATTCTTAGCGGGGACTTTAACCTGGTAGAACATGTTTAAGATAAATGGGGAGGCATAGATATGTCATGGAAAGGAAATGAGAAGTTCTAAAACAAGCTAAAATCTAAACTTCAGCTAGTAGACTCGATGGAATTAGGGAAAAAATATTGCAAGGGAATTTGGTATACTAGGTGTAATACCCAAAAAGGTAGAAACAAGATATATTGTAGGTTGGACAAGTTTTATGCTAACAAAAATGTTGTTAGCTTCATCATGAATGCAAAGGGAGTAAAAATATATATTAACCTCTATACATTATTTGATCACCACCCTATTGTGGTTGCCCTCACCATCAATCAAGGTGACCACCTAAGGGAAAACAAAAATGATGTCTTTTTTCTTAACACATACCTACTTAAGGATAGTGATGGGTATGTGCGGGATCATGATGGGCCAAAAAGTGGCAATATGATGGGTATGTGGCTAATGAATTATTTTTTACCCAAAATTGATGAAACGAAAAGGGTTTTTAAAGGAGATTCTCATATTTCCACCAATATAAATTATGTTGTACTTTGAATTTAATAAATAATTATTATTCATTTTCTAGTGAATTAGGACTAAAGTCCTGATTTTTAGGCTAATTGAAAATCATCTATAGCTTTCAAATGGTATCATATTTTTTGAATCCAAAACATGCGCCACATTCTATGCTTTGCATAATATAATATTAAAAAAGAAAAAAATGAATTTCATGTAGTTTTGACCAAGTTAAGGTGGGCAGACATACGAGTCTTTATATTTTTTAAAAGTTGTCATAAATAAATTATAATTAATTATTTACTTGGAAAAAATTTACAAAAAGTATGCATCACATCGGGACATGAGTCCTCTAATTATATCTAAAATATTATAAAAAAATATTATCATTTTAATGTGGTTAGGGTGGTTAGACAGACACCTACTTCTTCTTTTTTCCCTAAAATTTATTGAAATTTCAAATTTTCACCAAATAGATTTTATTTTTTTGTAAATAAACCTAGTAATTTAGAAACCACATTCAATTTTATACAAATTCTATTGTTAAATATTTTTGAAATAATATAGATAACTTATTCAAATTTTTATGTCAAGTTGCCTAACTCTGATTTTTCTGAATTTTTTGCCACTTAAGGGTGTATTTTTTCCATGATGATCCTGCACATACCTTGATTGTAGGGATGATGTTTCCTTCCTTAGATAAATTAATAAATGGTTGCTCAAAGAGGCCTCTTTCGTTGAAAGATGGAACTGTTCGATAGGACAACTGAGAGGGGGGTGAATCAATTGTCATAGATTTAAACCTTAGATTCAATTACCGAACCTAACATATGAAGTGATTAAGTGATTAACCATCAAATGCCAATGCACAAACACAATAACACCAGATTTACATGGAAAATCCAATGAGGGAAAAACCATGGTGAGGATTAACTCACACTATAGAGAATATCAAAACCAATTACAAAAAGGCTCATTACCTAGAATAAGGCTCACTACTTGAAGTAAGGACTCACTATCTATAGGGCTAATTGACCCAGATGGCTCACTGCCACAAAGATACAAAGAAGAAAAATAAGACTTGTTATAGAGAGACAAAAATCCCAATGCAACAAAGGATTCCACTTGCATAAATGATATAGTTCTCCTTCTTCTCACTGCATCTGAAAACTCAGTGTTAAGCTTCACACTAATCAACCACACACATAACTCACACACATTCATAATAGCATCAAATTCACATCTACTCTTTCACTTATCTTCCTTATTTTCTTATTTACACCTTATATTGCTAGTGTATTATGTATTTATACCATTATCCAAATTTGAAAAGATACAAAGTTAGCCATCCAACTTCAAATTCAATTTAGATCATTGCCAAACATCCTAGGGTGGAATTACAATGAGGGAAACCAAAAGACATGCTTCATCGGGACCCATAATAGATCCAACATGCTTCACCAACTTTGAATGTAGTGCTTGACACACGGTTAGCCAAACTAGTGTAAAACACATCGATCAATTAAGCTCGATGCTTCCAAATGCCAAAACCATCTTCAATAGAACCAAGGAAACACAAATCTCAAACCATAAAGAGAAATCTAGACCAACAATAATTCTTTGAGACCTCAGCCAGAGCATAGAAAACATAGTTCACAAGCATCAGACCAACAATCTCAATAGCTAACAACCTCCAATCTTCATTTTATACAATTTTCTCAATATCCTTAGCATATACAGTCAACAAAAACTAGTAGATAACCAGCTGACCAGTTGAAATCAATGAAAACAATTTAATTCCTCTTTGTATTCTTGCAACAATCTCCCCCTTTGTCATTGATGGCAACACATGATGTGAAAAATCATCAAGGACACATACCAGCTCTGAAAATGCTTCTCATTATTTTTATTTTTCTTCTCCCCCTTAGAAGATCATCTTCCTCATCACTTTCTTTCCTCTCTCTTCTTCACATGCTTTTTCTCTCCTTTTGACATGCTCTTTCTCTCCCCCTTTGACATCAATGGAAAAGGTAAAAAAAGATATGTTCGTTGAAACTTCTTTTAACATGAAAGCATAATACTCATAATGACAACACTTTAAAAATTGTTTTCTCCCCCTGAGAGGTAGCCACCAAAATTATCAATCCAAAGAGATAGACCCATGAATCCACTGGGCTGATGTATCTCCAAATGCATCTTACTTTTTTAAAGGAGGGGCAATAACCCCTAGCATATCCTAGAGATACTTAAAAGTATCTTTAGGTTTAGAGCCTTTGTAAATATATCCATAATTTGATCTTTTGTTGAAACATATTCGAGATTGACTTCATTTTCCATGACCTTATCTCTCAAGAAATGATACCTAATAGATATGTGTTTCATTCTTGAGTGCATTACATGATTCTTCAAAATGTTAATTGCACTTGTATTACCACATAAGATAGAAATAGGATCATCATATAACACTATGATATCTTTCAATGTTTGTTTCATCCATAGAACTTGTGTACAACAAGATGCGTCAGAAATATACTCAACTTGAATAGTAGACAAAGAGACTGAATCTTGCTTCTTACTCAACCAAACCACTAATCTACATCCAAGAAATAATGCACCACCACTAGTACTCTAGGTTATGTCATCTATACTTTTGGCCCAATCCGTATCTTTATAAGAACTAAGTGTAGAATCAGTATCCTTGGGATATCATAACCCATAATCCAAAGTGCCATTCAAATATCAGAATATCCTTTTTGATCTAATAATGTTTTTTTCTACTGGTCTTGGGACCAATTCCCAAGTTTGATTCTTCTCAATTTGTCAAAGTTTTTCTTTCATTGCTTCCTTCCAATGTTCATCCTTATAGGCTTCACTTACTGACTTTGACTTAGTCTCAGAGAATAATCAAACATTTACTTCAACAATAGCTTTGCTTCTAATTAACACACCTTTTGTCATGTCTCTAATAATCTGACTTTCTGAATGATTTCTATGTACATATTTTGGTGTCTTGGGGGAGATCACTAGAGCATATTCTTCACTTTCATTCCAATTTTATTTTTCATCTTTATCCCTTTCTTCCACAACTTCTTCTATTCTTGCACAGTCATGTTCATCAAACATATATCCATCAATATCAATAGATTTATTTATTATTTCATCAACCTTCACATTCAAGCTTTCTACAATTTTCCTCAGTCTCTTGTTGAAACATTTGTATGCATTCCTCTTAGTAGAGTATCCAAGAAATATTCCTTCATCACTTCTTGCATTAAACTTTCACAAAATTTCTTCATCTCTTCTGGCTTTCGAATACCTTGAAATATTTGATTGTAGGGATTCTTCCATGCCATACCTCATAGGGTTTCTTTATACTGTTTGCTCTTGCCTAACCTTGATTGAATACATATTTAGTAGTGTGAATGACTTATTTCTAGTAAACTTTCAGTAATTCAACTTCAGTGATCATTGACCTAGCAACTTCTTGAACTATTCTAATTTTTATTTCAACAACTCTATTTTGCTGAGGAGTTCTCAAAGTTTTCTCTTTATACCACAAACTTCACAAAATATATTGAACTCATAGGAGCTAAATTCTCCACCTCTATTAGATCTCAAGCATTTAATCTTCAAATTCACTTTATTTTCAACAATAGCCTTGAATCTATCTAATGCATCTAATTTCTCTCTTAGAAATGTAACCCATGTGTATGTAGAATAATCATCAATTAAAAGCATAAAGTACCTTTCACCAAGTAGACTTCACACTCTCATAGGACCACAAAGGTCTGTATTAACCAAATCCAATAATCCAGTAGTAGATTGTTCTCTCGATCAATATTGACTTCTTGTCTGCTTTTCGAACCGAAAAATAACATTGACAGGTTTTGTAATTCTCGGTAGATCTCTCATGACATGAATAGAACTGATTCTTGCCAAGTTATCAAAATTCATCTAACACATTCTCCTATGCCATAGCCAATTGTCATTTATCTGAGTCATAAAACATCGTCCATCATCACCTTTAAGCTGATAAATGTTCCCTTTAGATTTCTTCTCTGTAGCAATCAATGTTCAGGATCCTTTTTGGATCTCACATTTCTCATCCTTAAACACAAGATCATATCCTTTTTTGCACATCTGACCAATTCTCAACAAATTATGCCTTAAACCCTTAACATAGTAAATATCGGTAGTATGGTGCTTTCTATCAACACTTACTAAACCTATCCCATAGATTTTAGCACCAGTATCATCTCCAAACATAACTAGACCTCCATCATTTTTTTTAAGTTTCACAAACTTTCTCTTGTCACCAATCATGTGATGTGAGCAACCACTATAAACTACCCAAAAATTATTTTCCTATTTAGCATGTAGGGTGGAGATAACCGTACCTTAGTTTTTCTCCTTCTCTTTCTCTTTTTACTTCTCTTTCTTTGGAGGTTTTCTTTTGACTGTCTTTCTAATTTAGTAGAAGTAGGTTCATCCTTAATCACCAAGAACAAGAATTCATTTTCATCTAGATCTTCATATTATAAATCTTCATCTGAAATACTAACGTTCTCATTCACATAGTATGCTTTGTTAATCTTCTTTCCTTTCTTATTTTCCTCATATCTTTGTTTATTCCTTTTTGCTCTTTCGGGAGACTTTGTAGTATAGTGACCAGTTTCTCCACAACTAAAGCACTTAAAGGGAAATTTACCTTCATACTTATTGGAGCCTTTTCTCATTCTCCTTACTAAGTTAGCTTTGATTTCATCAAAGTTTTCTTCATCAAGATCTTCAATTTTTTTAGCTTTAAAAATAGTCTTTGTTTTACCTCCACTTCTTAGATTTGGCTTCCTCATTTCATAATATGTCAAAAATCCTAGTAGCAGATCCTTGGTACAAGTCTTGTAATCTATAGTCTGCTCGATAACACTCACCTTTTCACTATAAGCATCAGGAAGAGTTTTGATAATCTTCTTTACAATTTTGGTTTCATCTATAGCATCACCAATGGATCACATTCTAGCCACAACCTCATCCAATCTTTGTACATATGCTCTAAAATTCTCATCTTTGGACATGTGTAAAAGATCAAATCGTGTTTCCAGATTTTGTAATTTTGCCTCTTTTACCCTTTCATCACCATTGTGTGTTCTTTCTAAAGTATCCCAAACATCCTTAGCTGTCTTCAAATTCTGCACCTTAAATAACTCAGAATGTGCTAGACTATTCTTCAAGATGAAATTTTCCTTGTTATTCGCTTCATGTGCTCTGATTTCTTTAGGTGTACTTGGACCATTAGCAGGAGGAGTGTAGGGTTACTTATAATCTTTCTCTACATCATATCTGCAATACTCCAGATATTCTTCCATCAATACTTTCTAGATACCATAATTAGTTCCATCAAACCTCAGATAATCATAGATAATTTTAAAAGCTATCCCAGACCTTCCTCAAGTGGTTAACCTCTTCACCAAGGCACCAAGCTCTAATACCAATTGTTATATAGGAAAACTAAGAGGGGGGTGAATCAGTTGTCATAGATTTAAACCTTTAATTAAATTATCTGAACTAGCATATAAGTTGATTAAGTGATTAACCATTAAATGCCAATGCACAAACATAATAACACCATATTTAAGTGAAAAACCCAATGAAGGAAAAACCACGGTCAGGATTAACTCACACTCTAGAAAATATCAAAACTGATTACAAAAAGGCTCACTACCTAAAGTAAGGATTCACTATCCATAGGGCTACACCTCAGATGGATCACTATCACAAAGATACAAAGAAGACAAAGAAGACTTGTTACAGAGAGACAACAATCCCAATGCAACAAAGGATTCCACCACAATCACTGATCCACTTGTATGAATGATAGAGTTTGCCTTCTACTCACTGCATCTAAAAACTCAGTGTTAAGATTTTCACTGATCAACCACACACATAACTCACACACTTTTAGAATAGCATAAAATCCATGTCTTCTCTTTCACTTATCTTCCTTATTTTCATATGTACACTCTTCATTTCTAGGGTATTTTGTATTTATACCATTCTCCAACTTTGAAAAGATAAAAAGTTGGCCATCCAAATTCAAATTCAAATTAGATCAGTGCCAAATATCCTAGGGTGGAATTAGAATGAGAGAAACCCAAACAAATGCTTCATCGGGACCCATAATAGATAAAACATGCTTCATCAACTTTGAATGTAGTGCTTGACACACGATCGACCAAACTAGTGTAAAACACATAGATCAATTAAGCTCAATGCTTCCCAATTCTGAAACCATCTTCAATAGAACTAGGGCAGCACAACTCTTGAACCATAAAGAGAAATATGATCAACACCAATTCTTCTAGACCTCTACCAAAACATAGAAAACATAGTTCACAAGCACCAGGCCAACAACCTCAACAGCTGACAACCTGCAATCTTCTTTTTATAAAATTTTCTCAATATCCTCAACATATATAGTCAAAAAAAACTAGTAGATGACCAACTAACTGGTTGAAATCAATGACAACACTTTCATTCCTCTTTCTATTCTCGCAATAGGAACATCAATGCAGAAGGCTAGAGAAAACTCTTCCAAATGATTGGCAAAAAGAAGGCCCTAGACATGATAGGGGAGGAGAATAAGCTATAGGAGGATCTAGCCCTGGCCGAGTCCAAGATGCAGTAGGACCCTAGAAATGAGTTACTAGGGGCAGCAGTCATAAAAGATAAACCAGTCTCAGGAGGATTCAAGATCACAGAATAAATAGGCAAAAGACCAGAGCAAAATTAAATTGGCTCAATGCAAGGAAAAAGGCTCGAAGTTTTTTTTCAACTTTCTAAAAGAGAAAAATAGTAGAGAACATATTGATCAAATATGGGATGATGAAAGAGTACTCACCTCCCAAGAGGAAATTGTGAAACAGTTTCAATCCTTCTTTGAAGAACTCTTCACCTTGGAAGGGGGCACTAATGACAACCGAAAAGCAAGAGAGAGTATAAGAAAATTGATCCCAAAAAGGATATTAGAGGAAGAAGCAACTAAAATATTAGAGAAAGTGACCAAAGAATAAATCAATTTGCCTATCACAACTATGAGTAACGATAAATCTCCTTGTTGTGATGGCCCGCCCATTAAATTTTACAAATGCTTCTCGAACTGGGTGGTAGATGACCTTGCACAAGTCTATGATGAAGCCTTAAGAAGAGGCTCTTTGGGTAAGAAAATTAACAAAGGTATAATCAAACTCCTTCCCAAGGGGGGGGACAAAACCATTATGAAAAGTTGGAGACCAATCACACTCTTGAACATCTCTTACAAGATCTTAGCCAAATTCCTAACTTCATGGCTTGTCAACATTTTGCCAAGGTTTATTTCTAGCACCCAAACTGGGTTCACAAAATGAAAGTACATCTTAGAGAACTTAATAAAAATGGCCAAAGGAATCCAATCAAATTATGGAAATGGTACTGTTCGAATTTGAGAAAGCCTATGATAGGATCGAATGGCAATTCCTTGCCACCACAATGCAGGCCTTTGGCTTCCTTGAGAATTTTTGTGAAATGACTAAGGTCCTTCTAAGAGATGTGTCTACGTAGGTGGATATTAATGGTTCCCTTTCAGATGAAATCCCATTGGAAAGTTCAATTTTTCAAGGGTTCCCTTTAGCATCGACACTATTTGTGACTATGTTTGATGCCTTGTACTACTAAACATCAACTTTGTTGATGACACAACCCTCTTCCCAGAGTTGGATAAAAATAATGTCTCCTCCCTGATGGAGAATCTTGAGCTATTTGGCAAGGCCTTAGGAGCCAAAATTTCTAAAGCCAGCACTATTGTCCTTGCCTACAAAAACTCCCCTCCTGAGTGGTTAAAATAATTTGGTTTCAATTAGGGAGACCCTCCAGTATAGGTGATATATCTGGGGATTCCATTGGCTATCAACCCCAATCTAAAAGACATGTGGGAATGGTTAAAGGAAACAATTGAAAGGAAGTTGAACAAATGGCACAAGAAATATATGTCCCTCACAGGAAGATTGTCGGTCTGTAAAAAAATCCTTTCAACTTACAGTATTTACTTTGCTTTGAATTGAGTGTTTTTAGCTACTAGGTCAATCAAATTCAAAAAGGGATAAGAAACATCCCGTGGTCTGATGAGAGGGGAAAAAGGAAGAAGCACGTTGTTAGATGGGAATGGTACTACCTCCCAAAAGATATTGGGGGCCTTGGCCTCAAGGATTTGAAGCATCAGGGTCTTGCCCTAGCTACAAAATAGATTATAAAGGCTCTAGATGACTATGATCTTTGGAAGGTGTTGGTGTGCAATAAGATTCAATCAGCTATTCTGGAACTTGCTAAAGCTTGGAAGATGCTTCCACTGAGTGAAATCCTCATGTGTGACTATCCCATGACCTTATCTTGGTTTGTAGTCTTCAAAAGCCTTTGGAAATCTTGGGAGGCTATCATTCATAAAGCTCAGTAAAAATTTATTAGTACTATTCTCAATAGTGGGGTCAGGTGTCACACCTTCAGTTCTTCTTGGTGTAATTTTTACCATAACAACAAACCCCACTCTCCTCCAAGGTTTCTCGACTAAGAAATGGTGCCAACAAGGCATCTTTACTTTTAATAGCATTTTGAATAATAGATAATGACAACCTTGGGAGGAGCTTGCCAACAGTTTCAGCCTTCCCCCTCGTGAATTTTAGAACTTACTCCTCCATCCTTAAGGCCTCTAATGGGACTAACTTTCCCAAAAATTATGATCCTCCTCTTGACCTTGCATCTAACTTAGTATGGCATGATGGTGTCACCCTCCTTGGCTTGAAAGCTAAAGCAATTTATAAGGATTTGATATATGACACTTCTCTCATCAACCATCTTAATGACTATTGGGGCTTGACCCTCAGTAATAAAGAATGGCATATGCACCTATCTAACATATGGTCTAACAATCTGGAGCCAAAAAAATATTGCTTTAAGTGGATTATCATTCTATAGAGGCTACCGTATAAATCTAAATCCGATGATATTGATATTTGTTCTCTATGCAAATTTTTTGAATATATAAAACATATTTTATTTGATTGCTTCTATACAAAAGAAATTTGGAAAAAGTTTTGTAATGGATTAAATGTTTAGGATAAAGATGATAATGTCATGTGACAAATTGTTACATTATTTAATAAGAAATTGAAACACAATCTAAAACAAGCGCTCTGCATGAGCTGGAGTCCTTGCCTGAAGTAGGTCTGAGTGTAGGGAAAATAGTGTTATGAGTGTTTTACAGTTTGTCTTTGATCATTGCAAATTAGTATAGAATTTTAAATGAAGCATTCCCCTTAGTGCAATTCTACACAATGTTAAAATAATAAGTGCAGGTGCACCACAACTCACATCTTGAAAGCCTTCAATAGCCACAACAAAACAAAACAAACGAGCATATCATAGCCTCCTAATTGACTACACAGCCTTGTGCATGCATCCTCATTTTATATACATGCCTACCAAGGTAGTAGCAATTGTAACATCTAAAAATATTCCTTCCCTCACAATGGACTTGAGCCTAGTGAATCTTAATTTGCATCTCTTCTTCACATAAACTATGTCCACACCAAAAAACATTTCTCCTATAGTCTAAGCCGATTTCATGTTAATAATTTTTGAATCTTGTATAATGTAGAGGTGTATATGTGCTGAAATTAATTGAGGTGCATGTCTCCTGCCTATATTAAAATACTTATAGATTCTCATACAAGAAATCCTGTAGGAAGAAACTGATAAATCTGTGTATCAAGAAAACTACCAATACTAAATGAGCATCTGAAATAGTTCAGTAATGAAACAAATATGAATGTCTAAACACTTTAGAAATGTATCGGAGACAGTTTATCAAGCAATGTGACTGACTCCAACAATATCTAAACCATCCATAAGATAGGTTTTTAAATGTATTTTCATCCATATGACCAAAATATATGCCAAATGAGTTTCATAGGATCCTCATTTAGTAGAGTTATGTCCCGAAATAGTGTTATGACGAATTGAGGTGGTTGTTGAGTTTGAAATGGGATGTGAAGTAGTTGCCAAAATAGTCCAAATGCACATAGATTTCAAAATCATAACAAGGCCAAGATTGCGGGACTGACTTGATCAATATGCTAAGATAACTAAACTTTCTATTTCAAGTTTTAGTAAGCAACTTCTAGAAGAAGTTAAAACATCCAGAAGTAAGGAATTCATAATCCATATGGCTCAGTTTTTGCATTTCTCGTCTATCAATGGCTATATGAATTCAATAGAGATGCTCATTTTATGCAAGGAATTGTCTGTAGTCAGTGATTCGGGATCCATAGTAAGTAGTTGCAAAGCCAAACTTGTGCCTGCATCTATGGGAAAGTGGCACGAGCTAATAGGAAACAATCCCTGGGCTGCATAAGGGATTGTTACATTGTCACCTGCTTACATGAAAGAAAATGCCAGTGGACTAAGAGGGAAAAGAGAAAATAAACTTTAGTCTTTTATGAGAAATTGGCTTGGAGCAGTGGACATTCCCAAGAAAAAACCCCCCAATACTCGATTGCCTATAGTTTCCTCTCCCATCAGAGAAGATCAAGTTGTTATGGTTTTAGAGTGGATTCACAATTTGACTGCAGTCTGCAATGAGTCCTTGCCCGAAAAATTCCAAAGTAGTATCATGGAAGGAAAATGGCTAAAAATGCATCGAGGGTATGAGTCTCCAGATTTATCTTTTTTGTACAATACTAAATGGTCATCGGCTGGTGTAGAGTTAAACGACCTTTCTTTTATAGATCGTAGTTTCTACAATAAGAACATCAATAAATTCAAGAGTGTCCAACGAATTGGGGTGGTTGTTGAGTTTGGAATGGGATGTGAAGTAGTTGTCATAATAGTCCAAATGCACACAGATTTCAAAATCATAACAAGTCTTTACAAATATCTTCACCATTTCCATTAGCGGCCTAGTTACTCGAGCTCACACAAAATTTTGATTCCACACAGTGATGGACTTGCAGGTGAGTGGAAGGATTCAAAACTGTGTGTAGTCCATGATGACAATGGCCTCTTCTATGGCAGGCTACAAATCCTAGAAAGGTTTTATGAAGACACACTAATACTACCTTAAATAATAAATAGAATAGAAAATTGGGAATATGGTTTTCCGAGATTAATGAATTCACTATGCTATAGATAATGCTCTAAATTATGTTCAAAAGAGTGATTGCAAAGCTAGAACAAAGAATGCTATGTCAACTTGCATAGGAGAGGGCAACATATTTTTGATATCTCAGAATCTAGAAACTAGCATTCCTGTTCTACATAGAGAACAAAATGCAAATGGGCTTTGGGATTTTCTTCAGGATGAATTAAGAACATGTAGAAGCTTGCCAATTGAGGCTTTGAAAGATGAATTCAGATGCATTGATGAAATCTGGGAAGCATATAATACTTTTGGGGAGAAGGCCTCCGCAACTGGGAAAGAAAATGCATATTAATACTTGTGAAAAATCTATTGCAGTTACTGATTATTAATCTCCTATCTATAAAGCTTATTTGACTGCCGAAAATTAATTCATAGAAAATACTGAAAAATAATACAATTGCAACTTCACAAATAAAACTCACAGGAATAGAGAAGAAAACATGCAAACTAATAAACACAATATTTTTGGACAAATTGTCCCTGGAAAAACCTCGAAGGGAAAACCAGTACTGCAGATGAGGAATTATATTAATCTTCAGCAAATCAAGAGATACAAAAGAACTGCTTGCCTCTTACTGATAAAGTTCTGACAATATTCTTCACCGGATATTCTTCTCTCAATTTCTCCTGCTGAAATTCCACTGCTACTGCCTCCAATGCTATCACTACGCCCTTGCTATCATTGCAAGAATATTTTCTATCACTGCAAATATTTCTCCAACTTGTGTCTATCAGTCTATGTTGTGTTCTCCGAATGCCCAATGACCCCCTTTTAAACTATTCTCATTGGAAAACCAATGGCCAAGATTTAATCTCAATCAATGGCTAAGATTAATCAGACTCTAACAAACCCTAACTAACTGGTTTCTAGAAGTCTCTAGAGGAATCAATTATTTAATTAAATAATTAAATATCTGGACCTAACTAACTTCTATCTAGAAGTCTCAAGAATTAAATACTAATTCTTGGAATTGGAGAAACAACTGTCCGAGCTATAATATTAAATTAACACTCCCTCTTAGCGAGGAAGGTGTTCTGCATAACACCCAACATATCTCTGAAGAAGATGAATTTCGCCTTCCCCAAAGCCTTTGTCATAATGTTTGCTACCTGCTGATCTGTAGGTATATACTGTAGCTGAATAATCCCCCGATGTACACAATCCCTAATGAAATGATACCTGATGTCTATATGCTTAGACCTATCATGAAACACCGAATTCTCAGACAACTTGATCTAACTCTGATTGTCACAGTGTATCACTGTAGTCTCAACCCTCTGACCTAACAAGGCTACTGGTAGCTTTCAAAGCCATATCGCCTCACATGTCGCCATGCTAGCTGCTATGTATTCCGTCTCTGCAGAACTCAAGGCCACAGACTTCTGCTTCCTGCTATACCAAGAGATAACTCCTGATCCCAAGCTAAAGCAACACCCTAAAGTGCTTTTCCTGTCCATTGTATTGCCTCCCCAATCTGCATTAGTATAGCCTATCAACTTGATACCATCACCTCGAGTATATTTGATCCCATACTCGATTGTACCACGCAAATACCGCAACACATGCTTTGCCGCTGTCCAATGCATTCTCTTCGGTTCAACCATGAACTAACTAAGAGAATTTACTGCAAAGGATATATCTGGTCTGGTGTTGACCAAATACATGAGAGACCCAATCAATTGTCTGTATAAGGTGGGGTCTACATCCTTCTCCCTGGATGAGTCTACGTTCTTCCAATTCATGATCATAGGAGTAGACATGGCTCTGCAATCCTCCATCTCAAACCTCCTTAAGATTTCAATGCAGTATTTCCCTTGACCAAGGAAAATCTCACCATCTGTCTGCCATACCTCCATGCCTAGAAAGTAGTGCATAAGCCCCAAATCCTTCATCTCGAACTCTGCTACAAGGTCCCTCTTGCACTCCTCTATGAGCCCCAGTGAACCTGTTAAAAACAAGTCATCCACATATAGAACAAGAATGAGAATCTCACCCCCAACTACCAAGTAGTAGAGATTAGCATCCATCTCACTCTTCACAAAGCCCAATCCCTGCAAGTATTCATCAATGCGCTCATACCACACCCTAGGAGCTTGCTTGAGTTCGTACAAAGCTCTCTTCAATCTGCACATGTGGGTTTCACTGTTGTGTGCTACAAAGCCCTCTGGTTGTTCTACGTATACTTCCTCTTTCAATTCACCATTAAGAAACGCTATCTTGACATCCATTTGATGGATCTGCCATCCCATCTGTGCTGCAAGAGATATCATAGCTTGTATAGAAGTATACCTGGCCACTGGAGTGAATGTCTCCTCATAGTCTATTCCCTCCTTTTGAGAGAAACCCTTGGCCACAAACCTTGCCTTGTATTTCTCGATGCTACCATCTACACCGTGCTTGATCTTATAGATCCAGCGAGATCCAACCACTACCCTATCTGTCGGTCTAGGCACAACCTCCCACACATCGTTCTACACTATTGAGGTATATTCCTCAACCATTGCATCTCGCCACACCTGTTGCTGTGCAGCCTCCTGATAACTGGAAGGCTCACTATTTACCAACTGACTAACTAAAGCCATATAGTCATTATACCTGGCTAGTTGTCTCCGCTGCCTACTACTCATCCTAGGAGCTCCCACAAACTCCTAAGTATCCTGTTGGTTACTGCTACCAATTGTAGAGGATGAAATATCAACCCCCATGTGTTCCTGATGCATCTCTTGGATCTGCTACATCTGTTGCTCCATACTCTGCAAACTCTCAGCACCTGAGCCTGTGCTCGTACTAGTCACTGTACTCGAGCTTCATTGTCCCTAATCTAATTGCTCAATCCTTGGAGCTTTTGTTGGCTGCTCACTCTGATCATCTGCTGGCAAATCTCTGGACCTTCTAAATGCCTTTTCCTCCATGAACTTGACATCACGCCTGACTATAATCCTCCTGGCCCCTGGAATAAATATCTGATATGCCTTTGAGGTCTCACTGTACCCCATAAAGTACCCTCTCTCTGTAGTCTGATCTAACTTGGAATGTGCAGCACCTGGAATTTGACAATATGCCAAACTCCCAAATATCTTGAAGTGGCTGAAATTTGGCTTCTTCCTTGAGAATTCCTCCTCTGGTGTCATCTTGCGCAATACCTTATGTGGAACCCTATTTTGTATGTATACTGTTGTACTACATGCCTCTACCCATAAGTAATGTGGCATATCCTGGTCATGCAACATAGCCCTTGCTGCCTTTGATATAGACCGATTCTTCCTTTCAGCAACCCTATTCTGCAGTGGGTTGTAAAGAACAGTCCACTCTCTCTTGATTCCTTCCCTGGTACAAAACTCCTAAAACTCTTTCCCTTTGTACTCGCCTCCATTGTCTGACCAAAGAACCTTTATCTTCCTGCCTATCGCATTCTCCACAAGAGCTTTGAACTCTTGGAAGCGACTGAAAACCTCATCCTTGGTCTTCAAGAAGTATATCCAGGTCTTCCTGGAGAAATCATCAATAAAAGTAACAAAGTACTCGTATCCTCTGAGAGACTTCGTCGACATTGGTCCACATATATCTGAATGTACTAGATCAAGAACACCCTTGGATCTGGTGTCACTCCTTGGAAAAGCTACTTCCATAAACTTCCCCAACACACATCCCTTACATACACCATCATGCTCTGTGCTCACCTCTGGAACACCTGTCACTATCTCATGAAGCAATTTAAGTGCTCCATGATGTATATGGCCCATACTCCTATGCCATAGCTCTCCTTGATCTCTAGAATTTCCGCTGCTCATCAGTGCCTTATGAGTATCAAACTGCAACCTGTAAAGTCGGCCACTCCTTGTGCTTGATTAACATATTTTCCCCTCTAAAGAGTACATTGTAGCCTTTATCCTGAAGGACAACTACGGAAATAAGATTCATACCCAAGCCTGGCACATGCAACACATCATGAATGGGAATCGGCTTGCCATTCTCCCTCTGAAATAAAACAGTCCATTTTCCAACTGGATTTAGTTTGGACATGTTCCCCATAGAAATCTGGATTCTGATGTCCTCCTCCTTATAACTGGAGAAGTATTCTCTAACTCCTGTCATATGAAATGATGCCCCACTGTCTATATACCAAACACCCTGTGAGGTTGAGCTAACCATACAAGCTATGAGTGCAAACTCATCTTCCATTCTGCTAGAGAGCTCATCTGCACTTGCTGAAGTTGTCGTCTGCTTCTTACCTTTCTTCTTTTGTGGGAAATTGCCGACATAGTGGTCAAACTCGTGACAGCCATAGCACTTGACTTTAAAAAAGTCTTTTTTATTCTCGCCTTTAGGATTTGATCCTTTGCTAGACCCCTTCTTTACTTTACCTTTTCTTGCTAGGGCAACATTTTCCTGTTCTGCCTCACTTTTCTGACTCTTACTGCTGGCACCATTGACAAGGCTTAGTCTAAGCTCCTCCTGAGTGAAGTCACTCCATAGTCGATCCCAACTCGGTAAGGTGTCTCATCCATTAATAACTTGAACAAATACATCGCATTGCTTAGTAAACCCATTTAGGGCTATCCGTACTAGCTCATCATCATCTGGTTTATCTCCAACAGCTGCCAACTCATTCTTGAAAAGTCTAAGTCTAGTGAGGTAACTTGTAACTTCTTCTCCCTTGTTCATCCTAGTATTCCTCAACTTTTCTCTGAGAATCAGCTTTCTGTTAGTGGTAGTATTCTGGTACAGATTCAAAATGGTGTCCCACATATTCTTCGTTGTATCCAACTCTATGATATGTGGAACAATATGATCCTTAACACCATCAAGAATTAACCTCCTTGCCTTGGCATCTCCCTTCTTATATGCTAAGAGCTGCGCTGGATCTGTAGGTACAGCTACAACACTGGTAACATATTCCTTGATACCATTCTCTTCCAGCAATAAAGAAATTTTGGCTTTCCAGACACCAAAATTTGAGGCTCCATCCAATCTGTCTTGATCTCTTAAACCTGTTGAGGCCATCTCAAACAAAAATAGTAATAACAAAAATAATAATATTGAAGAGGTAGAACTGGGTTTTATAAACCCTCTATTTTCCTTTTCTTCCTGTGCCTGAGCTGAGCTCTTTCTGCCCTTAGATCTGCTCTGATACCATTTGAAAAATCTATTGCAGTTACTGATTATTAATCTACTATCTATAAAGATTATTTGATTGCCAAAAATTAATTCATAACATATACTGAAAAATAATACAACTGCAACTTCACAAATAAAACTCACAGGAATAGAGAAGAAAACATGCAAGCTAATAAACACAATATTTTTGGACAAATTGTCCCTGGAAAAACCTCGGAGGGAAAACCAGTACTGTAGATGAGGAATTATATTAATCTTCAGCAAATCAAGAGATACAAAAGAACTGCTTGCCTCTTACTGACAAAGCTCCGACAATATTCTTCACCGGATATTCTTCTCTCAATTTCTCCTGCTGAAATTCCACTGCTGCTGCCTCCAATGCTATCACTGCACCCTTGCTATCACTACAAGACTATTTGCTATCATTGCAAATATTTCTCCAACTTGTGTCTATCAGTCTGTGTTGTGTTCTCCAAATGCCCAATGACCCCCTTTTAAACTATTCTCATTGGAAAACCAATGGCCAAGATTTAATCTCAATCAATGGCTAAGATTAATCAAACTCTAACAAACCCTAACTAACTGGTTTCTGGAAGTCTCTAGAGGAATCAATTATTTAATTAAATAATTAAATATCTGGACCTAACTAACTTCTATCTAGAAGTCTCAAGAATTAAATACTAATTCTTGGAATTGGAGAAACAACTGTCCGAGCTACAATATTAAATTAACAATACTAATAAGTGCAATAGAGATCAACAAGAGCACTCTCAACTTCCATCCTCCTTTGTACGAATCCTAAAGCACAAAAATAAGCAGCAAAATGTGTTGTTTGGTAAGCTAAGAAATAGTAATTTAGAACTGATAACCTATTTAAAGAGATGCCAGACTATGTAAACACTTACTATCCGTTTCCAGGAAAACCAAATTGAGCTCCACATTTTCAAAAATAAACATTGGATTTGACCAAAACTCAACCAAAAAAAAGGGGAGCTCAGTTCTGAATTGGAAGAAAATAAAACAATAAAGCTTTCCAATATAACACATACCAGAAGGGCTAGAGGTAAGATAGAGATTTTTTTGTGACCAAAACTCAACAAAGAAGGGAGCCTTGGTCTAATTTTGAATTCAATAAAACCTTCATATACACATACAGAAGGGCTAAATGCAACATATTACAATTAAACTTTACTAAAATTCATTAGTTTACCTAATTTTTATCGATGTGCTTGGTATGCTCTGTTAAACCAAGTGTCCCTACTAAAAGACCAAGAAACTACCCATTTAATATCCCAAAACTGAATCTAAGCTAGGGCATCTTATCCAAATGATCAGTGAGTTTATATCACATAAAATCAAAATGCATGCTTAAAAAAATAACGGTCGACTAAAATTTACATAATCTATCAGGGGCCAACATTTATTTATACAACTAATCCATGACTGAAGTCTAAAGAAATTCAAGAACTGATGACTAATATGAAAATTCTATTGTTGTAGTGGGACTAAACCAAAAAAGAACAGACAAAACTACTCACTAGAAATTGAAGTTGTGTGACTTTCATGGAGGAATGTTAAGCCAATTATGATCACCATAACAAGGTGAAGAGTGTAACGGCTTTCTTCAAACCCCGTTTTGTTAAAAAAGTCAATTTCTCTGGCAAAACTAGGAAGAAGAAGACTCTTTTAACTTCTATCTATTTTCAGCCCTAAATTCAAAAGAAAAGTATGACATTTTTCCATAAGCAAATGCACTCCATTGCTTGTCATGACATTCCATCACCGAAACCACATTTATTTGAGACATTTTCCCAAACAACTCGTTGCTTTGTCTATGCTACCATATTTTCTATACATCTCTACCAAAGCATTTTAGCAAACAGTTATGCACCTTGCTACCATGGCTAAAAGACTAAAACAAATGCTTTTGAACAAGCTATGGATGCTTGAAATAGCATAGAAAATGTAGTAAATGTTTGGAAAAATGCATCAAATAAACCTTGTCTCACGGGTTACAAAATCATATAGTTTGCCCTATCATTGATTTTACGTTTTTTTGCAAGAAAAACAAACAAAGAGAAAATTTGGTGTATAATTTACTTATAGCCTGAATCTAGTCTAGTGAAATATATGCAAAAGACATTCCATTCATGATCAATGGCCAAGGTGGGCTATTTCAAAACAGACAAGTTTGTTAGCAACACCAAACTCTTCCAAATACCCTCGAAAATAGTCTTTCTAATTCTTCCACCGCACTCCATAAATGAGATTTGGACAATGGATTTTTTGTTATATGCAAAATCTCGTACTAGACACAAGAGACCTAATCCAGGCCATGAAGAATGCCACCTAGCCCTAATCGCCAGTTAGATTCATTACAGAAACAAGCCACATGACTGCTTCCAACAACACCACCTGCTCGCTCACAGGTACGCCACAACTAAGACACATCCACAGAAGAAAAACATTACAAACTGAAGCAAATATTTCCCTCCCTCCGTTTATGATTCGCTGGGCTCAGAATAAAATTCTAGGTTTTTCTCACTGTTGAAATACTGTGGCACATATGGAAATAAAAAAACAAGGATAAATTTAAGGGAAACAAAAGGATCCTTACTAATTCATCAAAAATACTCACTTTTCTCTCTATTACTTCATAGGTTATGCTTCATGTTGAAATCTCGCTTTCTAAGTTTGTGGAGATGGTAATGGGAGACTCGACCAACATCACCAAAAGGGAGATCAAATGTGGCCATGGTTGCCACTTGAATGAACCAGAACAAGAAATATTTCTGAAGACACTTGAAGAGCTTAGGAGAGAATTTATTATCACTGTGGGGAGCCCAGTAAGACACATCAGATCCCACGTTGACTAGTTTGATGACAACGATGCCCAATCTATGGTGGTAGGCAACAATGGAGGGGAAGATGCAGATGCTACCAGTTGATAGTCTCCCTATAGCAGGCTTTTGAATAGCTACACAACTGATTTTGAATATAATACTACTCTATGTATCACCGTTTTGACTTAATAACTCTACCTACAAAACTGTTTTAGATGTATAGTCTTGTTTACAATGATGTCAAAGTTATCATAAGTGTAAAACTCGGCTAAGGCCTATATTTTGAACTCTTCATTGTATGCATTATTGATCTAGTGTATATTTTTAGTGAAAATTGAAGTGTATCCATTCTCTCTAGAATCTACACCATCAGAAAGATCTCGGTGTTTTGATTCCAACGCAACTCGAACGGAGCGAAAAGGAGTCCATTTGTACAAGTTATGGCCAGTCAAAGGTTTGGTCAAATAGCGTACCAAGGGCCGACAAGAAGTGGAAAAATTTATCATCATGGAATTCACCGAAAATGGCTTCATCATGAAGTGCTCGTCGAGACGATTCCAACGAAGTTCGTTTCATCGAAAATGGAGCTCGTATGTGGGAGATACGGTCGATCAAAGTTTCTATTGACTTGAAGGTACAGTGATGATGTCAGCATCCATACATGATGACGTCAACATCTATGCAAATCAAAGGTGGATCAATCTGCCGTTGACACGTTTCATCCGTACGATGATGTCAGCATTCACGTGGCAGCACAATCATCAGACACGTCAGCAGCCTCGTCACCAGTTGGATTACATGTCATTGTTGTCAGCTAATGAAAAGCTGCCATGTGGCACCCTCCTGGTGCGGCACATGGCCCTTCTCTCTCCTCCTCCTGCCGGCGGTCACGAATTTGTTTGTTGTTTGTTTGAACAAAATGGGTAAATGGAAGGATTCGAACCCTTGTCCACCCACTTCCGAAATGTCCGCCGAGCCGTTGCACCAAACTGTCGGTTCTTTACTATATTTGGAGGCGGATTTCCTTTGTTGAATGTTCGGTGCGATAGAAGAAACAAAAGGTGGTTGGCGGAGTTGGAACCCCCGACCAACCTTTCACTAAAATTAAGACTTGCCAACGGGCCACCGACGGTTCTTAAACTATATTGAGGGTCTGTTTCGTTTTGTTTATTTGACAACCCGAATTCTTAACAAATAAACCATTATATGGTTAATTTTAAACCTTTTTAGGTGTATTGGAGCCAAATTAAGCTCTAAGGGGGTTAGGCCCGAATTGTAAAAAGGGTGTATTGTTAAGAGGGAACTATGGTGGTTAAGCCTTTTTAGGCTAATTTCATGTATAAAAGAAGGGGGAATGTAGCTCTTAGGAGTTCAGTGAATGCAGGTGACATAGTGGAGAACAGGTGATACGAAAGAGGGAACTTGTGGAGATTTTTGAGCCATTTTTGTACGACGGAGTATTGTTATGCTTCCGAAGTGCTTGAAGAGATGGTCTTGGTGCATTTGTAATCTTTTTTGGAGATTAATCGGATTGGTCTCACTCTATTGAAGCGGACCCGAAGACGTAGTCACATTTGTGACGAACTCCGTAATCAAACTCTGTTTGCACCTTCTATCTTCTTCTCTCTAAATTCTCTTTCTCATCTTAAGTTTTGATGCATAATTTTGTTAATGTATGCATGAATTAAAATTTCACAAAGTTGTTTTTAATTAAGCATTCAAAACGCAATTTAGTCTAGATCCGTTTACAGATCAAGTGGTACCAGAGCTCAGTTGACTATTATTGCAATTTTTTTCTTGAATGCTAACGAGATCTAGGATTCAGAAGGGCGAAGGCAAGCTTGAAGACTTTGATCCTGAGATCGGGAAGCGAAGAAGTTTTCTGAAGATGTCTGTGTCTGGAATGGAGGTTCCTGAAGAAATCAGTGAGCAGGAATTTAGAAGAGCATTCCTCGAGATGAAGTCTAAGGTGGACATTCTTTTCCAAGAAAGACAAGAACGGAAGGAACGTGAAAGAGGTTTGTCGAAGAAAGATGTTCGTGAAGACAAGAAAGGGAAACAACATGGAGATGGTGGCAAGCAACCAGATCACCCCTTTTCTTCTTCTCCTCCCTCTTCTCCTTCTCCTTCTTCTCCATCTTCTCCTTATTCTACTTCTTTTAATCCTTTCAAGAATGGGCATAAGCCTAAAATTAAGTTGGATGTAAAATTTGATTTACCAAAGTATAGTGGTGAACTTAATGTTGAAAAATTGGATGATTGGATTCAGCAAGTAGAAGTCTACTGTAGAGTCCAGAACCTATTAGATGATGTTGATAGGATCCAATTAGCTACTCTTCGGTTAGAAGGTACAACTTTAACCTGGTGGGAGAGTAAGACTAAGGCAGAAATTTCACAACATGGTAGAGTCAATTTATCTTGGTTAGAATTTATTAATGCTCTTAAAAAACAATTCTATCCCTTAGGCCATATGCAACAATTAATGATGGATTGGCAAATGTTTAGGCAAGTGAAGGGTCAATCTGTTCAAGAGTACACCCATGAATTTAGGAAAAGGGCTGTTGCTTTGAATGTTCCTTTGTACACCCAGGACACTTTGTTGAAGTACATAGGAGGTCTGCATTCCTACCTTAGGCATTCTATTTTGGTTTTGAATCCTAACAACTTGGATCAAGTTTGTGTCCAAGCTACCCACTTAGAGTCAAGGGGTAAAGGATCTTTTATTGATAAGTTTGATAATGATGTAAACAAATCTTCTAAGGTTGTAGAGACAGGGAAAGGAAAGAGGACAGCTATAGTTAAGAAGGATGATAAGTTTGCTTGCTCTCATTGTGACAGGAAGGGTCATGATGAAGAACATTGTTGGTAGTTGCATCCTGAACTAAGGCCTAAGTGGGCTCAAAGACAGAATCAGAAACAAAAGGGTAAGGAGAAAGCCACAAATGTTGTTATGGATCTTGGTTCCGATTCTGATGATGAAACTAAGATAACAGCTATGGGTTTGAAAGGTAAAGCTCCTAATTCCAATGTTTCCTTTGATAGTTGTGCTTCGACTTCTACAGTTAATGATTTCTTTGAAGATAAGAAAAGGAATGAGTTATTTCATTTAAGGGTTGTTGCTAAGAACAATAAAATTGATGCACTCATAGATAGTGGTTCTCAAGTTACTCTGATTTCTGAAAGTGTTGTAAGAAACTTGGGATTAAAAACTACACGGCATAAGAAACCTTATCCACTAGGCTGGATTTGTGAAAATGATAAGTTGCAAGTAACAAGACAATGCACCTTAAGATTCACAATCACTAGTAAGTTTGTGGATGAAGTACAATTTGATGTGGTTCCACTGGATATCTGTGGGATAGTGCTTGGTAACCCTTATTTATATGACAGGAAAGCTATTTTCTACAAGGAAAAGAATCATTATCACTTGTTTAAAGATGGCATACAGTATATTGTACATTCTCACAGGATTGAGACTGGTTGTTCTTTTACAAACACAGGACAATTAAAGAGGGTGATTAATGCAACTAAAGATTTAACTCTTATGTTTGTCAGTACAGGTGGTTCTAAACTTGAACTTGGAGTAGCTAACTAGGGTCGGATGTTGCAGGATGCACCCGCAGTACAGCATGAGGGAATGATGATTGAAAGCATTGATGGTTCCTTGGGTAAAAATGTTCCTGTTGTAAAGGATTGATATCTTTTTGATTTGTTCTCTTTCATTTATGCATTATTGTTCAGCTTGATGCTAGTCAATTTTTGTTGGTTAGTGGCTACGATAGTCGATGTAGAAGCTTATGGAAGTGATAGAATAATGTTTATGTTCAACAATGTTATTGCAGTCTTCATTATGCTTGTGATTCAGGTATACAGATGTACAGAGGATACAGGACAAGTGGGGAGGCCAAATCCTAACTTAATGTCAGAGTAAATGCCACTTTTAGAGGTCCAAAAGTTCTCCAGTGGGGAGGCGTGATCCGGTGGATATTTTTAGTGAAAATTGAAGTGTCTCCATTCTCTCTAGAATCTGCACCATCAAAAAGATCTCGGTGTCTTGATTCCAACGCAACTCAAACGAAGTGAAAAGGAGTCTGTTTGTGCAAGTTATGGCTAGTCAAAGGTTTGGTCAAATAGCGTACCAGGGGCCGATAAGAAGCGGAAAAATTCATCATCATGGAATTCACCAAAAATGGCTTCATCATGAAGTGCTCGTTGAGATGATTCCAACGAAGTTCGTTTCATCGAAAACGGAGCTCGTATGTGGGAGATACGGCTGATCAAAGTTTCTATTGACTTGAAGGTATAGTGATGACATCAGCATCCGTACATGATGACGTTAGCATCTATGCAAATCAAAGGTGGATCAATCCGCCGTTGACACGTGTCATCCGTATGATGATGTCAGCATTCACGTGGCAGCACAGTCATCAGACACGTCAGCAGCCTCGTCACCAGTTGGATTACATGTCATTGTTGTCAGCTAATGAAAAGCTGCCATGTGGCACCCTCTTGGTGCGGCACATGGCCCTTCTCTCTCCTCCTCCTGCCGGTGGTCACGAATTTGTTTGTTGTTTGTTTGAACAAAATGGGTAAATGGAAGGATTTGAACCCTTGTCCACCCACTTCCGAAACGTCCGCCGAGCCGTTGCACCAAACTGTCGGCTCTTTACTATATTTGGAGGCGGATTTCCTTTGTTGAATGTTCGGTGCGATAGAAGAAACAAAAGGTGGTTGGCGGAGTTGGAACCCCCGACCAACCTTTCACTAAAATTAAGACTTGCCAACAGGCCACCGACGGTTCTTAAACTATATTGAGGGTCTGTTTCGTTTTGTTTATTTGAGAAGCCCAAATTCTTAACAAATAAACCATTATATGGTTAATTTTAAACCTTTTTAGGTGTATTGGAGCCAAATTAAGCTCTAAGGGGGTTAGGCCCGAATTGTAAAAAGGGTGTATTGTTAAGAGGGAACTATGGTGGTTAAGCCTTTTTAGGCTATTTTCATGTATAAAAGAAGGGGGAATGTAGCTCTTAGGAGTTCAGTGAATGCAGGTGACATAGTGGAGAATAGGTGATACGAAAGAGGGAACTTGTGGAGATTTTTGAGCCATTTTTGTACGACGGAGTATTGTTATGCTGCCGAAGTGCTTGAAGAGATGGTCTTGGTGCATTTGTAATCTTTTTTGGAGATTAATCAGATTGGTCTCACTCTATTGGAGCGGACCCGAAGACGTAGTCACGTTTATGACGAACTCCGTAATCAAACTCTGTTTGCACCTTCTATCTTCTTCTCTCTAAATTTTCTTTATCATCTTAAGTTTTGATGCATAATTTTGTTAATGTATGCATGAATTAAAATTTCGCAAAGTTGTTTTTAATTAAGCATTCAAAACACAATTTAGTCTAGATCCGTTTACAGATCAATTATTCAACTAATTATTGATACAAAAATATGAAAAATGAAAGTTTCCATCAAATTCACAAAAAATAATGCAAATAAAATAAAAGTTTCCATCTAATTTGCAAATCAATATTTATTTAACTTTATTTGATAAGTTAGATTTTTTAGACTTTCATTGGTATTTTGGTGGTTTTTACCAATGATAAGTTAGATTTTTTAGGCTTTCATTGGTATTTTGGAGATTTTTAACATAAAACAATAGCAGATTATCATTAAATGAAGGTTTTTGCCATTAGCCAGTAGCTGAATTACTATTAAACGACAACTGAAACTTGTTTTTCAGCAACTCAACAGTTATTTGCATATGTGAAACTTGTTTCAGACTCAAATCTCACACTGTATATAACCTATCCACTAACTAATAATATATTTATTAATATTTTCACATATAAATGATTATCACATTTACAATTAATTTTATAACCGTCCTAAGCTTTAGAAAGAAAGGAAAACAAGGCCATCATTGAAGTGAGAAAGCTGTTAAGAAAAAGAGCCTGTGCAAAAAATGCCTGTGTAGACTTTGATTATTCAAAAGATGACATCAATGCGTCACCATTTACTTTGTCTATAAATAAATGAAGCAGATATATTTGGAAGAATATAATTTGTGCATTGTCCAGTTACACAGAAGCGTTACTGCATGGAAACACTCTGAATATAAGGGTTGCCCACATCGCAGAGGTAATTGAAGGGCTGTATTTCTGTTTAAGGGGATGTCAAATAGTTGGGAAAAGGACGAAGAGAGTAAGCGTAGCTAAGGATCCCAAAGCATGTCTAAATCCAAGTCTTCTGCAAGGGAATTCCATGCCGAATAAATTAGTTAAGAAAGGCAATCATTAGGCGGCGGAGGGGTGGTTTGGAAGGCCGCATCTTTCTTTTCCAAAGTACAGAAAACCGAAGGGTTTGTTTGAAGAGCAGCGAAGTCCTCCCTGGGTTGAGTACAAGAGGAAGACGAAGAGGAAGAGAAGCCTGTGAGTCGCTGCACAACAGCCTTGAAATCTTTGGGTTGCGTGTGTATTACTTCAGGAGATCGGAAGTATATAATCACAGGTTTCTTTACGCAGTTGTGAGAGTCCTTGGGAACCTTGAGAGGGGTGGGTCTCGAGCCTGTAATCCCCGTTTTGCTCCTACTCCTCCTTTTTTTCACCTCGTCCATGGATACTCGTTCAATTATCTGTCCCTTAATGAAGCCTGTAAGCTTCTCTGCAGTCGGAACAGTAAAGCTAGGAAAAGTAAAAATTGTTTTTCCCTTGAGAAGACTTGCCACTGTTGTAGAAAATTTATAAGCCCCTGAGAAAGGATGCGAGGTTTGACATGGTCTCAGGATTAAGTACGGGCAGGACACCTTGCAACAGTTTCCTCATCAGACTATTTCCTATTTCCATGATTCCATAGTATAGTGCACTACCAAAATGGTTTTCCTGTGTCACCTCTCGTCGTTTATTAAATTTATACTTTTACACTAATGTAATTAAATACGTTTCATAGTTGGTAATGTCACAGCAGTTGGGACTCCGGAAGATTCATCCTTTGAGATACCTCCAATAATAAAATATTTATTGTTTAAAACCAGGTCTACGCAGTTCAATCCTTATCCATTGGTATGTAGACTTTAGGCTTTAGTGACTTTATGGAATTACTTCTACTCGCCGGCAGACCAAGACGAGTTTGGAAAGTTACTTGTTCGCCCCTAGTAGTTATCTATCACTTTCAATTACTTTCAAATTAGCTATTTCTAGAGAAGACCTTTTTCCTTTTTTTTCATCAAATCTTTATGCTTGGGTCAATTTTTATTTAGCTTTACATTTATTTTGAGACGATTTTGTGTGAAATTCTATGATTTTAATATTAATCTTTTTGTTTATTTTCATATATTTTATTTGTATTTATATATATTTTCATATTATATTCATTTGTTAAGTCTATTATTTCTTTCATGTTTAGCTATTAATTCCATGTATTGTCATTACTGTTTGACTGTCTTAAATAAATCTCACACACTACATGGAACTAATTCTTAAAATTTAAAAATTCAAATTTAAATTTTGTTTATCCTACCCATTTCATTCCTACCATGAGCCATCTTTGAACATTTTTCACATGATTATTGTTATGTAGTTGTATTTAAATGCATCCATTTGAACATTAATTCACATCCTAGAATAATCTAGTGAGCATTTTAATTCTTAAAGCGCACAAAAATCACTCATTGTAGGAACATTTCAATTGGAGTACCAAAATAATTTATTTGCACTAGAAATTGCATCCCAAACCACCTAGACATTTTCCAAGCTCATAAAGTCAGCTCCTATTTATGTATCACTTTTAACTATTTTCAAATTAACTACTTCTAGAAAAGACCTTTTCCTTTTCTTTTCTATTTTGTTTATTATAGTCATAAAATCCTTATGCTTGGGTCAATTTCTATTTAGTTTTAGATTTATTTTGAAATAATTTTATGTGAAATTTCATGATTTCTTATATTAACCTTCCCACTTATCTCAATACATTTTATTTGTATCCACACATATTTTCATATTGCACCCATTTATTAAACCTATTATTCCTCCCATGTTTAGCTAATAGTTCCATGTATTCACATTAGTGTTTGATTACCTAGATAAATCCCATACTATGTGGAACTAATATCCAAAATTTAAAAATTAAAATTAAAATTTTGTTGATCCTACCCATTCCATTCTTTCGATGAGCCAACTTCGTACATTTTTCAAATGATTATTGTTCTATATTCATATTTAAATATATTCATTTAGACATTAATTCACATCATAAACTATTTAGTGAGTATTTGAATTCTTAGAGCACACAAGGAGTACTCATTGTAGATACATTTCAATTGTTGGAGTACAAAAATATTTTATTCGCACTACAACCTACATCCCCAACCACAAATATTTTCCAAGATCATAAAGTCATCCATTTTAGGGAGTTGGTGTAGGATAACTTGACCTTAGCAATTCAATAACCTTCTTAAGGAAATTTTAAATACTATAATTCTTTAATGATCAAGAAATAAAAATTTCAAACTATACTAAAAAGAGAATGTGTGAGATTTATCAAATCAAACATGTGGGATACAAGTTAGATTTTCTCCCCCAAAAATGACCTAGAGCCACATTCTTGACCCAATGATAGTCATAATTTTATATAAAATGCAAGACAAATGGTATTATCAATATTACTTATTTTCTAAAATTAGAGCAATAAATGTTAGCACTACATTTTATTTGTATTCCACCATTATTTCTAAAGATAAGTTTCATATATATTGCATTTTCTTTCTTAAATAGAACACATTTATAAGTTGCTCAATCTCAACTATCACATTAATCAATATAGGTCAATTTATGTTGATTTTCAAGCTCATAAAGTCATCCATTTTAAGGAGTTGGTGTAGGAGAACTTGACCCTAGAAATTTGGTAAACTCCTTAAGAAAATTAGTGATATCAAGTTTCCTTAATCCATATAGCTACAAATTATCATTTATGGATTTGATTGTGTATGATATTTTTTCATCAACGTTCTGGATCACACTCCGTGATCCATCATCGGGATAAGAGAGCTAGAGGAGAAGAATGATTATTTGCAAACCAGGGCTAGCTTAAAAAGGAAGAGGTGGGAAGAGGAGGAAAGTTGGCACGGGGTTCAAGGACCAAGAAAAAGGCCCAAAAAATGCAAATATACTTACATATACTTGTATATCGATGTAATCATTGCACCCCCTCTAGTGCAAGTCCTAGTAAGATAGATAACTAATTATTATGTTGATAGACGTAACACTACAATGGCACCACAATATATAGGTGGTTAGCAAATCCATGAAAGAAAAACAAAAATCTACTTTCTATTTTCATGTGCAATTATTTTTTATTATTTTTTTTATTATTTAAAAAGTGGATAGTATCACAAAATTCTATTTTTATTGTTTTCCATCTAATAAGTCATACAATAACAATACAAAGTAGGAAATATAGGTGGTCAACAAATCCATGAAAAAAAAAAATATACTTTCTATTTTCATGTGCAATGATTTTTTATTATTTTTTTAATAATTATTTAAAAAGTGGGTAGTATCACAAAATTTTATTTTTATTGTTTTACATCTAATAAGTCATACAATAGTTTTTTATTTATTTTTTAAGTTTACTAATAAAAAAATCTACTTTCTATTTTCATGTGCAATGATTTTTTATTATTTTTTCCAATTATTTAAAAAGTGTATAGTAGCACAAAATTTTATTTTTATTGTTTAGTTACAATAATTTATATTTTTCCCATCTAATAAATCATACAATAAATTTATTATTTATTTTAAATTTGTTAATGAAAAAAAAAAATGACTTGATATCTTTCAACATATCTTGAAAATATATATACTAGTAGTATTACTTTTGTATATATAATATGCAGTAATATTTATTTTTATCCATATATATTTTTTAAAATTTAAAATTTAAAATTATTTATGTCATTCTATAACACCTCTTCGTGTGTCTAAGCTTTTAGAAGGAAATAAAAAAAAGTCCACCGTCGAATTAAGAAATCTGGTAAAAAAAAAAAAACAGCGTTGTAAAAACTGCCTGTGTATGCTTGATTATTCAAAAGCTAACATTAATGGGCCACCATTTACTTTGTCTACAAACGAATGAAGAAGATATATTTTAAAGAATAGAATTTGTGCATTGGCCAACTCACAGAGAGGCTTTAGAGGGAAACACTGAATTTAATGGTTGCCCACATCACAGAGGTGATTGAAGGGCTGTAATTCCGTTTATGGGGAAGTCAAATAGTTGGGAAGAGGGCGGAGAGAATAACTCTGGCTGTGGATCCCAAATAACGTCCAACTCCAATTCTTCTGCAAGGGAATACCATGGAGGAGAAATTAGTTCAGAAAGGCAATCATTGGGCCATAATGGCGGCGGAGGAGTAGTTTGGTGGGCCGCGTCTCGATTTTTCAAATGACAGAAAGCCGAAGGGTTTGTTTGAAGAGCAGCGAAGCCCCCCCTGGGTTGAGTACAAGAGGAAGACGAAGAGGAAGAGAAGCCTGTGAGTCGCTGCACAACCGCCTTGAAATCTTTGGGTTGCGTGTGTATTACTTCAGGAGATCGGAGGTATATAATCACAGGTTGAATCTTTATACAGTTGTGAGAGTCCTTGGAAACCTTGAGAGGAGTGGGTCTCGAACCTGTAATCCCCGTTTTGCTCCTACTCTTTCTCCTTCTCACATTGTCCATAATTGGTACTCGTAGAATTATTGTCCCTTAATCAAGCCTGTAACACTAAAGCTTTTCTTTTCCCTCAACTGCTGTGGCAAATTTATAAGGCCCTGAGAAAGGGTTTGAGGTTTGATCTGGTCTCAAGATTAACTACGCGCAAGCCACTCACGACAATTTCTTCATCAGAATAGATCCTTCTTCAATAGTATACTACACCATAAAAAATGATTTTTGTCTCTCACCTTTCCTCGTTTATTAAATCACTTGTCCACAGATGTAATTAAAAACTTTTCATAGTTGCCATGACGCAGCCGTTGGGACTCCGGGAAATTCATCCTCCCACGCCTCTACCACCCATGGAAATTCTTCCAATCAGATTGTTGCCGTGGAAACACAGTGGGCGCATGGGTGGATTATGACGGCTTAGCAAAGAGCACAATGTTTATTTTTGGGATTTTAAATCTCACCATTCGCCCACTCCTACGAAAAAGAATTATGTTTTAGTGTAAGTCTTCAACTGCGTCTTCACAGTCGCCGGATTTGCGCTCTTATGATATGTGAGCATAAAAGAGGACGACATTGATATGGACCAATGCTTTAGCGAAGGACCCCACAAATTCTCCCATGCTGAGCTCACCGCTGCAACTAAAAATTAGAAAATTATAAATATCAATTTTATTACAATAAGTTATTGAATACATTGTATGTTGTGAGGAATTAAAGCATATTTTTATTCATTTGTATAATAATTTGAGGTTAATATTGCATGTACGTAATCATCTTCTTTCTTTATGAAAGCATTTGTACTATTTTGCACATGGGTATATTATTGTAGACATGGAAAATGTATATTTCCGATTCGGCACACTTGATTTTGATTACTAACATCATTTCCTCGAGAATCATATTTTCAGCATTTCACTATATTCTATTTTTTAATCTAATAAATCATTATTCATCTAATTAAATCATTTTCTTTTAGTGATTAAATTAATCAATTTAATTTAATTAACCTTACTTTTCTGTTTAATTAAATAAATCACTTTATTTGATTAAAATCTCTAAAGTCATTTTATTAAATTAAATAGATTAAACCTTATTTGATTTAATTTAACATATTCTTTCTTGGTTAAATAAATCAAATCATTTATTTAATAATTTTTTTCTCTCAATTCTTGATTTAAATCAATTCATAAATTTAAGTCTAAATTGTCACATCATCTAATTCTTCATTAAATTGATCAAAACCATGATTAAGTTAATCCTTTTCATTAAAATCTTCTAGAGAATGCAAGTTACACAATAAATCAATTACTTTGATTTATTTAATTCTCTAGTTTCCCTCATATGGCATCAAAAGGGAATATTCTCTCATTTGAATTCAAAAAAATCAAGTGGACTTGGTTCTTCCAAGAAGGTATTTAAGGCCTCTTACATGTCCTTGGCCTTGAGTCAAGTGGCACTAATTTCATTTCTCTTCCCTCTTCAACAAGTCATTTCACAAATTCAAATTCAAACTTAAATGCGCTTATTGGCACTTTGGCCAAAATGTGCACAACCACTAACTATTCACATCATGACATGTGGCATTCAACCATTGGATTGAAGGTTAGTCCCACATTTCTCAAATCTCACTTTCTCTTTCAAATTGAAAATTATAAATTGGAAGATTCTCTCCTCATTTCTCATCCACAATCTTCATGCAAAGTTACTCTCTTCATATTGAGAGTTAATTTTATCCATTTCACTCAACCTATCACCATTTTCACAATTTGTAACATGGTTATGCTCAAATCTCTAAACTCAAATCTCTTTAGAGATTTGACCATTTCTCAATCACTCAACATTGCAACTTAGGAATTGCGAAAGGGTCAATTGCAACATCTCATTGACACCAATTCTCCCATGGGATCATAAATCTATTGGCTTAATTAGGATTGGCTCTCATTTATTTAAGTAGTGTGTTCTTCATTTTCCTAATTTTAGTTTAAATAGATCGATTTCATGGGGAATCTCTCATGTTTGTTGGTTTGAATTTGATCTAACAACCTAACATGTGTGTTGCTCTTGTGCATTTGCAGGTTTAGGGGTTTAAATTTTGGCACTAGAAGGAGGGCATTCAAAAATCTAATCACGCTTTTTCCAAAATTTTCGCGTTTTTTAACTTTTTTGTAAGACACAAGAAACTGTGCCACTTACCAGTACCGTGGCACCATATTGCAGCGCTTCTAGAGCCACAACTCCATATTGCACTGCTCCCAGAGGCGCGACACTATATCAAACCGCGCACAACTTCCAAATTGCATCGCTTTTCTCTTCCCGCTTGTCAGTTTAAAATTTTCTAACTACGCCACTTTCATCCCCGAGGCGCTATATCACATTGCTTCCAGCACTGTGGTGCCATATTGCACCGCGTTTTCCAATATCACGCTGCTATGGCTTTCCCGCCTGAAAATTTTGAAATTTTAAATGGGGTCGCTTCCAGAACTACACCACATACCCATATCGCATCGCTTATTCACTCTTTGTTTCTACAAAGCGCCACCCATAGTCAACCGCATGACACTATATAGCACCATTTTTAACCCAAACTACATCACTTTTACAAACTGTGCAGTGGAAAAACAGTGAGGTCTAAAATTAATATGTGCTTTTTAAATTTTGGGTTTTCTAATCTTTGACCTTGTCTGCTGTCTTTTTTGCTCTGATTTTTTGTCATTTTGCAGGTTGAAAAAAAATGAAAAAAAAATGGGAGAAGTTCATCATGACCTCATACTCATCATACAAAAAACAAAGTGTTCTTCAACACTCCCTAAGGATTTTAGATTCTTGTTTAAGAGAAATTTGTTAATTTCATTTGCCTTAGAAACACTAGATTTATTTTGGGTTTAAAAATAACAAGCAAATTTGTATTATGACACCATGTTCATTAGGCACAAAGTGTTTTTAAACACTAAAGTGTTTTTAAACACTAAAGTGTTTTTAAACACTAAAGTGTTTTTCAACACTCTTTAAGGAATTTGCTAAGTTCATTTGCCTTAGAAATACTAAACTTCTTTTGGATTTAAAAAGAACAATCAAATTTCTTTTCAAAAGTTGTCAAAGGGCTGAAAGGAATCTTAGAGAAATTTACTATATTTTGTTTAAAGGGTTAACAAATTGAAGAAGACAATCTCACATTTTCTTTGGTGCTTAAAAAAAACTCATTATTGCTTTGAGGAATTTAAAATGAACATGTGTTTTTTGTGTCTTGTAATTTTTTTTGCAAAGTGGTGTCATTTGAAAAGGCGTATGTGCTTCTCTCACGCTTCACAACGATCTTGAGAATCAAAAGTCTTATTGGTGACACTAACTTGCATAAAAAAATTGCCTCCACATTTCAATTTGGGTACCTAAAAATTGAACAAAACATGCGAGTGTGAGTAAACTTATTGCGAATGTTCTCTCTTTGTTTCTAAACGAAGGTTGATCGAACTACAAATATGTTTACTCGCATTTTTTTTATCTTAGCGGGTTTGTCTTGTGGGAAAAAAGTAATCACCTAAGGGAATGACCCAACCGGGAACACGCTAAAGCCAAGTGACCTTCAACTAGTATATAAGTCTGGATTTTTGTGGAAAGTTCAAGAATCACGAGGATTATTCCGACGAGATGGACAAAAATAGACTCTCGCCAACGTTGGATAATCTCCCATGAACGGAATGCCTGAATTAAAACCCTTTGTTTAGAAAAGGCCAAATCCTTGTCTATTTTGTTGGTGCAAAAGGTCATGTCCTTTGAAGCCACCCCACGTTATACATGCGGTTTTGTTGTAGAGATGGAAAGTATATCCTGGGAGATTCATGGGTACTAATGCTTGGCTGACCCAAGAAGTGTGTGTCATGGAGGGGAGCCAGTGTGGTCAAGCATTTAGCCATCTACACAAAATATGCGCAGCTGGATTCGTCCAAGTGGGAACCCAACAAAATATTGTTTCGTCATCCTAGGGTTGTAAAAAGTGCTCGGAAGTAAAGAATACATTTCTTGGACCTAGAAACATTTGCAAAATGAACATTCACAAAACCTCCAAATATCAAACCCCTTTCAGGAAACAAATACATTTGACGAATTTAAGCACTCTTGCTTTCCCTAGGGATCATATCCTTAGAGGTTTCTAAGTGTTTGGATTCTATCAAAATTTGTTTTCAATAAGGTTAAACATAGGAGACTTTTTCCCTATTTTCCTTGATTTCCACATAATGGACCTTATGGAATGAAAAAGAAAGTGGGACATTAGATATATAGTTTGAAACATAAGCAAGCAAGTGTCTTTGGTAAAAATAATTCATTAAGCCAAGATAAAAGGACAAAATTGAACCTCATATGTGTTGTTCTAGATGATTTCCCGCAAGATCAAAATCCCAAAACCAAAGTTCAAAAAGCTTAGTCAAAAAGCTCGTGAGGAGTGTCTTGAGAGACTTTTTGAATTTAGAGAAAGAATAGTATACAACTTCTATAAAAAGGATTCAAGGAATAATCCAACTTTGTATGCGTTCTATCAACAGAATCCCAAACTTTTTGAAAGGTTTATTTTCCTCTCATAGGAAGTTTAGCATGTTCTTCAAAACTGAGGTTTTGTAAAAGGAGTCATGTCTAGGTCAAGGTCCAAGATCAAAGTTGTCATCCTCATCCATCTCTCCATCAAACCAAATATCATTCCATCAACAAACCTTTTGTGAACTTTGAAAAAATCAGTCATGCTAAACTTAAATGGCTAAACCAACATCACCCTATCTTGGCTTAACACACCTAGCCAAAATAGTCAAATCTCTTGGATGAATTCACCTCTAGGGTAGTGCAAATTCCTAAGGTCTACTAGTTTACAATCACATTAGCTTAAGACACTTACCCAATTCACTCGCTTGTGAAAGTTCCCCTAAGATAACACAACTTCCTAGGGACTACAACTTCACTACAATCTTGTTTGACTCAATACACATAGTCAAACCATCGCGATCAATCTAAATCCTAAAAAGTTTAGCATAACCCTTCAAAAGTTCTCCAAAAGGTTTCATTCACTTGCTTCACCCATTTATCTCATCATCATTACCACCCTCTTTGATCTTTTACTTCCGTAGTTCTTCTCTTTTGGGCCTAAAAGGTTAGGATCAAATGATCCCTATTTTTTATGGTTCAAACAAGATCGCAATACAAGAAGAGCATGGAGAGTATTAGCGAACTATCAACTTCCATTGACATGAGTTAGGTAACCTCCAAAATAAAGCTTGCGGGAGCAAGCAATCCCCCAAGTAACTCTTCTTTACCATCACAAGATCCTCAAGAGGAGAGCTATGAAGAGGACATCACAAATGAAAACATGGGGATGACACAATCTGAAATGATAAAAATGGTTCAAAATCTAGAGAATCACAAAATTGTCAGTTCCATGTTCAAATACTTAAACACATTAGCGGAAGGAGGGGTCCAATTCCCTTTTGACCTTGATGCAAGTACTAGTATGGACATGCCTCTTACAAACGCATCCCCCATGTCAAATGTCAATCAAGAAATGTCTCACACCACCTTGTCCATCACACCAACCTCGACAATGGTGAACAAAGGAAGTGTTATGTTTCGAGAGTTACAGCAGCATCACCTTGTGACAAAAAAAGAGGTGTCTATCACCACCATACTGGATAATTATGTCCCGGTAAATCCACTACACCCATACGTCCCACTCACATTCCATAATCCCATTGGTTCATCTTGATTCCATGCCTCACCAGCCTGTCAACCAAACATGCAAACTTCTCTACCACAAGGAAAAGGTGGTTTGTTTGGAACAACCGATGTTGCTGATCCTTTTTCTTTCTAGGGTAGCATACCATTTCTTCCCCCATTTCCATTCACAACCACATCACCTCTCAGATTGGGTTTTCCTCCCCTAAACACCGATAGATTCTCAGATCTGGGCAATGTGAACATCACATCAAATTCCCTCTTTTTGCCTGCAACATCACAATAGAAAATCGAGACCATTCAAACCACCACAACAAATATGTCAATCGATCCTCAAATCTCCCAAAGTATACCTTCTCAAGGACCGAGCATCTCCACCACACCTCCAACAACCCAAAACCCAACCACCAGCATAACCCTTTCACCTGTCACAACAGTTGGCATCATTCTCATTCCACCACCAATCCCACCAAAAGCCAACATGGTAAATTCATTCAACAACCTAATCCAAACTCTTCAAAAGGACAACCAACAAAGAGTACTCAAGAAAAAGTAGCAAGATCAAGCTCAAGCACAAGCGCAAGCACAAGAACAAGCACAATCTCAATCACAAGCTCAAGTGCAAGCTCAAGTTCAAGCCCAGGCGCAAGCACAATACCAAGCACAACTGTAAGCAATCCATCTGCAAGCATATCAACAAGCCCTGCAAGATTTTTAGGCACAACAACAAGCCAAACAACAAGCTTTTTTGGCACAATAGCAGCTCGACCAACAATAAGTTTTGTTGGCACAATAGTAGCTAGACCAACAACAGGGTTTGTTAGCACAATAACAACATGACCAATAATAGGCTTCATGGGAACAACAACAGATGGACCAACAAAAAGCGTTGTTGGAACAACATCAATAGGATCAACAACAAGCGTTGTTAAAACATATGCAAGCACACTAGCAAGCTTTGAACGGACAGTAGAGCTTGCAAAAAATGCCCACAAGTACTCTTCCCACCCATCAAACACCTCGAACACCTCAAAACACGTTCATTCCACCACCCGATCCGAACAAAGATGTCACCACACAAATCAAACTGCTCTCACAGCAAGTGTTGGACTTACAAGCAGGAAAAATGACAAGTACACCGGGTAACTTGTGCCCTTATCCTTTTGATAGAATTCTCACCATGGTACCTTTCCCAAAGGGATTCGAGATCCCTAAATTTGACAAGTATAATGGAACGGGCAACTCTGAAAACCACGTCAGGGAATTTCAGGTCCATTGCATGGAGGCTGCATACGATGACATGTATCTAATGCGACTATTCCTCTGAAGTCTGATTGGTCCAGCTATGGAATGGTTTTCTTGCCTACCCACGAGCATTAAAACATTCGAGGAAATAGTGGAAGCTTTCCTTAATAATTATGCTTTCAACATAGGTGCAGATGTTAGTTTGGAAGAACTATCAACACTCAAACAAAGAAAAGGAGAGATGTTTGCATCCTTCTTACAAAGATGGCGATCCAAGGCCAATCAGAGAAAGTGGAACATGCTAGAGGAATAAAAAGTTTGCACCATCATATCCAATCTAGATGAAAACTTGGTGTTCTACTTGAAAATGCAATGCATCACATCATACGATCAACTGATCCCTAAGGCGCTCAACATCGAAAGAGCCCTTACTGCGCAAGGAGGCGCACCAACATTCACTCCACCACAGGATAACCGCCCATCCAAAAACTATAATGATAAGCCTCAAACATGGTCAAGGAACAAAAATATCATGAGAAATGGCATGGTTGATGCTAAAGTGGTCATCAATGCCCCTAAGCAGAACATCCAAACCCATCATCAATCATAAAAACATAATCGCAAAAATGTGTAGACTAATGCGGTCATAGCACAACAACAACCACCTCTCACCAACCAAATCAACAATTTGAACAATCAAGGAGGACCACCTCCCAAAGGCAAGGATCCCCCCAAGAGGAAGTTCACAGCTCTTGGGGAATCTATTGAGTCCATAATGAAGAAGCTAGTCAAAGAGAATCTAGTCAAAGTCTCTAACTCTGAACAATACATGGAACCCATGAGCAAGCCGCCATTGTATAACGAGAACCTCCTTTGTGAATTTCATAAAGTCAAAGGACATACCACCACCAATTGCATGAGGCTAAAGAACATCATCCAAGACCTCATCAAGGATAAGATTATCAATATCAAGCAGCAAGTTGGAAACCAAGACTTGAAAATATACATGAATCCGATTTCAAACCACAACCAAGGAAATAATCAGGGGAACAATAAGGGCAAGCAAAAATATGCTAGTGCTAATCTAGTGTATGAGGAGATAGTCGGATGTGTTGATGAAATGGTCACGATCATAAATGTCAAAGGAGCCAACAACAACTATGGAGTCATCACATGTGGTGGAAAGGTTACCATTGTCGGGGCACCAGTTAAGAGCCCCATTTCTAATACAAAATCCATCCCCTATGACTACAACATCATTGACCAGCTTAAGAGAACCCCCACCCAAATTTTGATCATGGAATTATTGAAAATTTCCATCGCCCATAGGAAGATCCTTGATGAAGCATTAGCTGCATCCACTATCTCCGCCACCCTTGACACAGAGCAATTTTAGGCTATAGTGGGTAACATCATTACTCCAAACCATCTTACATTCTCTGACCAATATTTTCCCCCGCAACCATCTCATAACCATTCACTCCACCTTCAAGTTCTCATCCATAAAAAGAAAGTGAAAAGAGTCCTGGTAGATGGAGGTGCAGGCCTTAACATTTGTTCTCTTAAACTTATAAAAAAATTGGGATTCGCCGAGGATTCCATTAACAAGAATAAGAGCATCACAATAAGGGTGTATGATGATCAAGAAAGAGTGTCTCAAGGCACTATCAAAATCCCCATCCAAGTGGGAATGACAACTATGGAGACCATCTGTCAGGTCCTCGACCTTGACCTACCATATAACATCCTCCTCGGACATCTGTAGATCAACAGAATGAATGCGGTGGCCTTGACATATAACCAATGTATCAAGTTCTCACACCAAAATGAGGAGGTCACTATATATGGGGATCTCAAACCTTTCACCTATTGCAAAAACTTGGAAGCTAAGTTTTATAAAATCCCCCAATTACCAAAACATGATGAAGGGTCATCCACTTCATACGTCGATCGAACCAACCTCACTTCCACTTTTGCAATAGAGACACCCAACATCTCTGACATATCTGACATCAAGAACATGATCTAGGACAATGGATGCGGTGACTACAAAATGAAAAGAAACACATTTGTTGTAGGAGAGTTATCACAATCTCCTAGATCACAAGGACAACCTCAACCAGCTGAAACACCTGTCCACACTAGGGCAAACCCTTCTGGATTTCGCCATTGGGGAGATCTCATTCGAGAAAATGTGGATGAGGGATAAATATCAAATAAATTATACCAAGATGAAAGGCCCACGCCCACCCTACCCATGGATGAAACTAACAGATGGTTTTAAATGATGTTTGGTATGGCCTATAACAGGAACAAAATCCTTGGAAGAAATAGTGATGGACGGCTGGAGCCCATCATTGTAGAAAGAAGAATGAGGAACCTTGGCCTTGGGTATACTCCTCCAATTATAACCATACATGGAAAACGTACTCCCATTAGGGCAGTCAGGAACTCTCCTCAAGTGTCAAAAACTACCCTTAGTCCACCTGTTTGCCTAGGCATCCCACTGGACAATTTCACCTTTGACATCACTAATGTTTGTGCCAGTAGTGATGATGATGACACCATAGCTGACCTTCACCAGCTCTTTAAGGATTCCACTCTGCTAATGATTAGTGCCTCACCCACTGACTCAAGCCAAAAAAAACCCACCAGATCACCTTAGTACACCTGCAACTCATCGATCACGGCCAATGAGGACTGCCAATTCTAGACTCATTCGAAAACAATGAGGCACTCTCAGAATTCATGAGACTAAGGGATACGGTCCCATGTGGGAATCACAAAGAAGGCTTCAACATCACATTGGACACCCAAGCATATTATTTGGAGATGATTGAATCCTTCAGTCACAAAAGGAAAATACCGAGAATAAGCTCAGGGTTATTGAGCGAAAACCACACTATGGCGCTTTCTAATCAAAAAATAGTAAAAATAAAGGACGTATCCAATGGTGAAAACCTCTTTGAGGCGTCGAAGGATGAAGGATTCAATCTCCCCCTTACTGCTCTACATCAAGAAAAATCAATAGTCCTAGTAGAGCAGTGCAATCCTGTCAACTTAGGAATGGAAACAGAACTGCAAATCACTTTCTACGCTGAGTCTCTCCTAGTAGAGGAACAAGAATTTTTGGCTAGATTCTTAAGAGAAAGAAAGAAAAACTTTGCATTGACCTATGCTGACATGCCAGTTCTAGATCCTGAAGTAGTAGTTCATCATTTAGATGTTTACCCTACAGTGAAGCCAGATAGACAAAAGTTAAGAAAAATGCACCCACAAATAGCTTTTCTCGTAAAGATAGAATTACATAAACTCTTAGACGTTGGCTTCATACACCCAATTGACTATTCAGAATGGGTATCTAACCTTGTGCTAGTCTCAAAACTGAATGGGGGCATCCGCATCTACACAGACTTTAGAGATCTAAACAAAGCATGTCCTAAGGATGATTTTCCACCACCCAACATTGATATGATAGTGGATATGATGGCCGGACATGAGATGCTATCCCTGATGGATGGCTTCTCAGGATATAACCAAATAATGATTGCAAAAGAATACCAGCATAAGACAACATTCACATGTCCTTGGGGCATCTACTACTGGACTGTGATGCCATTTGGGCTAAAGAATGTAGGAGCTACATACCAAAGAGCCATGACATTTATCTTCCATGACATGATTCACAAAACTATAAAAGATTATGTGGATGACATATTGGCTAAATCAAGGAAAAGGAAGGATCACATAGTGACCTTAAGTGCAATTTTTGATAGGATGGAAAAATACAAGGTCATACTCAACCTAAAGAAATGTGTCTTTGGGGTACAATCACAAAATTTGTTGGGGTACATAGTGTTAATGAGATGGATAGAAGTGGATCCCGCAAAGGTAAAAGAAATCCTTGATATGGGAGCACCAAGAACACTCAAGCAACTCAGAGGATTACAAGGTAGACTCTAGTCCATTCGAAGATTCATATCACAACTTGCAGACAAGCAGATTGCCTATTCACACCTACTCCACAAGGGAGTAGCATTCAGGTGGGATGACAAGTGTGAACAAGCATTCAAAAAAATCAAAGAATATCTACTTACACCACCTGTGTTGATTCCACTGATCATAGGGAAACCATTGATTCTATACATCTTAGCAACAATAGTCGCCCTTGGTGCCCTTTTAGCCCAACATGATGAAAAGGGAACCAAGCAAGTGATTTACTATATCAGTAGAACAATGGTGGGGCACGAGCTCAAAGGACAAGTAATTGCAGACCAGCTAGTAGAGGCTCCAATATATGCAAAGAACCCGCTCATATCAGAGTTTCTAGATGAGTCCCTTTTCAATCTCAATGAAGCCAACCACTAGAAACTATACTTTGATGGCTCCCACACGCAACATGGATCAAGATCCGGTGTGTTCTTCATCACCCCGTAGGGGACTGTATACCAAGATCTTACAAGTTGGCATTCCCCTGTATAAACAACATAGCAAAATACAAGGCTTTAACCATAGGTCTCAAAATTGCGACACAGTGGCAAATCATGGCATTAAAGGTCTATGGAGATTCCCAGCTTATCATAAACCAAGTCAACGGTGAATACCAAACTAAAGATGATAAGCTCGCACCATACAAAAAGGTGGTAGAAAGCCTCAAAGAATCATTTATCGATATCACCTTTGAGAAAATACCGAGGGAAAATAATAGAGCAGCTGATGCAATGGAAACAATCGGATCCTTGTTGGATATCCCTCGCAACGTCTCGAAACACGAATTCCTCGTAGAACAGCTTCTCATACCCACTTTTGAGGTACCAGAGTTAGAATATGCGTGCAAACTCATTGGTCCCAGTGATCTTTGGTACCAAGAAATTTACACCTACCTAAGATTAGGAATCATCCCAGCTGACATTACCCCGAACCTCAAGCGAACCTTTGTCAAAAGGTCCTTACGATTTGTCATCCTAGGAGAAACCCTCTTCTGTAGAAGCATCGATGGAACCCTGTTACATTGCTTAAAACCTAAAGAAGCCTTGACTGCTTTGACTAAGGTACACAATGGAACTTGTGGTTCACACTCGAGTGGTATGACCTTGGCCAAGAAGTTTCTGAGAACCAGATACTACTAGCTGACAATGGAGAGAGAGGCATATGACTTCATCAAAAGGTGTCTATAGTTTCAGCAGCATGGGGACCTTATTCATGCACCCACTCAAGAGTTTCATCCTACCATAACACCATGGCCCTTTTCACAGTGGGGGCTCGATCTCATAGGTAAAATCTCACCCACATCATCCAATGGTCATAAGTTCCTTATCGCTGCCACTGAATATTTCACAAAGTGGGTCGAAGCAATTCCCATGACCTGCATCACTGGAAAATAGATATCCAAGTTCATCCTAAACTACCTCATCTTTCATTATAGTGTTCCCCAATCTATCATCTCAGATAATGGGACACCCTTCAAGTATCAGGATGTTCGTGACTTGTGTGAAAAATTCAAAATCCAACACCACTTTTCCACCCCATATTACCCACAAGGCAATGGCCAAGCAAAAGTTAGCAAAAAAACTATTCTAAAGACCCTTAAGAAAATAGTCAATGACTCTGGTCATGACTTGCATCTACAGTTAAACCCTGCCTTATGGGCCTACTGCACTAGCATCCACATGCCAATAGGTGCCACCCCATTTTTCCTGGTCTACGGATCATAAGCTATACTCCCAATTGAGATCGAGCTCCCGTCCCTGAGAATATCATTGCAAAACCTCATCACGGATGAGGAATATAGGGTTACAAGACTAAATGAGCTAGAGTTAGTGGATGAACGATGCATGGATGCCCTAAATCATCTACAGGTCTGCTAGAATCGCCTAAAATGGAGCTACAATAAGAAGATCAGGAAACACACCTTCCAAGTTGGTGACCTCGTGTTAAAAGAGAATCAAAAGAATATACCAAATCCGGATAGCAAAGGAAAATTTGAACCCAACTGGCTGGGACCTCTCATCATCACCACAAGCTATAAATCAAGGGCATATCAGTTGTCGACACCAAAGGGCGAGCCTCTGTAGGAACCCATGAACAGTTGTCATCTCAAAAAGTTGTATGCCTAAGAACTTGCAAGCTATAGAAACATAAAATACAAAAGCAATCAGAAAAATGTCCTGAGAAAATGGTTACCTTGATGAAAACCTGGCAAACAGGCGTCTTGGCAACAACAAAAAAATCCAAAAATACAAAAAATACAAAAAATTTAGAAAAAATATTGAAAATAGTAAAGAAAAAAGTCGTCCTCTAGTGATCGGTGGTGCTTTGGACAAGTACCTTGGTGAAAACCTGGAAAACAGGCGTCAAGTGTAAATAAAGCACTCTCTATCCACTAGGATCTATATGACTGACTCATCCATTCCATCACATTTCATTGATCATCCATACACCCATTTGCTCGCATCCATATCATATTCCACCATAGTACTACTTGGTATATTCCTAAGGTCCGTTTGTCATGCCTTTATCGAAGTAGTCTATCGCACCATGTTGGGGGCATGTTCCTATATCGGCATCGGATCAAATTCATATATATTCTTGAAATATTCTTGAAAAGTCAAAAATTCAAAAACATTCAAAAATTCATCAAAAAACCAAAAACATGTTGAAATATTGGAAAACGTTCATCATTGAGTCTTGTCAGTCTTTCACCTTGTTGAGCTACGTCATCTCTGAGCTTGAACGTAGGAAAGGTTGATCTTTGATCATCCCCCGAGACAATAATTTCAGTCCTTTAGGCATCTGTCGCATTGGAAATCCGTTTGCCCATGTATTTTACATTTAGGTCAGTCCTTAGGCATCCGTCACATTAGAGATCTATTTGTCCATCTTATCATAAAGTTAGTTTGTCATCAGTCAAACTATGTGGTCTCTGCATGTATAACGTAGGCAAGGCTAATCTACGGATCAACTCTCGAGACCCCTAGGATAGGTCTTTAAGTTAGTCCTTTCATCATAAATCCTGAAAATACCAAAAATAGTGAAAAATCTAAAAATACCAAAAACAATCTCAAAACATTTGAAAAACCCAAAATGGTCCATCCATTTCATTTTGCTTTAACCTACGATTTTCATCATTCCTAATAAAATCAATCGTCGCTTCACCCTTTGGTGAGTCAGTCAGAAGTAATTTTAGCAGATTCAGAAGTGAGCACTTAATCATCAAAGTCTTGAAAGTATAAGTCAGTAAGCAAGCAAGTTGATCAAATCGAAATATCAGTAGCTTACCATTCAATCAGTTCCATCAAAACCTTGATCACAACATGTGCTAAGATGAAGCTTTCCTGCGATGGACATAAGCATCAGGTATCCTAGAGTAGTTTAGTCTTGGCTAGCGATATGAAGAAAATTAGCTTGTTTGGTTTACTTTATTTGGTCTTTTAATGACTTATCTTATTTAGCACTCATTCCAAGGACCTCTCGATGATGCCTAGACAAAACAAGTTTAGAGAGAAAGGAATTGGGCAATGATCATTATCTTTTTTATCTGCTATGCTTGTTGGATACTCTTGTAAAATAACTTAGTCATGCGTGCTTCATTTGGTTTGTAGGGAGGATGTTTTAGGTATCTTGTTGACCACATAGGAAAGCTTGCTTTCTTGTGTTTTGACCCGAGATGTTTAGAATGTCTAAACTATATCCTGAACAAAGTACATATGCTAAGTGTGAACAAGAATACTCCTATTTGTCTGACAAGTCAAAGTCAATCACACTAGGTACCACGCCATCATGGTCCTTCATACCTTGATGCATCGTACCTATGTGTGTTATCAAAAATAACGTAATTGACCCTTTGAAAATCCCTACTCCTAGCAATGCAAAACCACCATTACCATCCTAACTAACTATTTAATTCTAAATTCTTCTATCTTCCTTCCACATTAACATGGTATTGTTGTGCCTATTGCACACATGCCCCGTTCGAAATGGGGACCCTCTCTTCCCTCTTTTTGATTGTCGGGTCGTTTTGGCTTTGCCCCGTTTTGTGTGTCCATTTTTGTGCCCTAATAGGTCAACTCACCCTTCAAAGTCACATACTAAGTTTGACCAAACTTGACCCCTTTAAAAATTCTAAATCTAGGGTCAATTTGGGTTTTCCTTGTCAGAATGCACTTCGGACGTCCGTGGCCCCTCCGGGTCCGGACCCTCGGGTTTTCTTCTTTCAATTTCTATTTTGTGTTTGCTGCTGCTGGCGTCTGGCACCCAGCGTCTTCCCAGATCTTGGGATTCCACATCCAAAATTCCGCTTGCACTTCGCCGTTCCTCACGGTGGTGGCTGGACGTCTTTCCGGCCATCGGACTCCGGGTCGCCCGCCACCGCCTATGAGATTTGAACTCACCAAATCCCTGGCCACCGTACGAAGGAATTAATTATGGTGTTAATGACAATTTTTGCTATAAAATCAGATTTTTCGGTTGTCATTTTCACGTGATTGAAGTAATAGAAATTTGGAGAGCTTTGAAGCATTTGGCATTTTCAGCCCCTAAATCCAAGCTCTTTTTCCAATGTCCTCCGCGTGACCAACAACATTCTTCTTTGAGATTTCATGGTACGTCCATCGTCCATGCACCTCATTGTCCTTTTCATCAATTTCCGATTTAGGATTAAGTAAAAATGTAAAACAGGGTTAAAATCTGGTAGATAAGTAACCCCCCTAAAAATCCACATTTTAAAATGTGAAAAATCGATCATTTTAGAAGTCATAATTCAAACTGGAGCTTAACCCTACCGCTGCCATTCTTTAGAATAGTTATTGGCATCTCCTAGGCCCGGACCTTCCCACAGCCATCCGCGTAAAACTCAAACTTATAACATAAAACTTCAAGCGGCCAAGCTCGTCCCGGATCTCGGCCTTCAGATTTCCCCTCGCAAGTTTTCGTTGTGTCCCCGCCATTCTAAATGGCCTCCCCCAAGTGTCATTCTGAATCTTAGATCCTGGCCCTGCGAAGTTCGTGTCAAAACTTAGAAAAATAAAGAATCAGCAAACAAGCAAACTGTCCCCGAGATCTGATCCTCATAGTTTCATTCACGGAATTCTGAGTTGGCTTTGTCGTTCTAACGACCTATCTTGAGCGTCCTTTTGGACCTCAGACCCTGACCACTTGAGGCCCGATTCCAAATTCTATGGGAGCACCCAAAATCCAAGTGCACTCCAAACTCCCACCTCTGGAATTTCATCCCTTGAATTTTGAGTGACTTTTCTTGTTGTACACGGTCATCTCGGGATGTCTTTTCGAGTCCCAAACCCCGGTCCCCCTTTTGGCTTGTGAAAATATGAGTGAAGAACCAAGCGTCAAAGGTACATTTGGACCCCGACCCCCAGAATTTTGCTTCTGGGATTTCGTTCCACTGGCGTTGTTTTACACGACAAATTCCAAATGACTTTTCGACCTTCGGACCCCGACCCGTTGTTCACCGCCTGGCTTTCCTAGCTCCTTAAATTGTCTCCAGGGATTGTCTTCCATAATTCCCCTCCCAGATTGCCTCTTGCATTTCACCGTCCCAGATGACTAACCTGTAACTGCTTCCCGATGATGGTGGTCCGAGCTTCGGATTCCAACGCCCAGAGTTCCATCTCCCTTGCATCATTTCCATCGGTCGTCCTGCAGCTAATACCCGAACTCCTAATTGAAGGCTCAAATGACCTCCAAATCGAAAATGAACTTCGACCCACTTGCCAAAATTAGGTCTTCCTTCACGCTAACCCTCAATTGTGCAAATCCAACATCGGGAAACACCTTTGGGAGTTCCATGCCTAATTTTCCCTTGCAAACATCCATCTTTGCCCAAGGATTCATAGAAAGACCAAATAAGCTGCCTCGGTACCCCAACGACTAGATCATACTATTAGAGCTGACTTGGTAACTATGGCACATCTATAATATCTTAAGCAACAAGCATCTAGTGGGTACACCTTACCCCATTGGACTCAACCAAGGGATGTACAAGATTCATACCTCCCAGTGTGCAGGGTACTCAGAAAGGGACTGGCCGAATACCACTTCCAAAAATATATAGCTTGGCCTCAAATGGACCCATACAGACATATTAGAAAGGCACTAGGATGGGAGTATGCCCACCTCCACAATGTCAAAGATTTTAGGGCCAATTGTAAAGATGATCTTGAAGTATGGTTGCGGCACTACATGCGCATGACTGCTCTTTATGTGTGGAGAATACATTTGTGCCTAGTCCCTAACTAGCTTGAAGAAGATGAGGATACGGTTATTGATCCAAGATACGATGTCATTGCCAATTTTCCACTGCCTACGATTGACTGGAATGAGTGAGAGCTTGATGACAACAACATACTCACTAATCCCATTGAGATCCAAACAAGGGCATGGATTGACCAAGAGGTAGCCCAATTGAAACAGCAAGGAGTTGCCTTAACATTTAAGGGACTGGAAAGTGAACCAAGTGGCTCTGATGGTTGGGTAGCAACTACAATTGGGGAAACATTCAAAACCCCACCATCGGTCAAAACCAAAAAGAGAAAAGAAGCCAGTGAGAAGCTGCCCAGACCAAAGGTTTATGCCTACAAGGCATCAAAGGGCAAACCTTCCTAGAAGAAAAGGAAAATAACTAGAGGTATGGAGACATCTTTGGCACCCAAAGGTCTGCCCCGATGGATCAAGGGAGAGGGATCTAACCCCCCAAGGTCTCCGCTTACTACAATTACTATTGCTACTACTACTACTGCCACCACCCCGCATGCTTCACTTACCATTTTTGCTTCCTCCCCACCTGCGGTGGACATCTTTGTCCACCTTGCTTCCACCTATCTGATCATGCAGATTATTTCCCTAGATTCATCCTTCTCTATGACCTCGCCGATCTCCTCTTCCTCTATGTCTCCTTCCCTTCCCTGTATTTCTGCTACTACAATGCATGCCATAAACCTCCTGGAATCCTTTGTGAAATACATGCAAAACATGTCGTCCAAGCTTTCGGGAATGCTCACTAATCCGGTGGTGCAAGCTGCAATAGATCAACCTATGGACCACACTCTAGCTCTCCCTCCACCTTATGAACTACTAAGAATGGAGGTGACAATGCAAATATCTGATGAACTTGAGCGACGATAGCTAGACGCTGCAAAGAGGCCAGAAGATGAAGAATTTGAGTACCATGAGCATCCACTATTAGAACGCTAGGAGATAGGTGAGTTGGTCTATTAGTCTTCCAGTGAGGATAGCGAGAAGATGGACGCTGAGCTAATAAAGGAAACAAATGATCCTAAACTCAATGCAAAGTGGCACAAGCAGCTTAAGGATATTAAGGATAAGGAAGTCGAGGATCGGCTTGCACGTGAAGAGGAAACTGCTGCTCCAAAGACTGAAGGCAGCATGTCTCCAACAGAGGGGTGTGGCCAAACCATAGAACACAATGAGGAGGCATCTCTCCATGAAGATGAGCAAGAGCAGAGGCTCAAAGAACATGGACATAGCCCAGATGAATAAGAAAAGGGTGCTGAAATGAAGGATCCCTCTAATGAGCAGTTGCGTACCAAGTCTCCCCCTAAGTATATAATGCTTGAAGTAGACTCTGATGAGGAGAAGAAGGATGCAAGGATTGAGAGGAGTGCTCTTGTTGTTAGATTCATTGAACTTAAGAAGGAGAGCAGCAAGAATCAAGGTGAATTACCCAAGGAAGAGCCTTAAATGCTCGATTGGCTAGAAAAATAGTTGAAACAAAAGACTCCCACCTTGAAAGATCCTAAGGCAAGGCTGGAAGCCATTCTTGCGAGAGCACAAATCAGCACCAAGAAGGAGAAGAAGCTAAAGATCAGATCAAAGGTGACCATGGATGCCTCTGGATCTAGGGTGGTAAAAATAGCAACACCGATGGTTGGAGAACAAGGAATAACTTATAACGTCTCCACCATCAACTTGGGAGTGGCCACAAGGGAGCAAAAGGTCGATCACCTCTAGGAATCAGTTGCCATAGTGGTACACCTTATCTAGTAGGATAAAGTTTCTAAGGAAGAACTCAAAGCACAGGTGGTCAATCTAACGACCTATATTCAACATTGGTCATCCCCAAATGAGCAGCCTGCCATGTCATCGGACCCACCTCAGCTGCTATCCCAAGAGAAGATCAATAAATTAGAGAAGAGAAGGAACTTGGATAAGACTATGGAAAATTGGTTTTGGTAGGTCTTAGACATGGGAAACATAGTTATCAACTTGGTTTTCCAAACAAAAAATAAGTTCTTGGAAGTACAAAGAACCCTTGAGGGTACGAGGCAGGTTTGCGAGGAGTTCCCAAGGAAATACAAAGCAGCCTACCCAAAAATTGAGGCCATACTTGCATTACCAAGCGAGGTCTAGGAGAAGGACCTTGCCCTCAAAGATGATGACCACTTCTTAGTGGATACATGGGAGAAGGACCTTGCCCTTAATAGAATTGGTGCTAGAAGGAGGGCATAAAGGTAAAGATGGATCAAATTGGGTCATTCTCCCCTGAGAGATTCCACCGACTCTTGAGGTCTACACCAAACAAGGGAGAGTTTTAAGAATTACAACTCCCTATCCAAGCTAGGAGAGCTAAACAAGGGGAATCATCCATTACCAATTCGCCAGGGCAGCTTGCTACTCTTTCACCTCTGTGTCCCTCATCTTCACTGGCAGCACCACCCTCCACTCATCCAATCCATATGGCCTTCTAGGTTACCTCTCCATCTAGGGTGAATGTTGTCATCTAGCCACACACAGTTACCGGCCCTACTATTGCCTCATCAGTTGTTGTTGCCCCATTATAGTTACAAACCAATCTGGTGTAGACACTTCCACCACCCTTCCCAATGGCGTGGCTGGGTAACAACTTGTCTCCTCTTGCCTTCAACCTCTACAATGATATGCCAAAGAATCTTGAGAATTTTTGCACGAAGTTCAACTCTTGAGATCCACAGAGGATAGCCGAAGAACATGTCAAGATTTTTGAAATTTCCCTAAAGACTATGCAGATCATATACAAAGATGTGGACTGCAGGCTCTTTCCCTAGTCCTTAGGGGAGGAGGCCTTCTATTGGTACATCAATTTGCTAGCCAGAACTATCAACACTTGGGATCTTCTAAAGAATGCATTTCTGCAGAAGTTCAAGACCCCTCTTAGCCCCGTAGATTCGTATCGACACTTCATATCAGTTCAAAGGGAAATCAATGAACTAATTAGCTCGTTCAATGACCGATTCCATAGAGCGTACACTCAGTTATAGGCTCTATATATTTTCAACGATGTTGTTGTCCCACCTGTTTACTATGTGACCTTGGACAATCTCACTTCAGCACTGGTAAAAATAATGAGACCACCACCAGCTAGGTTGGTCAATGCATACACTGAAGCCATTATTGCTAGTACAAATTTGGGGAAGAACATATCTAGTCCACTGCCTTCTCTTGGGAAAGAAACACATCTAGTGTAGATATAGGGGCTCACGCAAGCTCTACAGCATTAGACACCCTTTTTGAACCCAGTGCCACAACTACCTCTGGTTCCACATTCTGGACAGCCAATGAATTAGGCATATCTAGTACCTCACTACCTACTGCCCCAACAACAGTTGCATCCTCAACAATCCCAGGTGCCTGCGTACCTTCAAGCAGTAGAATTCCCACCCACTCATCAAAATCAGTCGGTGGCACAACCTATCTTCTTTCAGAATGCCACACCACAACCAAACAATGCAAAAAAGGTTATAATCGACAAGCTCACAGAAATGATCAAAAAAATGTCAACCGAAATGATACACTTAAGGAATCAGAACAACTAGCTGTAGGTGTCACAAAAGAGCATCTAGACCAACCTTAATAAGGAAAACTGAGATCAACATGAAAATCGAGACAATCGGGATGCCCGCATGTCATTGGGGCAAAATTATGACATAAATCAGAACTCGGGTCAGAACTTCGACAAAAGGCCCTTCCAAAGGAAAAACCATACATGGAATACATGCCTCAACAATGGTGACATTCCCACGCCTCTTGATTAGTCCAACAACAATAGCAATGAAAAACTCCTTAAGTGGAGTGTACTTGGTGGAGGCTGCTTTATCTGGTTGGTGTTGCATCCACAAAATGAGTCACCATTCCGAATTGGATTGTCTGGAATTCCAAACTGCAGCTGAGATTTTCCAAGTAGAAGTTCATAATGCAGACGATAATTTGGGATGCAGAGACATTGTCTTGTCCGATCTATATGACTCCTCAGTGTTAGTGCTAAACTGGGATCCTTTTCCAAGGGCACAATGTAACACACCTGAGCTAGAGGGTGCTGATTCAAATGACTACGACATGTCGAAAGAGGTAACATTTGAAAGTCCTTTAGCTCAACTTTTTGATTTAGTAGATCATGGTCCCAAGGATGATGAAGAGGATCCTAGAGAGGATGAAGTCCAAATGTTTCACCAACAGACTACCCCTTACAACCTAATAAATAGGCAAGCTAGTGGTCATGTTGGAGGTCCTTTTACAACCTCCACTCCATTGAACAATTTCAGCACCCCTCCCGATCCGAATGCAAATAATAACTCGGGTTTTCCCCATACACCCACACGATACCTCAGCTAAAATAAGCAGAAAAAAATGGCCAAAGCCAAGCCACCACCTCCTCCCAAAATATGTCATGTGATCAAGAAATTGAGCAGATGGGGGAGTATATTACTAAAGAATTTAAAAAGGTAAAGTTGAGCATGTTGGAATTTTAACTTCTAAAGGTACCTGCCGTTAGGAATGCCTTTTCAGAATGATAAATGGGACTCCATTGTAGGGGTCAACTCAGGAAGCTCCAGTAAAGAAGGTTTATTTTGGTGATTAGCAAAATGAGTCGGTCCTTAGGTAGATTTTCAACAACAAGGCTGACCCACTAGCAGATCAACAACCAAACAAGCAGCCCGATAGGGTGGCCAATCAGACACAAACACAAGGTAGGGGCATTGAGAAAGATAAGGGCCAAGTTGCTTAGGTGGACGTCTCTAGAGAATTGTTTCAAGGGAAATTTGAAACTCCTCCCTTTCTGACCACCATCCGCGTGTTTAGGAAGAACCTCCATAATTGCTTGCTTGATTCAGGAGCCTCGATAAATGTTATGCCCATGAGATTATGCAAAGCACTTGGAATAATGCCAACTCCTTCGTAGCGATAAGTAACACAACTTGACAAAACCAAAATCAACATAGTGGGGGAAATTAACAGAATACCTATGCAAGTCATTGCTGATCCCCGGATCCAACAAACCATTGACATATAGGTGGTCGATATCTTGGATACATACAGTATAATCCTAAGAAGGGATTTCATGAGGGAATTGAACAAATACATCACTACTGATTACTCACACATGTGGCTACCATGGAAAGGAATGCTAAATCAGATCAGGATCTATTGGGAGCCACAAATGAGATTTATGATCACTGAGTATAGCAACATGAACAAGGTGTTGTATGCCGAAATAGGTTTGGGACATTATTCCCCAATGTCATATCAGAATGAATAGGAATACCTTGAAGACAAAGGAACGAGCGAGGTTATCCTTGTGCTATGCAACCCACTTGCCGATTTGGCCAATGTTTCTGAGAGCATTGAAGTGCTCATTGAGTGTGATGATGAACTGTGGGAAAATGACACTTGGGGACTGCTCAATGGTTTCCAGGATTTTATGGAAAAATGTGTTCAGGACCAGTTTAGCTTGGGAACTCGAATGAACTTCCAGGAGCTCTTGCTCCCTAATCGATGTAGGGTACACAATGCTACTCACTCGTAATTTGAATGTTTCTTGTGTCAAGAAGCAGTCGAACATGTTAGAAAATAGGTTTCTCCAATGGAGAAAACATGATCAACACCACCCGAACAAGCGCATTTCGTCCCTATATCTCCTAAAGCAGTTACTAAAATAAAAGCTCCATCAAATGCAGAAATCTAAGTTTCCTATTCCACATCCAAGGATTCTCTTGGCTTCTAGACATTGCGCTTTGATGGATCTAAATGCAAGCATGGAGCTGGGGTAGGTTTTGAACTAATTAGTCCCAAAGGTAAGTCATACTTTGCTACCCATAGGCTTCATTTTTATTGTACTAATAATGTAGTAGAGTATGAAGCCTTGGTCTTTGGCCTCTTAATGGAATTAAGGAAGGATGTCAAAATGATCCAAGTGTATGAAGATTTAGAGTTAGTTGTAAAACAAGTTAGGAATTTGTATTCCTACTATGATTGAAGACTCACTAACTACCGACACCACGTGTGGGATCTACTGGAAGGGCTAGATGCATTCAACATTCAATTGATTCTGCGCACATAGAATCATACTGCCAATGCCCTAGCACAGGGAGCAAGCACGTTGCAGCCATTGTCCCTATCAGGCCTCAAAAGATTCATGGTGGAACTCACCTCCATCTCATCAGTACCAAATAATGTGGCTAATTTCTAGGTATTCAATGATGACAAACATATCCTAGATTTCATCACAAGTTCAGATGTGTTTGCTACACAGATAATCGATGAGGTCGAACCCCAAGAGGCGGACTTGGATATTGAGTGGATTATCAATCTCAAGACCAACACCATCCCCAAGGGAATGGTTCAATTAGAGCAGATCTTTGAGCAAGCTAAGAAGGATACCATCAGTGGCCAATGTGACACTCATAATCTAGGGATGGCTAGAAATGCCAAGAACGTGTTCATAGGTAAAGTGTGCACTCATGAAGAAAGACAGGGTATTATTGAAGTGCTATGGAAGAACCACGACATCATTGCCTAGAGCTATGATGATCTCAAGACATATGACACATCGATCATCATGCACACTATCCCTCTCAGACCAGATGCAAAGTCGTTTCAGTAGTGGCAACACCTTGTCAACGCTTTATTGGAACCAATAATACACAAGGAAGTACAAAAGTTGGCATCAGCCAGAATCATCTTTCCGGTTAGACATTCCACATGGGTAGCGAATTTGGTTCCTATCAGAAAAAAAAATGGGGAAATAAGTTTGTGCATGGACTTCCGCAATTTGAACTAGGCCTCAAAGAAAGACAACTATCTTGTACCCTCATTGGATGAGGTGTTACAAGTAGTAAATGGCTCCTAGATGATATCCTTCCTAGATGGATATTCGAGATATAATTAGGTCATGGTGTAGTACGACGATTGACAGAAGACAACATTCACCACCAAGTGGGGAACTTTTGCGTATAGAAGAATGTTGTTTGGGCTGATCAATGCTGGCGCCACTTTTCAATGCACCATGGATATTGCATTCAAGGAACTACTAGGAAAATGCATAATCATCTACATGGATGATTTAATAGTATTTTCAAAATAGCGGGGTAATCATGTCATTGACTTATGCAAGGTCTTTGAAAGATGTCGCACATTTGGGGTTTCTCTTGAACCAAAGAATTGCATCTTTGGGGTCACTGAGGGGAAACTCCTTGAACATGTCTTGTCAGAGCAGGGAATCTCTATTGACCTTGAACTTATCCAATCCATCATGAAAATAGAGCTACTAGGCAACAAGAAGGAATTAAAATATTTGTTTGGAAAGATTAACTTTGTCCTCAAATTCATCACTGACTTCACAAAAATAGTCAAACTGCTCAATGCCATGCTAAAATAGGATGCTAAGTTCGAGTGGACTCCTGAAGCGAAATAGGATTTTGGGGAAATCAAGAAAGCAATTGTTGATGCCCCTGTGCTGGTTAGCCCCAATTACCTGAAGCCCTTCTACATTTTCTCCTTTGCTTCAGATCATTCTTGTTCTAGCATCCTGACACAAAAGGATGATGAGGGGAGCGAGCATCCGATTGCCTTCATGAGCACCCCCTGAAGGATGTTGAACCACACTATCATAACATTAAAAAATAGGCTTATGACCTTGTTAAGGGAGTCAAGAAGTTTTGACATTATATCTTACGCAACAAGGTGTTCACTATAGTTCCCGACCTCGCAGTGAAAACATTACTTATGCATAACGAGTTAGGGGAACAAAGGGAAAAATGGATCACATTACTATAGGAGTATGACATGGAAATCCAGTCAATGAAGCTAGTGGGAGGATAGGCACTCACCTGAACCATGGCAGAGGTAGTTATTGATGCTGGGCTTGAACTCATAGTACAACAATACCAGTTGGAGGATGTCTCGCCAAGGGAGTGGTACGATGACATAGTGTACTACCTATTGAATCATAGATGTTCGCCTCATCTGCAAGGAGTCCAAAGGCAAGCTATATGTTATAGGGCTCCATTTTGTATAAAAAGAATCATGAAGGTATCTATTTGAGATGCCTGAGTAAGGAGGAACTTGATCGTGTTCTTAAGGAATTCCATGAAAAGTTGGGGAATGGTCATGGTTCGGGTCTATCAACTACACACCAGATATTGAGAGTTGGGGACTATTGGCCCATCGTCTTCAAGGATGCTCACAGTCACATTTGTACCTATCGTGTGTGCCAGACCGCTGCCACTAGAGAAAGGAATGTTGATGTCCCATTGTAACCTATTTTGGAGGTAAGACCTTTCGCGCAATGGGGTCTTGACTTCATTGGTCTGGTAAGCCCTCCATCATCTGTTTGACATAGGTACATTCTAACCGCTTGTGATTACTGAACTAGATGGACAGAAGCAATAACTTGTAGGCAATGTACAACTCAAGTCATAACCAATTTCTTAGAAAGTTTCTTTTTAAATCATTTCGGTTACCCTTATGCTCTAGTATGCGATAATGGTCTTGCATTTCCTTCATTAAAATTCATGAGTTGGGCCTTTGACTATGGCATCACCCTCAAATTTTCATCTAACTATTACCCTTAAGGCAATGGCCTTGCTAAGTCAACCAACAAGAACCTGATCATGGTGATCAAGAAGCTACTAGATAGGAATCCCAAGGATTGGCATACCCAACTTTGTTTCGCCCTATGGGTGGATCGCACCCATCAAAAGGCTACCCTCAGAGATTCCCCATACCATCTAGTCTATAGCTTAGAGCCCATCTTTCTCATGCATTTGAAAATCCCTACCCTCCATTTTGTCAACAAATTTTATGAAGGAGGAGACCGTAGAGAAGCTCACCTCACCGAGCTACTGCACCTTGAAGAAGTACGAGACCGTGCAATAGAAAATTTCACCAAAAATCAGGTTGTAGTCAAAAGATGGTTCAACCGCTGAGCCAATCTTAAGGCCTTCCATATTTCTCATCTAATCCTTTATTGGGACAAGGCTCATGAGAAGAAAGGGGACACAACAAATTCAAAAAGCTTTGGCTTGGCCCCTTTCAGATTGTTGAAATCCTTGGAGATAATGCCTTTTGCCTAAAGACTCTCACTGGTGAAGACGTCCCATTGCCTATCAACGGGCAACACCTTAAGCATTACTTCCAAGTCTAAGCTCTTTTGGAGCTATCTGTGTAAATACCTATACATAGGTTAGAATAGATTTCCCACTTTGTCCTTCGATTTTGCTCACAGTCCCAGCTATTTTTGTCTTGATCTTGGAAGAGCCTTCTTGTTTTGCTATTGTGGCCATGCTTGACCCGACAAACGGTTGGCCCTATTGTCCGCTCTTGTGATGTTCTCTAGATAAGGCTTCATTCCCTACTGCTAACCTCTTAAAGCCCCTAAGTGTCATTATTTCAACTTTTGAACTCTGAACTAACCTAGGATGGCTATCTACTTGAATCCCCTGCGTTTGTAATCAAACACACAAAACACATTTTAATGATTCCAAAGAATGGTATCATGATTATTGGGAAGAAGGGATAAGTGAAAAATCTAAAGTTTGCTACAGTGACCACTATGATTCCCAAGTCCATTGTGAGCTTCATTTCTTACGTGGTTGAATAGAAAGAAGAGAGAAATTACTCAAAATAAATATAAAAAAAAAGGGATAAATAAAGTGAAAATAACAACCGTATGGGTGTGCGAATATCTCTACTGGGGCTATGGACCCCTAGTTGGCAGTAGAGCTATGTTCGTGGGGTCACAACAAAAACTCCTTCGGGGCTATGGATGCCTGACTAGTAGCAGAGCAATGTCCAGGTTAATTTTGGGGTCAGGTGAACCACGCAGCTTATCTCTCCCAACCAGTGGTTGCTCGTGTTATCTCCATGGAAGGAAATGAACTCACCATGCACACACCTCCATGGTGATGTTGCAGTTCGATTCAATCCCACATACCTTAAACTATTCTTAGTTCATCCTTGAAAGTCAGCTTTGGTTTGCGAAACCAAAGATCATGGGTTCAGAATGAATATTTATCTTTAGAACACCAGGAGAGTTCTCCCTAGCGGAGTCGCCATTTGTTGTGCCTATTACACACATGCCCCATTCGAAATGGGGACCCTCTCTTCCCTCTTTTTGATTGTCGGGCCCTTTTGGATTCGCCCTATTTTATGTGTCCATTTTTGTGCCCTAATAGGTCAACTCACCCTTCAAAGTCACATACTAAGTTTGATGAAACTCGATCCCTTTAAAAATGCTAAATCTAGGGTCAATTCGGGTTTTCCTTGTCAGAGTGCCCTCCGGACCTCTATGGCCCCTTCTAGGTCTGGACCCTCAGGTTTCCTTCTTCGAATTTTTGTTTTGGGTTTGCTGTTGTTGGCGTCCAGCGCCTAGCATCTTCCCCGACCGCAGACCCCGGATCTCAGGATTTCGCATCCGAAATTCCGCTTGAACTTCGTCGTTCCTCACGGCGGTGGCTGGACGTCTTTCCGGCCACCAAACTCTGGGTCGCCTGCTGCCGCCTATAAGATTTGAACTCACCAACTCCCTGGCCATTGTACAAAGGAAATAATTGCAGTGTTAATGACAATTTTGGCTATAAAATCAGATTTTTTGGTTGTCATTTTCACATGATTGAAGTAATAGAAATTTGGAGAGCTTTGAAGCATTTGCCATTTTCAACCCCTAAATCCTATCTCTTTTTCCGACGTTCTCCACGTGACCAACACCATTCTTCTTTGGGATTTCGAGGTACGTTCGCCGTCCGCGCGCCTCATTGTTCTTTTCATCAATTTCCGGTTCAGGATTAAGTAAAATGTAAAACAAGGTTAAAATCTGCTAGATAATTACCCCCCCTAAAACCCCACATTTTAAAATGTGAAAAATTGATCGTTTGAGAAGTCATAATTCAAACCGAAGCTTAACCTTGCCACTGCCGTTCTTTAGAATAGTCGTTGGCATCTCCTGGGCCCGAAACTTCCCACAGCCATCTGAGTAAAACTCAAACTTAAAACTTAAAACTTCAAGTGACCAAGCTCGTCCTGAATCCCGACCTCTAGATTTCCCCTCATGGGTTTCCATTATGTCTCCGTCATTCTAAACGGCCTCCCCCAGGTGTCATTCAGACTCTCAGATCTCGGCCCTGCAAAGTCTATGTCAAAACTTTGAGAAATAAAAAATTGGCGAATAAGCAAATTGTCCCCAGGATCTGATCCTCAGAGTTCTGTTCACGGAAGTGCGTGTTGGCTTTATCTTTCTAACGACCTGTCTTGAGCACCCTTTTGGACCTTGGACCCCGACCGCTTGAGGCCCGATTCCAAATTTTATGGGAGCAACCAAAATCCAAGCGCACTCCAGACCTTGACCTCCAGAATTTTGTCCCCAAAATTCCGTGTCTCTTTTGTCGTTGTACATGGTCATCCCAGGACATCTTTGTGAGTCCTAGACCTCGGTCCCTCTTTTGCCTTGTGAAAATTCGAGCAAAGAACCAAGTGTCCAAGTTACATTCAGACCCCGACCCCCTGAATTCCGCTTCCGGGATTCCATTCCACTGGCGCCATTTTACACGGTGAATTCCAAACCACTTTCCTACTTTCAGACCCCGACCTACTGTTTATCGCCTAGCTTTCCCAACTCCTGAAATTGTCTCTGAGGATTGTCTTCCAGAATTCCCCTCCCAGATTTCCTCTTGCATTTTGCTATCCTGGATGGCTGACTCGTAACTGCTTCCAGTTAACGGCGGTCTGAGCTTCGGATTCTAGCACCTGGAGTTCTGTCTCCCCTGCGCCATTTCTAGTGGCCATCCTGCAACTAATACCCAAACTCCTAATTGAATACTCAAATGACCTCCAAATCCAAAATGAACTTCGACCCACTTGCTAAAATTAGGTCTTCATTCATGCCAACCCTCAATTGTGAAGATCCAACATTGGGAAACACCTTTGTGAATTCTATGCCTAATTTTCCCTTCCGAATGACATTCTGCTAAGGGAACTCCGGCCCTAGGAACTCGGGTTGCCAGCTTTTCTTTCTAAGAGATGTTTTATCAAATTTTATGGGATTATCGAATATGAATAATAATTGTGGAGCTAACTTTGATGTGAAAGGACTTGTCTGGGGCCATTTCTTCATGTTTGAGGTTACTGCTTCATGTCTTTTGTGCAGGATTTATGGAATCCAGCGCAAAAACTTCTAGTGCCTCCAAGGAGAAGGGGAAAGGAATAGCCAAGACACCTCAAAGCAAGGAGGATAAGGATCTAATGAAGTACAAGTTTCAAGGGGTCCCCTTACAATCCAGAGTCACCACTCTATGGAGAGATGTCACGGATACCAATATCGGTCAAGTCGATGTTGATGAATTTATATAGAGAGTCACGGTGATCCCCAAGATAGAGAATGCAAGGTTGATAAGGAGTAGTGGAATTAGCAAATTTGTTGGCTTCCCACCAACCTTGGTGGCCCTAGAATTGGTAATGGTAGGATGGGAATATCCTTGCAAATATGTCCCCATTGGGTATAACAACTTTCCACATTCCTACCTTTAAAAGCATGGAGACCCCCACCATGGAAGAATGCAAGGAATTGTGGGAGTAGGATCCGCTGAAGTGTAAGAAGTTAATCAATCAGTATTGGTTGAAGGACAAGAGGGGTAGTGTCGGAAAGCTCCCTTAGGAACTTTATCGCGGTGATTTCTTCGAGGATTATCACAACCTCATGACCTTGCTAAGTTGAGTGATGGGTCTTCTTGCTATGGCCTTCTTCTAGGAATGGATGTTCTATTTTGTGGAGCAGATTCTTCATGGTGACGACACTACCTTCTATTAGGGGGAGATAATTAGTGATTGCTTCCATGAACAGTTTACAAGTGTAAAGAAGACCTCCAAGTTCTTCATGACCTCCTACTTGGTGTATCCCCTCGCTAATCAGTGACACTATCATGGATTGACTATAGTACCCAGCAAGGCATCGAGGGAAAAACTTAAACCATATGATAAATACCCTCAATTGCAATACCAAAACTTCAAGAAGGATTATTATCAGTTGAATGATGCATTCATCGCCCACATCATTTGATCTCTAGGAGGCGACTTTCAAAGAAGAGTTTCCCATACTGCCAGAGCCCTCCTCAGGCAATACGCCTTCCTATATATACAATTTCCAAGGTTCACATACATTTGTGCCCAAGGATTCACAGAAAGACCAAACAAGCTACCCCAGTACCCCAATGACCATATCATACTATTAGAGTTGACTTGGTAGTTACGACACATCCATAATATCTTGAGCAGCAAGAATCTAGTGGGTACACCTTACCCCATTGGTCTTGGCCAAGGGATGTACAAGATTCATACCTCCCAGTGTCTGGGGTACTCAGAAAGGGAGTTAGCCAAATACCACTTCTGGCAATACACAGCTCAACCTCGAATGGACCCATATGGGCATATCAGAAAGGCACTAGGACAGGAGTATGCCCACCTCCACAATATCAAATATTTTTGGGCCAATTGTAAAGATGATCTTTAAGTATGGTTGCAATACTAGATGCGCATGACAACTCTTTATGTGCGGAGAATAAATTTGTGCCCAGTCCCTGACTAGCTTGAAGAGGATGAGGATATAGTTATTGATCCAGGATATGATGCTGTCACCAATTTTCCATTGCTTATGATTGACTATAATGAGTGGGAGCTTGACAACATCAACATAGTCACTAATCTTGTTGAGATCTGAACAAGGGCATGGATCGACCAAGAGGTAGCCTGATTGAAACAACAAGGAGTCACCTTAACGTTTAAGGGATTGGAAAGTGAACCAAGTGGCTTTGATGGTTGGGTAGCTACCACTACAACTAGGGAAACATTTAAAACCCCACCATGGTTCAAAACCAAAAAGAGAAAAGAAGCCAGTGAGAAGCTACCCAAACCAAAGGCTTATGCCCACAAGGCATCAGAGGGAGAACCTTCCTAGAAGAAAAGGAAAAAATTGGAGGTACAAAGACATTTTTGGCATCCAAAGGTTTGCCCCATGGGATCAAGGCAGAGGGATCTAACCCCCCAAGGTCTCTGCCTACTGCAATTGCTATTGCTATTGCTACTATTGCCACCACCTGACATGCTTCGCTTACCGTTTCTGCTTCCTCCCCACCTGTGGTGGACATCTTTGTCCACCTTGCTTCCACCTCTCCGATCATGCAGATTATTCCCATGGATTCATCCTCCTCTACGACCTCACCGGTCTCCTCTTCATCTATGTATCCTTTCCCCCCTTGATTTCCATTGCTACAATGCCTGCCCTCAGCCTCCCGGAATCCTTTGTGAAATACATGCAAAATGTGTCATCTGAGCTTTTGGGAATGCTCACTAATCTGGTGGTGCAAGATGCAATAGCTCAGGCTATGGCCCACACTCTAGCTCTCCCTCCACCTTCTGAACCACCAAGAATGGAGGCAACAATGTAGATATCTGATGCACTTGAGCGACGATAGCTAGAGACTGCAAAGAGGTGAAAATACAAAGAATTTGAGTACCACGAGCATCCACTGTTCGAATGTTGGGAGATAGATGAGGTGGCCTATGAGTCTTCTAGTGAGGATGGTGAGGAGCTAGACGCTGAGCTAATCAAGGAAATAAATGATCTTGAACTCAATGTAGAGTGGGGCAAGTAGCTTAAGGAGATTGACGATAAGGAAGCCAAGGATCAGCTTGCACGTGAAGAGGAAACTGCTGCTCCAGAGACTGAAGGCAATAGATCTCCAACTGAGGGGCATGACCAACCCTAGAACATGATGAGGAGGTATCCCTCCATGAAGATGAGAAAGAGGAGAGGCTTGAAGAACATGGACACAACCCAGATGAAGAAGAGAAGGGTGCTGAAATGGAGGATCCCTCCAATGAGCAGTTGCATACCAAGTCTCCCCCTAAGTATATAACTGTCGAACAAGAGTTCGATGAGGAGAAGATGGATGCAGGGACTAAGAGGAGTGCTCTTGTTGTAAGATTTTTTGAACTTGAGAAGAAGGGTAGAAAGAATCAAGGTGAATTACCTAGGGAAGAGCCTCGAATGCCCGATTGGCTAGAAAAGTAGTTGAAAGAAAAAGACTCCCACCTTGAAAGATCCTAAGGCAAGGCTGGAAGCCATTCTAGCTAGAGCACAAATCAGCACCAAGAAGGAGCATAAGTTGAAGATCAAATCAAAGGTGACCATGGATGCCTCCGGATCTAGGGTGGTACAAATGACAACAATGGTGGTTGGAGAATAAAGAATAAGTTATAATGTCTCCACCATCAACTTGGGAGTGGCCATAATGGAGCAAAAGGTTGATCACCTCCAGGAATCGGTCACCACAGTGGTACACCTTATCCATTAGGATAAAGTTTCTAAGGAAGAACTCAAAGCATAGGTGGTCGATGTAATGACCTATATTCAGTAGTGGTCATCCCCATATGAGTAGCCTGCCACATCATTGACCCCACCTTAGCTGCCATCCCAAGAGCAGATCAATAAATTAGAGAAGAGAAGGAACTTGGATAAGACTACGGAAAACTAGTTCCAGCAAGTCTTAGACATGGGAAACTTAGGTATCAACTTGGCTCTCCAGAAAATAAATAAGTTCCTGGAAGTACAAAGAACCCTTGAGGGTACGAGGTAGGTTTGCGAGGAGTTCCCAAGGAAATACAGAGTAGCCTACCCAAAAATAGAGGCCATACTCACATTATCAAGCTAGGTTTGGGAGAAGGACCTCACCCTCAAAGATGATGACCACTGGTTAGTGGATACATGGAAGAGAGATTTTGATCACCGGAGGAAAAGGCTAGAGAAGATTCTAGAATAGGTAGTTCCAGATATTGAATGGGCCAGGGAGACAAGAGAAGGGTGCACTTAGTACCTCAAGCTAATGATGGGGTATGAGTTGCTCACTGGTGAAATTAATCCTGAAAGCATAAAGCCCCACTTCTTAAAGAACATGGAAGATTGGATGTCGACTGAGGTTACCATGGACTTCATGGGTTTTGTTGCCCGATCCTTCACGTAGTCAAAACTTTTCTAGGATAATGCTACCAAATACGACAATGACTAGAAAAATCTCATCAACAACTCCCAAGAATGGAGCTATCAAATTTTGTGGTCCGACATCATGGAGTTGGACAGGTTCCAGCCACTGATCTTGTGCTTTATAGAGTATGCAGCGTTAAAGAAGTGTGAGGGTGACCCAGTCATCGATGAAGAATTCCTCAAAGAATAGCTACAGTAGTAGGACAAATAGCTACAGGACAAAATTGCTACAAAGTTGTCACTAGATGACAAAATAGGGAAAAGACAAGAAATGTTTTATAAATGAAGTATAATTGGGGGTAAGTGAAACCCTAGTGTAAAGTGACTCTTGGCCACATAATAGAATCAAATCCTGGCCACTCATTTTTCTTTTTGAAAACTATAAATAGGGCTCCTTCTCTTATTTTAGGAGATTTGAGTTGTTGTAAAGGCATGCTATAGAAATTCTAATAGAAAATACAGTCATTTCTTGGTGTATTTAGGAGTTTCTCTACATGTTTCATGATTCTTCTCCCCTTAGTTAAGACTTTATTTCAAAGTACTTTTCTATTTTGGTTTCCTTTAATTATCTATAGTGGATTTAGTATGTTGTCTTTGGTTTTGAATATTTTTGTTGTGTGTATGCTTTCCTTCAAGATACTTTTGGTCATTTGTTGCTGGTAAATGACTATGTAAATTTAGCCTGGACTATAATTTCATAGCTGCTCATTAAACCTTGTCTTTGTTCACATTTACATTTTGAATGAATGGTGAATATCTGTAGTCCTTAGAAGATAGCATAGATTTCATGACATTGTGAGAATTTAGATTAAATGAAATCCTATTTAAGGAAACTATCCACAATAGGAACCTCCATGATCACTGTTCATCAGTAGTTGCAGGTCCAAGAACCATCCTTCTTCCTTTCCCTTATTCATTTCTTTTAGAAACAACTTGTACTAAGGTTCATTGCACATTGTAAAGCCAAATCTGACGAAACAATGGAGTCTAATACTATTATCGGAGCCTACAACAAAGCACAGTAATTTCTTATTCGAAGAAATCCATTCATTGACCCAATTCTCCTATAGCTTTAATTCACTTAAGACCACCTTGTGATTCTAGCAAAATCACATCAAACAAATGATATATTCCAAGCATCGTCATGACCTGGCATCCAAGAGACCTTGGGATAGTTTTCTGCAATTTGATTATGGAATATTATCTTTCAAGAGAGGTAATGCACCTACGTATTACCTATGTTGTGAAGTGCATAAAAACACCATCAACAAGTATCATGATAGTAATCAAAACATTACCAATGCATACACTATGTATCTGCATAATCATTAGCACATTGCACCATATCATTATCTTAAGTTATGAGGAATAATATAAAAAATTTATTCTAAGAATCTTAAGAAAACATACATCATACATAATAATTATGCATCCATTACCATTTACATATCATTATACCATTATTAACATGGTTCAAACCTTCAAGAAGGGGGTTACTAATATGTAGGTTTTGGAGGCAGAGACAGAGACTGTCCTTAGGTCTCTGAAATAATTATATGTTCTTTTTTTGTTGTCCTTTCCTTTCTGACCCTCCTGGTCTTTTTTGCCCACTCGATGCTGGTTTTTTTTGGGCAACTATATTTTTTGGTGGACCCTTGGTGGTCTCTTCTCTATTTTGTAAACTTTGTGGTTTCGGGTCCCTGTAAAACCCGTTTTACCCTTTTATCAAAAACATGCATTACATCATTAAAACACAAAAAATATACAAAAATAAATACATCCATACATCATAGGAACATCTCATAGCATGATAATAAAATGGCATATCTTACATTTACACCATACATATTATAAAAAGTTGAACCATCTCATATATATCATCAAAAATATATTGTTATGATACAAATCAGATCAAGTGTACATCGAATAAATGGTAAAATAAGGCCAAAATAGTGCAGCCCGTAAATAAAAAATGCAAAATTGCATGTGATTAAAAAGGGATAGCCTTGCTGGCTGTTGCCCTCCCCCACCTGTCCGTCATCATGATCCTCTATTGGCCACCTCCCTGTCTGCTGGGATAAATCTGGCACTCTACCTGTTGATGGCACTGCCTATCGGTAGTGTTGTCGATAATACTCGACCTCTCTGATAGCCTCTATGTACTTTTGAATATCAACTGATCAGCCTCGAGATGTGGAAGCTACGCTCTCTAGTTGTATCCATTGGCCAATCTCCTGATCCCTCTCGAATCATGTCTAATCTCTCTTAGTCGTAACTACAATAACCTGTTGTTAGGCCTCATCCCGCTCTGCTATCAAAACCTATACCTGGCCCTACAGCTATTGAATCAGTGCATCTCAAGGATCTAGTTGTCCCACTAGTTGTGCTACTAACTGGTGTTGTGGTACCACCTGGGGCTGCCCATCAACTCTTGCTACCTATTGTGTTGGGTCTCTCAGAGGTGATGGATGAGGAGGTGGTACACCTCCCTGACCTCTGCCTGCTACCCTGCCTCTGGCCCTCCAATGTGGAAGCACTGTCCTAGGAACTATTAATCTCAATGGAGGTCAAAACCATGCCTTGTACGTTGGAGTCACCCCTGTGTCTACTGGCCCCTGATCATATGGCCATGACTGGGCCATTAACTGTCTAAATGAGGATAGTGCCTCCTCTACTCGAATCAGCTACCTCCATGCTATCTCATTTTCCGTATGGGAAAAGATGGCCATGTACTGATCATCGGGTATGTCCTGCACCTCACCAAACTATCTGGCTACCTTGTTGGGAAGGTACCACTCTACCATGAAGTGCTCTTGGCCTTGCATAAATCTGTCCTGATGAGAAAAGAATATTTTTTGTGCATCATCATACCACGGACCTATACCCATCCACGACCTCCATATAAATATTGTCATCTCATCCAAAATCCACCGCCAGTGGGCTATACCATTTGTACACATGTGGGTAAAGTGAATTTTTTCCCTGCCATACCGCCATACCATGGGATCATCAATATCTATAACAACCAGTGTCACAATTGGGTGAAGCACTGGGATCTGCTCCCATGCCCAAATGTGTAGAAGAGTCAATCTAGCCCCAAGAGCCCGACCATCTAAATAGGTAAACTCCTACAAATCTCAGTAAAAAGAGGCCAGTAGTACTGGTCTCCAGGAAAAGCACACTCGGCAAATGCACATCTGTTGCCATGCCAATCCCCAACCTAGACTGAAATATTGGTCACGTTGATCAGGAGCTACAAGACCAGAAATGATAGAAGCCACAATCAATCTGTAAGTAGGGGTGATACCCTAGTATCGCTCCAAGTCTATCTGACCATCACAAAGGAAAAGCTCAGTAATGCCCATAACATCGAAGCAGGCATCCCTACCATCCTTTAGATCGTAGATCACTCAAGCTCCATGAATGGGTAGTCACAGGATACGCCAGACATCCTCAAGAGTAATGGTGGCCTTGCCAGTAGGAAGATGAAAGAATGACGTCTCGGTGTGCCACTACTCAGCCAAGGCATGCATCATACCCAGATGTGCCCGAACAGCAGGGACATATGCAATGTGCCATAGCCCGAGAATCCCAAGATACTCCTTGAGATATACGTGCATACCCTGTAATCTCTTGAGTACTGGCCACCGGTGCTCCCTCGAATGGATGACCTCGTGACTCTCCTGCGTAAGGAAAGAAGTTGGGTCACTTTCCCTAAAGAAAATTTGCTACCCGTAATGTATTTTTCCTTTGAAATAGCAAAAGCGGTGTTGTTCTCAAAAGCAGCGCAGTTTGTAATGTTCCAAACTGCGTCACACGGTAGACTTTGGCACCCCATTTTGACAAAACTACATCACACGACGCTATTTGTGCATGCGGCCGAGTTTGGTGACTGTAATCCGTAAAATCCTAAACTACGCCGCATAGTGCTCTATGCATAAGTGGTTCTATACCAAACCGTGTGGCCCTGACTTTGCATTTTGTGCGATGCTATATCGCACTGCATCACCTAGATCGAACCTAAACCCTAATTAATGCACGAATAATGAGAAAATCAAAAGTCGAATTAGTGTACATACCACGGGTCTTGCAGCGACTGGTCGCTGATGCACTCGTACCCGCTCTAACACGTGCACAGGAAGTTGTCATTGTTCCATCTTGACCAAGTCTTAGAGCTCAAGGTGTCAAATTTTCAAAGGTTAAAATTGTAAACGTATTGAAAGTTACCCCTTGAGGTTTATTTAAGCCTGAAAATTAGGGTTTTTTGACCTAATTTGAACTTCCAACTAGGGTTTTGGTCCCCCGATCCCGTTTTCGTCCAACTGAAAGCCATTCTGCATCCTTTTTGGCAGTTTAATGCATTTTTTCAGCATTTTGGGGCATTTTTGGCCCGTCAAGCACTTTATCCACTTTTTTTGCGAGATCATAAAAAAAATCAAAAAAATTGTCCAATCTCTCAAGGGGGCAATATCCAACAATATCCTTCCATTGAGGCAATAGTGGGGCATCTGAAAATTCAAGAAAATCTTGAACTTTGATCACAACAGTTTATTCTTTGAATCAATGCAACAAGTACATTGCTTCAAAGAGGGGCAAAATGTAGACATGGAAAATGTACATTTTCGGTTCAGCACACTTGATCCTGATTACTAACATCATTTCCTCTAGAATCATACTTTCAGCACTTCATCATATTTTGTCTCTTAATCTAATGAATCATTATTCATCTAATTAAGTCCTTTTCCTCCAGTGATTAAATTAATCAATTTAATTTAATTAACCTTACCTTTCTGTTTAATTAAATAAATCATTTTATTTGATTAAAATCCCTAAATTCCTCTTATTAAATTAAATAAATTAAGCCTTATTTGATTTAATCTAACATATTCTTTCTTGGTTAAATAAATCAAATCATTTATTTAATCATCTTTTCCTCTCAATTCTTGACTTAAATCAATTCATAAATTGAAGCCTAAATTGTCACATCATCTAATTCTTCATTAAATTAATCAAAACCATGATTAAGCTAATCCATCTCATTAAAATCCTCTAGAGAATGCAAGTTGCACAATAAATCAATTACTTTGATTTATTTAATTCTTTATTTTCTCTCACATGGCATCAAAAGGGAATATTCTCTCATTTGGATTCAAAAAGGACAAGTGGACTTGGTCCTTCCAATAAGGCATTTAAGGCCTCCCTTGGCCTTGCGCCAAGTGACATTAACTTCATTTCTCTTCCCTCTTCAACAAGTCATTTCAAAAATTCAAATTCAAACTAAATGCATTTATTGGCACTTTGGCCAAAATGTGCACAACCACTAGCCATTCACATCATGACATGTGGCACTCAACCATTGGATTGAAGGTTAGTCCCACATTTCTCAAATCTCACTTTCTCTTCCAAATTGAAGGTTATAAATTGGATGCTTCTCTCCTCATTTCTCATCCACAATCTTCATGCAAAGTTACTCTCTTCACATTGAGAGCTAATTTTTCCCATTTCACTCAACCTATCACCATTTTCACAATTTGCAACAAAGTTATGCTCAAATCTATTTGGAGATTTGACCATTTCTCAATCACTCAACATTTCAACTTAGGAATTAGGAAAGGGCCAATTGAAACATCTCATTGGCACCAATTCCCCCATGGGATCATAAATCTATTGACTTAATTAGGATTGGCTCTCATTTATTTAAATAGTGTGTTCTTCATTTTCCTAATTTTAGTTTAAATAGATGGATTTCATGGGGAATATCTCATTCTTGTTGGCTTGCATTTGATCTAAAAAACTTAACATGTTTGTTGCTCTTATGCATTTGCAGGTTTAGGTGTTCACAATTATATGCAGTTGCAGTTTAAGAAGATACATTATGCTTGCATGGGAACTTATTTTTGAAAATTTAAGTTCAAGGATCTACATAGATCTATTGAAAATTGAATTTACAATATTACAATGAATGTGTGATCTTGATGATCATTATCTCCAATATTGATTTGTTCTGAAAGCCAACATTATTTTGAGTAGGAGTTGGCAATGATCATCATGAGAAATTAGAACGATTGCTACATAGTGTCGCTCATGTAGATCTCAAGGTGAGTTGACATAATGAACAAACTTGAAGACAACACAAATTGAAAGATTCAACAAATTTCTATCACTTTTGTATAGAATGATAACAATTTCTCTAGTGCTTTATGTACAAAACATGCAGCAACCTATAAATTTCAAGCAACCATAATATGGTGGAAAATGCACAAGACTATCTTGCAAGGTAGCTAGTTATACTTGAGATTTAAGTAGGATCTCCCCTTGATTTACAAAGGGAATAGTCTAAATGGGACTAATTTTGGGGGAGAACTTAATAGTTAACAAGTTTTTACTTGATCTACAATTCAAAATCTATAAGAACATGTGTCATTTTTTACTAACTAGCAGCACATATCTAACAATGTATTTATTATTCGAGGAGACTTAATTATTTTATAAATATCTTATTCTAAGGTATCATTTATGTTATCTTTGGGTGTATAGTACAAGAGAACAATATAACACTTAGTTAAAATTTAAATCATCAAAATAAACCAACTACTTGTAAATTAACTCTAAATATTAGATAGAATTATTATGCTAGATCTTTTGAAAAGTAAAAAATTAAGATACACAAAATATACATCAAAATAAATAATATAAATATTGGAGATCAATTTTTTTCTCAATACACACAAATATTAAAATATATAACAATAAAATAATGACCGAATTTCATATCAAATATAAACTTCAATACTTGTTTCATAAATATTTACTCCATTTTTTATGAAACAAATCAAATCTTATAGCATACCTACCATCTTGGACTCATATTACCAACTCACGACAATTTCATTAACATTCATACTTTTCTCTAATATTTTCTCATACAATTAATGTAAATTTCTCATATCCCTTCAACTCTATTACCATAAATGAAACAAAAAAGCATCATTTCCTATTAAAATATTTGTTCTCAATTGTAGGAATCCAAAATAAAAATAATATTAATTTTGTATGTTTGTAATAATCTTTTCATTAGTTGCATCATAATTTAATATCAATGAATTATATTAGAATATACAATAAGAGTGACATCATCATTCACTATATTATGCGAAAAGATACACATAAGTTGTATTATCAAACTTTCCAAATCACAATCAGAAGGAAATAGACTTAATTTACAGGGAGTTGTTCCTTTGAATTGGTGTGATTGGAATAGTAGAAGGATGGTGTTTATCAAATGGATTTCCTACGTAGATATCAAATTGTATGAATACATAAGTTGGTGGTTGCGGGGGGTTGTTCTTGGGCAATATACAATTTCTTGGACAAAACCCAAAGCTCCATTAACAAGGCCCGCTTTTATCCACAAGTTTGATGTTAACATAATTTTTGAATTTTCGCTTAACAATATTTCAATATCGGATTGCATTAACACTTCCATTTTTAGTTGTTATGCTTCATGCAATTGGATTTTTCATGGAGTATAATTTCCTTCTATTGTGTGCATGAACATTTTCATTTGTGGAAAACAAATGAGCATTATTGTAAAATTATTCATTTGTTTCTTGATCTAATTTTTCAATAGATTATGACATTAGTCAATTCCAATCATCAATCATAGGGTTTGCATCTCTTATATTTGTTAGAAGATGATGAAAGTGTTTTTGTTCATTATTAGACCTATGTTGTCTAAATACCTAATCTAAAGTAATTATAATTTTGAATTATTCCCATAGGATCTTTTCTCGTTTATTTCTTGCATAGGGTGGTCTATCATTAACATGAGGTAATTGTCCTAGATCTCAAACCAAGATCATTGATATTCATGTAAGCAATGGAAAAATGTGAAATTTAACTATATAATCTATTTGTACAACTATGCAATAGATATCATAAAAATTTCCTAAAGTAAATCAAATTAGAGGATGAATATTTTTAAATATATAGCCTTCTCCATATCTCTCTCTCACACATATAGACACACTTCCTCTTTCTCCTTCCCTACCTCTATCTCTATCTCTTTATCTTTTCACCTATCTATACCTCTCTATTACTTATCTCTATCACCTTCTCTATCTCTCACTCATTCCCCCTCTATCTATATCCCCCTATCTCTCCCTCCCCCTCTCTATCTATACCTCATTATGTCTACCTCTTTATGCACTCTATTTCTCCCTCCATCTCTTCTACTCTATATCTTTATCTTTATTTCTCACTCAATCTCCATCTCACTCATCTCTCTATCTCTTTCTATCCATATCCTTCTCTACATATATCTCCCTATCTCCCTATCTCTTTATCTCTTTTTCCTATCCCTCTCTATCCCTCTCTATCTCTCTATATCACCCTCTATTTATATCTCTCCCTCTCCCCCTCTCTCTATATCTCCTTATATCTCTATTTTTATATCACACTATCTCACCATGTATCTCTTTCTCTCTTCCACTTCCTCTATATCTCTTTATCTCTTCCTCTCTATCTATCACTCTTTATCTATCCCCCTTTATCTCCCTATCTCTCTCTATCTTTATTTCTCCCTCTATGTATCTATATCTCTATCTATTTTTCTCTCTCTTCCTCTCTACATATATTTAAGTCTCCCTCTATCTCTTTCTCTCTCTCTCTCTCACTCCTCTATCTCTTTCTATCTATATCTCTCTACATCTATTTCTCTATCTCTATCCCTATACATGTATATCCTTTCCCTCTCCCCCTCTTCTTCATTCTCTATCTTATTCACTCTATCTCTCCCTCCATCTCTTCTACTCTATATCTTTATCTTCATATTTCACTCGAACTCCCTCTCACTCATCTCTATATCTCTTTCTATCCATATCCTTCTCTACATATATCTCCCTATCGATCTATCTCCCTATCTCTTTATCTATTTTCCTATCCCTCTCTATCTCTCTATATCACCCTATATTTATATCTCTCCCTCTCCCTCTTCCCCCTTCTCTCTATATATCTCCCTCTTCCCCATATTCTCTCTCTCCCTCCCTCCATCTATTCTACTCTATATCTTTATCTAGTGTAGAGGATGTTGAATGCAATCAATTTGATGTTCGGCTACATCAAGTTATAACCTCATTAGAATCAATTGGGATGGAAAAAATATTTTCCATAAACATGTACTATTTGTCTGTTTGAGAGTTATGAATAAGTTGGTGATTTTTTGCACCTAAATTCTTGTTACACTCCCCTAAACTGTTCAATTTATTGTCATTTGAATCTATTAGGAGGTCACCAATGAATAATTCTTAGTGAATAATGCTTTCAAAGGATTATAAAAAATGTAATATAACCCCTAAAGACAAACACAACACACATTGAGTCTCATATGGATTCATATTGATTGATTTTGGGAAATTTTCATTAATCTTCATTTCAAAATATAATAGCTTATAATATCATAAAATATATGTGGGCACAAAATATGCCAATCCATTTTGCAAGTAATCTTTCCTGATTTTCCATATGCTAGCCCCTCGCCTGTGAATGTCTTGGTGTGAAAATAATGTCAAAGTCTGAAAAAATAGTCAATGGACCTTGGCCATCTAACATCAAGTCAATATCACCTATAGATATGCCTACCGACCACATAAACAATCAAGTCTACTTTAGAGGCATAACATTCTTTTAAAAAATAGAAGAAATCTTTTAAATCTTAAAATTTATGCTACCATGGAAGTCTCTTAGATTCAAAATTAACAAATCACAATCGCTAATGAAGTTGAAAAGCGTATAACTACAAAGTACATGCATTTGATTGACAAGAGTTTCAATCCCAAAATCTCTGTTAATTCCAAACATCAGAAAGATGTTTCTATGAGAAAAGAATAAATTCATGTTGCAACAAATTATAATGAGAATAAAAATTTAATATCTCTTAGATGATTTCCAGTAAATGGAATCATTGATTCCTTCTTAATGGTATTAAAATAATTTCCTACTCAGAAATAAATATTTTCATCATTCTTGCAAATCAAAATCAAAATCGGACTCTTATATATATAAATGCCAAAAACCATGCAAATTGAGAAATTACAAATTTGAGTTTGGTGAGGACTAGATTCTGGCTTGCTACTTGAAAAGAAATCTAGCTAAGGAATTTCCAGTATATTCATGAAAGGCTTTTGTAAAAGGTGGTTAAATTAGGATATTAGTGAGTTTTTAAAGAGCTTTTTTTTTTTACACTCTAACATATATGCACATGCAATAATATAACAGATAAACAATGGTAGAGACATTAACTACAACATTAATATGCTTTTATCATTTTTACCTGTAATGATAGAGATTTGACTTCCACTTTCTATGTCTCACAGTTCTAGGTTTACCACTTTATTTTCTATCCATTCTTATTTGATACTATGAGCAATAGTATGGAATCATACAACTCATTTTAATTTCATTGATCGCATCTAGAGAGCATCAAGTCTCTATTCTACATAGTTGGGTTGCTCATAGACTAGACATTGTTCATCAATCCTCTTAAAGGTGCTATGTCCAAAGAATTTATCACTATAAACCCACTCACAATTAATAATTAGAATAAAAATTGTTTGATGCATTGACAGTGATAATTATTAAAAAATCACATACTTGAGCCATCCAATAGCATGTACCACACTCTATGCACCTTGTTTGTGAGAAATCATGCACATCAATTTACATGATAGTTCTACCTAGCATTAATATAAAATAAGTGAAATACATCACTCGAAAAATGTATTCAAAAAACCATTAGCACAACACATATAAACTGTTAAATATTAATTATAAAATAACTAATAACACTCATACATACTTCCTACTCTAAAACAACTACAAATCTCCCATCAATTGTTTAGTGCACCACAACCTTTGAACAACATGCTAATTCCTTTATATTTTAAAATAAAATCACTATTTTTGTAGATGGATTACGTGACTAGAGGAAGGATCATAACTACTTGTTTGAAGTAGCAATTCCTAAGCTTTAATTTCAAGTCTTTTACAAGTCAAAATAGATAAAATTGTTTGATAGTTCAGCTTAAAACATACCTACATAGAGTTCATCATCCTTGTTCTCCGACCTCTTTATCCATTGGGTAACAACAAACTCTGTTGTCACACCTGACTATGCCTTCAAATAAATGTTCAATTCACAAAACCCTTCAATAACATATTGGGAAAAATATTTCTTGGTTCTTTTTGTTCGAACTTCGTACAGGTCAGCAAATCCTATAAAATATTTAATAAATGTTAAAGTTTGAAAATTTTCTGAGTAGGTAAAGCATTTGAGAGTGTATATGTATAGGTGAAGATGTTTCTTCTTCATGGATGATGCTAATGGCTAACACTAATCGAGCAACTCAATTAAGCCCCTCTTCCTATAGTGGTGAAGAGAGTTATAAAGCAAAAAATTTGATTCACCAACAATCTGGTTTTAGTTGAAAAATGGTGTTAGACATTGGATAAAATGTAAAGCATCATATGCTGCCCAAAGTTGCACATGGAAATTAATGAAATAAAATAAGCTAAAATGATTATAGACATGGATTTTTTCTCAGAAGAGCGCAATTTCTCTTGTTCCCTCTGAAATTAAAGCCAGGGATAAGCTATATAGAAAACAAAACATATGAAACAACATTTTTTTATGAAACAAAATTCTATTGGGGCCAATGCAAAAGAGTAACATGCTAAAATCTAGTAACCACCATGCCACGAATGGGCTCAATAAAAAATTATAAATTTCATTCTATTAAAGGTTTTAAACTGCCACATTGTGGCTTACAAAGTAGTTTTAAATAATGTGCCTCATAAAGGTTTGACTTATTATTTATATGCAACTGCCACATGATTTATAAAATAGTTGGCGATAAAGCATTTGATGGAAAATAAAATGCATTTAAAAACTATCAAAACTTCCACTTAGTGTTCAAGATTGATTAAAATGCATTTAAAAACTCTTATAATTGCAACTTAGTGTTCAAGATTGACATAAAATGATAAAGGGTGGTGATTTCAAGAACTCTCCTTGATTTAAGGTAGATTTTTTTTTAACAAATTCAAATGGCATTGTAAAACATCTCTTGACATAATGATCATATTTATGAAGGAGGCATATGTACTATTTTGCATGTGGATATATTATAGCTAATTGAAGTTTAAGAAGATAAACCATGTAGTAACTTGTATGTAAATTCATTTTTGGAAATTGAAGTTTAAGGACCTATCAAGATTTGTTGAACATTGAATTTGCAAGACTAAAATGAATGTTTGACCTTGATGATCATTGTCTCCAATATTGACTAGTTCTTAAAGCCAACATTAATTTAAGTAGGAGTTGGCAATGACCATCATGAGAAATCAAAATGATTGCTACAAGGTGTCAGTCATGCAGATTTTAAGGTGGGTTGACATAATGACCAAGCTTGAAGACAATAAAAATTGAAATATTTGATGAATTACTATCAGTTTTATAGAGAATGGAAACAATTTCCCTAATGATTTACATACCAAACCTATAGCAACCTATAAATTTTAAGCAAGCATAATGTGATGGAAAATGCACAAGACTATCTTGCAAAGTAACTACTTATAGTCAAGATTTCAAGAGGAAATGATGCCTTCTTGTTCCATTTAGGTTATTCTGCTAACTATAATATAGGGTATTGATATCATAAAAATTAGAGTGAAAATGTTTATCTATTTGTATATTTATTTATAACTTATAATAATTTATGTTTATAATAAATTATAATCATCTATAAATAAATAGGTGGTAATAAATAATTTCTAAATAGCATCCATATCATGAAAAATTTGAAGGATGATGGAGCTATGTATGTGTGGCTTGGTACAGTGTAGCTGAGGGTTGCATGCCCTTGTTGCAGTCACAATCTTCCTTTGCATGTAGGTAAAAGTACAAAGTTGTGACACACTTTCGGCCAACTTATCAACATAACTGAATTTAAGTATTTATAACTAAAAATCAATTTTGGTCAAACATACGACCTAGTAAGATTCATTCTAGTAGATCAATGGGGGGTTTATATGGTGCATGGAGTGATAGAAAATCAGTGGGGGTGATTTTTCTTTAGTGGTAGGTCTATAAGAGGGTTTATTTAATCTCTATTTTTGCAGACTTTTTCTAGGCATGATGCGGTTTCAGCGAAAGTGTTTTGGGGTCATTTATGTATCATAATTTTGTGTAGATCTTATTTTTTTTGTTGATGTTTGAATTTGAGTGGTGTTTCTCTCTAGGGTTCCTTTTCTTCTAGGTATGGCCTCATCTGGAGTATCAAAATTTCCTCAAAATATTCTTTTTCATGAAGCGTTGTCAAGGGGTGATCCATCCTCGTCCACACATGAAAATGTGGTTGATTTTTTAAATGAATCTCTAAGAGGGGAGGGCTCCTCATATTCCAAAGGCTAATGGATTCTTGGAAAGGAGTCATGATCATCCTATTATTGATTCAATCAGATTCGGTGTAGGAAGATGTTAATTACCTGGTTACTCAGACATTAATCTACAAATTCATGGGAATGTGGGTTCGACTCACTTCTTTAGAGGTCAATACTCTTTAATCAGGTTGGGATTTTCATAAAACCTTGGTATGTAGGATTTAATCCAATGGAGGATCTCCCTTAAAGACTTTCTATTTGGGTGTGTCTTCCCTAGTTTCCATTAGAGTTCTGGAGGAATGACATTCTTCATATGATTTCTATGATTTTTCGAAGGCTAGTGGGTCCATCACAACAAACTCTAAATAAAAGGTAATTTATTTAAATCTTGAATCTATGTTGAAATTGATTTAAAAAACCTTTACAAATTTCAATGTAAATTCATCTTGGATCCTCTTAATGGACCCAACAATTAGATTATGAAGCACTTCAATTCTATGGTCATTTTTGTCATGAATATGAGCATCTACAAAGAAAGTGTCCTAAGATTAACCTATCATAGGTCTAGTCTCATGTGCCACCTCATCAAACCTCTAAGGTGCATGAAGGGAAAGATCCTACTTCAATGGAGGCTTCAGATAAGGATGGGTCTATTCCAGTAAAGACTCACAACAAGGGTAGAGGTCAAAAAAGGCCTTTGAAGGAGAGTTAGGTTGAAGGCACTTTTAATTGCCTTCTTCCATTTTTCTTAGACATAAAATGCCTTCTATGAACTTGCTGGACATAAAACAAAACAATGGTCTTTTCACTTAGAATAGCAAGAGATGTGGCAAAGAGTCTATTTCAAAGAGGTTAGATAGATTCTTGGTGTCTAAATTTTGGCTTGGCAACAAGTCAGATTCCAGTTCCGAAATACTAGAGTGGAGGGGCTCAAATCATTGGCAGGGATAACTTTAAGAATGACCCCCACTCAGAAAAGGTGTAAAATTGTGGTGAATCCTATATACATCTTGAAAAAATATTAATTTAATTGGTGATTTTTTATATTTTCAAGAAAAAAAATAATCTCAATCAAGGTGAATCTTTTGTAATCACTAGAAGTATGTGGAAAATCCCGGTGAATTGCATTTTTTTAAAACCAATAAAATATTTTCATTGGTGATTAAAACTTATTTTAAAACCAATAAAATATTTCCATTTGTGAATTAAACCTATTTTCAAACCAATAAAGTATTTTTGTGGTCAAATCAAACTTGTTTTCAAAACAAAAAAATATTTTTTTTGGCGATTAAAACCTATTTTCAAACCAAAAAATATATTTTCATCGGCGAATTAAAGCTATCTTCAAATGAATAGAAAAAACATTGGTGAATTTAACGTAATCTCAAACCAATAAAAAAAATAATTGGTGAAATAAATTTGTCTACAAATAAAAAATTATAGCATGGTTGGCGAAAATATCAAATACTACAATTACATATTGTTCTATTTTGGGAAAAAATTTCCACATATTCAAATTACTTCATAAAGTGTCCAAAATGGGGACAAGTGTCAACATATTTATTATGTTTGAAGCCGGATGTCGATGCAAATTAATATAACCCATAACTATTTAATGAATTTTCCATGGACGACTGTAGCATTCGAAAAGAAAATGTCTGAAGCACTAGACTTATGAATTCAAACCTTTGGAATAACACTAGAAGCATTAGATTTCAAAATATCAATGGTTGATGTTTTATTACTTATTAAATCACATAAAGTCATGACACCCAAAATAATATTTTATCGTCGACTGTCTACCGATAGTTGAAGGTCAGTTTAATTATGACTTAAGTCTTTGGAGTCATCGTGGTGATCGACCCCTTGAACTAGGTGATTATTGGTTTCGTGGAGTATCAAAGAATTTAGTATTTGAGTATCAAGGACTATAATATTATATCTCCTAAGTCAAGTGACAAATATTGCTCACGAAAAATCAATGGTTGAGATCAGTGATTAATGATTAGGCGGCTCCCATGAGCCCACACTATTGAGAAGGTGATGACATTATTTTTCCATGGTAATGCGAGATTGTGACATCTCTCCTCAGTGGGATTGAGTTTTAAAGTGTGGTTAATGGTCTAAAAGGAATCAATGGTCAACACTAAGTTCGTCAAAGATCAATGGTTATTGGAAGATGGATGACTGTAGTTGCATTCCAGAAGAAAATGTATGAAGCACTAGACCTATGAATTCAAACCTCCAGAATGGGTCAGTGCAAGATCATGGGGGTCAAAACTAGGCCCTTAAGTGGCAATGAAAATTCAAAAATATAGAGTTAGGCAACTTGACATAAAAATTTGAATATGTTATTAACATAATTTGAAAAATGTAAAAACAAAATTTGTAGCAAATTGAATGTAGTTCTAAGATACTATTCCTTTTTTGGAAAAAAGTAAATCTATTTGGTAAAAATTTGAAATCTCAATGCAGTAGTACTAAATTTTCAAGAAAAAATAAAAAGCAAGTGTATGTCTAACCAACCTAAGTACAAGAAAAATAAATAAATTATTTGAAACTTTCATCTAAGTAGAGGAAACATGCCCAGTTGTGCCACATATTTTTTTTGTCATTTTTTTGCAAGTAAATAATTAGATACGAATTTTTTATTAAATTTTTTAAAATATTAAAACTTGTTTGTCTAACCACCATAACTTGGTCAAAAATTTATGAAATTCAGTTTTTTTTTTTATCCTATAGATGGGAAGTATAAAATGTGCCACATCTTTCAGATTCAAAAAAAGTTGAATCATTTAAGAATTATAGATTATTTTTAATCAGCCTACCAATTAGGACTTTAGTCAAAATGTGTGTATAAAATCAATATTAATTATCTATTTAATTCCAAATAAGGTGTTGGAAAAACAAGGATAGACAACTAAGAGGGGGGGTTGAATCAGTTGTTTCGAAAATCAAACTCATTAAATATTAAACAACCTTAAATCTCAGATATGATAATTAACAGTGCAAGCATAAATCAATAACACATTAGAGACACATGACCACCAAGATTTTATACATGGAAACTCTATTAGGGGAAAAACCACGGTGGATGTTAGTCCACAAGATTATACCTTATTAGAGTTATAATGAAGAGTAAAAGAGGAATGCACTTGCATTCAAGAACACTGCCTAGAGCACACTGCTCAGAGGAAGGCTCACTACCTTACATACAATAATCAGATTAAATCCATCTGATGAAGTTGAACTGAGAAATTAGCTTCTACAAAATCCTGATTACAATTCCAGTTAGGAACATAAGAATTTCTACACACACTTCCACACTCTGCTCAATCTCTTTCACACTCTGCTATGCTGTTGAATGATTTGACATTTATTCGCACATGTACATCACTTGCACACATCGGGAATTGCATCTAAATGAGGAAAACAATCACTTATATATATCTGCTACATAGATTTACATCCACTATTCGGTCGGCCACAAATAAAGAATAAATTACAATTGTCGACCGTATTACATGAATAATTTTTAATGCGCACTAACACAATTCAGTCACAACATAGTGAGGACCCAAAAAAAACGTTACAAGATGCCAAAAAATAAAATATTAATCTTCATGGATCCGCAACACGCTACCACCATCATGTTGGCCAAGAACATGAAAACTTGAGCACACATCTAAAAAAGCTTTGATCACAAACACTTTGATCAATGTGAACGTACAACAAGGATAGAGTATGATATAGACACATCCATGAACATCATAGATACATGCACAACAATTGAAATCACTAGAATTTCATCCCCTTCATCCAAGAACACTTGCTATAGTAACTGAATCATTGTAGGAACATAAATCTTCATAACTTCCACAAATCTTGATGCGAACCTTTGAAACTTTCAGACAATATACTAGAAAGCTTCAGCAAAAAACCCTTTGATGTGCACCTTCAAATCTTCAACGTACAAAACTTTCCAACATTATGACCTTCTTAGCTTCACTCGCTTCCTACAATATATTTTTTACAATTTTCTTAATATCGTCGACATATACAGCCTTTAAGCATCATCAATACTAATAGTGTTGACATCAATGAAAAACACATATCAGCAATACAACCACAAAATCCAACAATCTCCCCCTTTGGCATTGATGGCAACACATGATATGAAAAATAATGCCACCAACCCAACTAGCTCTTTTCCAACAATCTCCTCCTGAGATTGTGCACTCTTTTCCTATTTCCTTCTTCTCCCATGTTTTTCACATTGCTCTTCTCTCCCCCTTTGACATCAATGGAAAAGGTACACATGCTCTGATCATATATTTGAATCATCTGACTACTCCCCCTGAGTAATAGCCCCCACAACATCAATTCAGAATAAGATATCGCTATTAATTCACAGATTGATGTAAAGACCTGCATCTTAGTTCTGATCAAGAGGGGAAATCACCTGTAACTTGTCTCTAAGATACTCAAACGTTATCTTAGGAAATGGCTTAGTAAAGATGTCTACAATTTGTTCCTTGGTAGGTATATACTCCAATCTAACTTCTTTGTCACTTACTTTATTTCTCAAGAAGTGATATTTGATGGATATATGCTTTGTCTTTGAATGCAACACTGGATTCTTGGAAATATTAATGGCACTTGAATTGTCACAGAATATGTAAATGGGTTCTTCATACTCAATTCTAACATCTCTCAACATTTTCTTCATCCACAATACTTGGGTATAACTATTTGCAGCAACAATATATTTAGCCTCAGTAGTGGACAATGAAAAAAAATTCTATTTTTTGCTTAGCCAAGATACCAATTTCTTCCCTAAGAAGAATGCACCGCCACTAGTACTCTTCATGTCATCGACATCTCCTGCCCAATCAACATCAGTGAAAGTACCTAGGATAAGATCATCATTCCTAGGATACCAAAGACCAAGATCAACTATCCCTTTCAGATATCTGAAAATTATTTTCACATCACTCACACGAGACTCTTTAGGATCAGCTTGAAATCTAGCAACCATGCATACAACATTCATTATATATGGCATGGTCTGAGTCAAATAGAGTAATCCACCAATAATTGACCTGTATCTTGTCTAATTTTATTTAGGATAATCATCATTCTGTGTAATTTTTCATTTGGTTATCATAGGTGTAGCAACTGGCTTTGAATCTTCCATGACAAAAAATTTCAGTAGCTCTTTCACATACTTAGACTGAGATATGAAAATTCCATCATCTAACTAAGTAATTTGTAGTCCTAAAAAGAATTTCAACTCTCCTATCATTGACATTTCAAACTCACTTTTCATTTCTTCAGAAAAATTCATACACAAATCATCATCACCTTCAACTTCATACACAAATCATCATCACCTTCAAAAATAATTTCATCAACAAAGACTTCAATGATCAATTCTTTATTCTAATCCAACTTGAAATATAGATTGTTGTCAGCAATACCTTTATTGAATCCAAGCTTCAATAATTATTTATCCAATCTATCATACCAAGGTCTAGGAGATTGCTTAATACAATATAGAGATTTTTTCAATCAGCATACCATGTCCTTTTCATCAGTCAATTGAAATCCATCTGATTGTTCAACATATAATTCTTCTTCTATCTCACCATTTACAAATGTTGACTTTACATGCATCTAATAGAATTTATAATTCTTGAAAGTAGCATAAGAAAGAAATAATATTATAGCTTCAATTCTAGAAACAAGGGAATTTATTTCTTCAAAATCAATACCTTCCATCTATGATTACCCTTTGCAAACCACTCTTGCTTTTTTTTTACCACTTCACCTTGCTCATTCAACTTATTTCGAAACACCCACTTGGTTCCAATCACATTTTTGTTCTGATGTCTGGGAACAAGATCCCATGTATCATTTTTCTCTATCTGCATTAGTTCTTATTTCTTGTCTTCCATCCAATATTCATCTTTGCATGCTTCATTGATATTGCTAGGCTCAGCTTTGGAAATTGGACAATATTCTTCCAAAATTCTTCTTCTAGTTTGCACACCTTTTCTCTTATCTCTTATGATTTGACTGTCAAAGTCATTTCACCTTACATATTTGGGAGTTTTAGAATTTTCTCTAACTTCTTGTTCTTGTGTTATTTCTTCTGCACTTCTGCTAGTATTTTCCTCTTGATTCCCTTGGTTCACTAGAACAATCTTGCTATGCCTTGCATAACCACCCCATCTTTTGCCTTGGTCAAAATGGGTCCCCCTTGTTGTTCTTTATCTTTGTTTTTTTTCAAACAAAGTTTGGAGTCATTTTGCTTTCAACACTCTGTTTATTTCGGTTTAGTCTGTCGGAATTGGAACCGGAAATGAATTGGGTTTTGAAAGTTCTTTTTGAAACTTGTTTTGGTTCCCGTCCAGGCAGTCTTTCTTTTGGCCTTTTGTTTATCTTTAGCGGACCCGGAGCCAGAGTGGGTGTTAAGTTGGTCTTTATCAAAAATTGTAAAATCATAATGGATTCCGCCCCTACCTCCGCTATTTCAACTTTTGGTTTTAGTCGGTGTCTTAGTTTTTAGTTTTATTATATCGGTCTTTTGCTTTACTTTTTGTGTTTGGTTTTGTTTTGTGTTTAGTTGGTGGACCTGGAACCGGAATGGGAACAAAGTTAGGAAATTTCTTAAGTTTCTGAATTAGTTTCTATTTCCGACACCACCCCCACTGCTTTTGGGTTGTTGACTTTTTGACTGAAGTTGCACTGTAGAGAAGTGTTTGTTCTCTTTCAGTTCTGACTCCGCCTTAACTATGTTTAATGCATTAATGACAATTGCTTGTGTAGGTAGAAATGTTCATTTTTACCTTCATTAAGGACTAAATGAATCATTATTATCATTGTTAAGAGATTAGAGAGCACGAAAGAGTAGCAGTGGAGTTTGTTTGAGCAAATTGATTGAAGGAGGAGAAGATTGTTGTGAGCGAATCAGTTCAGAAGGTTAGCTGGGTTCTTGTGTATTCGAGGTAGGGTCTTATGCAATTGTTGTTCTTTGTTTATTTATTTTCGTGTTTTTTATATCTGCTTGTGCTTTGAATCATTTCATTTTAAACGAATTTGTGGTTTTTGGTTTGTTTGTTCGAAGTAGGTTCTTGCTTTATTTTGTTTGTCTGGTTGTGTTCTTCGCATCTTTTCTCTTTTTTTAGTGTTTTAGGGCATGGTCACTTTCATGATTTAATCATGATCTCATAATTCTATTTTGTTTTGTAGTAGCGTTGGTTTAAAATTAGGGATCTACAGTGAGGTAGGTTAAATTTGTGTTTTTACAGTGATTTAGGGTTAGTTGAATCTCATTTTTACTTAGGGTTTTGTCGCACATTCAAACTGGTAAAGTGTTAAGGTTTAAAATCCGTGCCCTAGTTTTTATCATGTTTTTCTTTTAGGGTTTTGAATGTTTCTGTAATCATGTTTAAATGATTAAAATATGATGCCCTAAAAATATATAGTTGTTCCCTAGGGTCATATGGGTATAATCTTATTTAAGCCTCTTTTTATTTAATATGACCTTGGTTTTAATCATGGAGTTGTGTGTTAAATCGATGAAATCTTTGATGACGTCATGGTCAACCTAGGCGGAGATGGGATTGGAATCGATCTTGAACTTGAGAATTTTGTTTTGCAAAAGGTATTGATTCCATTTCCATCCTATCTTCAGCTCTGCCATATAATGAGAAGTCTTCTTTTGAAATAACGATAACCTAGATGGAAGTGGAGGCAGAATGGAAATAGGATATAAAAATATAAGAATCTGAAGAAAACCAAATCTCTCTTTCATTCTGATCCCGGTTCCGGCTCCGAGCCCGTTCATTATTTGTGAAATATCTATATCGGTTTTGGCTCTGAGTCTGACAGTGTTGTAAAAGAGACTGTTTAGATTATGTTTCTACCTGGTTCCGCCTCCGGTGCATATGTGAAAGGTATGGGTTTTAAAGCATGTGTTATAATGATATCTAAAGATCTAATTAGAGGTTTTTCTTGCAGGAAAGTTGAAAGATGTCAGGAACATCAGGGGAAGCTACTCGAAGGAACCAGCCTGCAGGAACATCAAAGGCAGCACCAAAACCAAAGAAGTTGAAGCCAGAAAAATTGCCTTTCACCTTGAGGTATAATCACAGGAGTCCAGTTATCAAAGTTAGCAAAGTGGAATCAGACTGGTCGGACATCACTGACACAAACTTAGGCCAGTATAAATTTGAAAAGACATATGCTGAAGCATTCACTGAGGATGCGACGCCTAGAATGAAGAAGATTGTTAAGTCTAGATTGGCTCATATAACTTTGTTTCCTTTGTCAGTCCAATGTCTAGAATTGATCTTAACTGCATCTAGTGCCTATAATTCTGCTACAAGACTATTCATGGATTCACAAAACAATGTGATCATCAATCTTACTCCTCAAGAATTTCAAGATATATTTAATGTCCCAAACCCTAAGAATTTGGTGCAGTTGGATGAGGTAGAGGCTTTGGAGAAATATATTGAGTATAAGGACTCCAATAAGTCTCATTTAAACAAAAAGTGGTTGAGCACAAAAAAAAAATATTTCAGTAAACTTGCAGACCAACCAAAGAGGGAAGATTTCTATAAAGAGGTATCATACCTAATCATGATGTTGTCTAGGGCCTTTGGGAAGAGAGATACATTTCGGTTCAAGGAGTGGATGTTTCCTTTCATCTAGACTATCTTAAATGGAGCCCAACAATTTGGCTGGTCGATGATTGTGTCAAATGTTGTTCATGATCAATTAACTAATGTTAGGTAGACCAAATCTTTCTTTATGACTTCTTACATTGTATATGTCGCAGCAAGGTTGGGTGTTTTCCCAGGTTTGAACAAAGTGGGCATAATGGGAGCCTTGGATGGACAAAAGAAGGTATAGGAGCACTATGACCAATTATCTCTTGAGGTTGCTGAGACTCATTTTAGAAGAGTCAATGATGCATTTTTATATTTGGTCATCAATCAATTTAATGGGGATGCAGGGTACTGGTTGAGTCAAGAAGCAATGGAATTCATTGCTGAATGGCGATGTTGGTACATTCAATACCCCAAATTTACATACTTCAGGTTGGCTGGTTTTGAAGGCCACCCACATTTGCTTCCAAGGTGCTATAGTAACAGGATAGCGCTAATGGAGTTTGTATATCAAGCTCTTGGAGTTAATGCTCGGTTTGGGATCAAACATAAGACCGGATGTCATAAGCTTCCCATGAAGTTGGGTGAGTATAGTTGTCAACACTTGGTAGGAGCAAAGGTGGTCTGTAATGAATTGATATAGTTGAAATTGGGATTATACACAACTCGTAAGTATTTTGATCCAAATGGTAAGATGCATGCCTTGTTGGCTTCGGTTTTTACTAAACATTTCAATTTGTTAGAAGACTTCTGGAGTGATTGACAAGATGAGTATGATCTAAGGAAGAAGAATTATGAAAGATTGTCTGTTTCACTCATGTCAGAGCTAGGTGTTAAATAAAAAATTCCTGACACATTGGTGGATGATGGAATTGTCTTGGATCCATCCTATGAAGCTTTGAATATTGGCACCAAGGGTCTGGATCCAATTGACTAGGATGCTAAAGAAATAATTGATATTAAGAAGATTGGAAGGATAGTTTTGGATAGGAGTGTGCAGTGGTTAATGTTAAGAACTCAATCTCCTCAAGGACCAGTCCTTAAAAAGGGTAAGGGATATAAAAGGATTAAAAGAAAGACACCTCCCAAAGAGCCATTACAATTCCTTCCTTCAGACATTGAAGAGATAGAACTTGAGGTGGTAGATGATGAAGAGGAAACACAAGAAGGAGATGTTCCAGTAGGATCCGTTGTTTCAACACCTACATTAGGTGAATCATCTACCCAAGTCCCAATTACAAGGAAGAAGAGTAAAGAAATAAAAGAAGGAGCTCTTCATAGCATGGCTGAAACTAACAAGGGAAAAGAAATGGAGAAAGAAGTTCTGGAGGTGGGGACAAATTCAGAGGAGACTCTATCAGAAAAGGATGTGCAAGAGACCATGCCTCTAGAAGAGGATATTGAACAGATGCTGACACATGAAGATCAATGGAAGCTATTTGAAGATGCGAAAAGAGATTCTGATGCAAGGGTTGCAGCCTGGGAGAAACAAAAGGAAATGGAGGCCAAGGTACAAGTTGATGCTATATTGCACAAGCAAAAATTGAAAACCAAACAAGTTAAGGAGAAGGCAGCAGCTGATGAAGTGGAGAAACAAAAAAGGCAACAAGAACAAGAGCTCAAGGTTAAAGAAGAGAACAAAAAGTTGGAGCTAATACAGAAGATTCATGACCTTGAGGAAGAGAAGGCAAGGAACTGGAGGGAAAGATAAATCTTGGTTGCCAAGTTAAAACTTGCAAAAGAAGCTCGCCAAAAAGAAGAAGAAGCAGAAAGTTTGAGAAAGGAAAGGGATGCTAAGGAACTGGCAAAGAAGCAAAAGGAAGAAGAAGCAAAGGAAGAAAATTTTAAAGCTTTAGAGGAGAAAAGATTAGAAAAGGAAAGGCTAGAGGCTTTGGAAAAAGAGAAATTAGAAAGGGAAGCTCTAGAAAGGGAAAGAATAGAGAAGGAAAAATTAGAGAAGGAAAGGTTGGAAAAAGAAAAAGTGGAGAGAGATCGGTTGGAGGAAGAGAGTCTGAGGACAAAAGAGGAAGAAAAGAAAAGGCAAGAACATAAAGATAGAGAAGAGGCTGAAAAGCTAGTGCAGATGCATATACTGCAAGACCAACAAGAGAAATCAAGGGTTGACTCTCAACCTCAGGTAAATATGTAGCCACCTTCTACCATTGTTCCCTCTTCTTCTATGATGACTACTACTCCAAGTTCTCCCACTTGGCTAAAATTGGACTTGCAGAAGAGGGCAATAACACCTTCACAACCTCTCAATTGGGAGGATATGATGAAAGGAATTGAGAAGGAGAGGCCTAAAAAGAAGGCTAAGAGTCTACATTCTACCCGACTCACAAACAAAGGAGAAATTGTTGCTGAATGTGCCATGCCAATGATAGAAAAGGAGGTAGGGGACATGCAGCTAACAGATTATCAGTTAAGTACTGTCAACTTGGGAATACCCACTAGGAATCAATAGATGAACTTGATTGATGTGGTGGATTCAACAACCAAGTCAAGAATGATCAAGGATAAGCAAAAGAAGGATGAGCTTAAGGCTCAATTGGATCAACTACATTCATTCTTGAAAAGTGTTTCCTCTCTGAGATCACAATAGGTAGCAGCCATTGAGACTCCTATTTTGTTAAGCAAAAAGGAGGTAGATAATTTGGTGGAAGTAAAAGGAAAAGTGGAGATGGTAGACCGAAGGGTAGACAAGTTAAACCGAGAGGTGGGTGAAGTTTTGGTAGAAGGTTTTGAAGCCTACAAGGACATAGAAGGGTTAATAAAAGAGATGCATCAATACATTGAGGCTTCGGAGAAACAAGAAGAAGAGTATAAAGAATACAGTCAGAAGTTAGAAAAAGTGAGTGCATTGCCTTTAACTACTCTTCTGGAACAATCAATACTTGAGGAGGACAATAAGGATTTTGTGGAGAAAACTTCCCGTATACTCCATTTTAGAACTGACTTCTTGTGTAAACATAAGGATGAGATTCAAGAGGCTATTAACAATTTGACTGAGCAATTAGAGGAGCTAGAAGCAGTCATTGCTATTATTGTAGATGTAAATGCATTTACAAAAGAAGGCATGCCTTTGAGTCAAATAAAAGAGAAGTGGGATGAAAGGTTCAAAGAGTCATGCAGAAAGAAGATGATGAAGAAGATTTGATAATAGATTGACTAGTGGAGGTCAAGGAAGAAATAAAAGCTTCTAGAAGAGAGTTGATAAAAATAAAGGGTATGAGGGAGTTTGCTGCAGCAGAATTGGATCAAATCAAATTTGAAGATAGCTCGATTGATGGGCCAGAAATAGATACATTACAACAAGCCTTCACCAGCTACGATGAGTTCATTGCAGATCCAGCTTCACATGCATGAATTCCTGCATCCAGGATTTTCCTCTTCTTTGCATGTTGCATGCAGCACTAACAGTTTTTGGAGCACATAACTTCTTTTTCTCTGTTTTTTTTTTTCTATTCTCTAGTTAAAATGAAAGTCTAATTTAAGAACTCAAGATCCAAATTGATCTGAGTTTCCAAGGGAAGTTTAGTCCCTAAAAATGTGGATAACCTAAAATAAGAAGTGGAGTTCGAGTTTTGTACATCTATAAATACCCTATGGGTATCATATTGTAAAGGTCGACTAATTGAGAATAGAATTGGCTTACCTAATGCTAGGAGATAGAATTTTGTAGAGATTTACAGAGATACTTGATCTTTTGACAATTAATAGAATTACAGGTTTTATGCAATATGTTATTACAATTGAGTTGTTGATTTGATAAGGCTAATGAATTATAATCTATCTAAATGCCAATGATTGTGCTGAAGCATGCTAGTTTCTTATGTGATGAAAGTCATTAGAAGAAACCAGATTTAAAGATTATCTTGTTAGATTGTCCTTGAATTGAAGTTATTGAAGTCTGTTGATCTATAATCTTGATGATGAATGAATGTGTGTTGCTTTGAAGAGTCCTTGAAATATTTGTGATGTGTAATTGTGAAGTTAATTAAGCACCTAAAATGTATGTAGTGGTATAGACTATGTTATAGATTGCATCATCTTATGGTTTTCTTGATCTGATTGGAAGAACATTCATTATTTGAAGATATATATCTGGATGATAGATAAATTTGATTCATACTTACTGTTTTACCCCTTTTATCTATTTTTTTCTTTTGTTTGAAACCCCATTGATTTACTAAAACAGTTTTGATAAAATGAGTCATCGCTTGAATCTTTTGTTACCAGCACAGGCCCCTTGAACATTACAGTTGCATGAATCGATCGAGTGACACCAGATAGTTGAGAACCAACTACCAGGACCTTGGGAGTTAGGCTACTACATGTTGTCTTTCTTTTTCAGGAGAAATAGAGTAGAAATATTTTGTTTTAACGTTGTTTGTGTCATTTTCACCATCAACAAATCTGAAGTTGATTTTATATCTGAACATTATTTTCATTGTTAGTATTGTCATGTTGATCATCCGATTCATATCCACTACATCTGGATGGTCTAACAATATCTTCATCAACTTTGACATTTTCACTTTCAACCATTTTCTTTAACCTCTTATTAAAGAACCAACAAGATTTAATTTTAGTAGAGTAACCCAAAAAGATTCCTTCATCACTTCTAGAATCAAACTTTCCTATATCATCATCTCTCTTGATGTAACATTTGCTTGCAAATATTTTGAAATACTTGACAGTAGGCTTATAACCAAACCATAGCTCAAAAGGTGTCTTACTAGAATTATTGTCGACATTCACCATGTTAATGGTGTACACAACGATACTTACAACTTCTCTCTAGTAGAAATGATGAAAATTTTCTTCTAGCATCATGGTTCTAGCAGTGTCTAGAATGGTTTTGTTATTTATTTCAACAACTCCATTTTGTTAAGGGGCCTAGGGAGCAGATAACTATCTTTGGATTCCATTCTCTTCACAAAAAGAGTTGTATTCTCGGGGTGTTGCCACAATAGTGGTTTACAATTTCTAAGAGATTCTATTTTTTGCTGAAATCACATATTTTTAGAAAATATAATGATTTAAGTCTTGGGTAAGTACACCAAGATGGTTCCCAAAAATGGGACTTAAGTGGACAACTTTTTTTCTGAAATCAGGAAATACTGACCTTGGACATGAAATTGAGAATAGTTACACTCAAAAATTTGAGATGGAACAAAAAAAGGATCAAAGTGCTCTGAGTCTACTTTCTAAACTACTAATTTATTTCTAAATGGTTTATATTAAGGGGGTTCAAAAGAGGGAGGTACATAAATTGGTGTTGTTTTTGTTAGAAAAACATAACATAGCAACTCTTGTACGACCCTCGTATGGTGAACTTTTTTTTAGTATTTTTAAAATCGCAATGGTCAGAAGTTAGCTAATAGTATGTAGTTGATGCATGATTTTTTTGATAATTTTTTAATGAATATTTTTTTTTTTACTAATTTTTGAAGTGGACATTTCTTGAAAAACAAAATTTTGGTCGTCCTACCCCTACAAATTTTGGAAACTAATTGAATTTTTTTTACTTTATTTTTTTAAAATTTGTAGAAAGGAGTCTAGTTTCTAAAAGTGCAATTTATTTGAAAATTCGATGAACGGTTAATTTATAATGAAAAAAATACCAAACATTGCTTTTTGGAAAAAAAAAGACATACAAATAAAAATAAATTATGGATGAAAGTCTTAATATTTTCATAAAGTGAAAAAAATTACATCGTTGGATAGGTAAGAGAGAACCCAACATTACCCATGTGTTCCATTTTTTCGATATTGAACCACGTGCAATCCTGACGATGAGCACGAACTAGATTATGTGAAATATGGTAGATTTTTTAAAAACATGTCTCTAGTCGTTGGGAATGCCCTCCAAGGAAAATACCAAGCCTAGGGCCTGGGAATTCCCAAAGCAAGATATTATGTGAGTGCGCTATAGTGCGCTCATGTTATATTTCAGTTTTGACATTGTTTATGCTTCTGCGGGAAACATGTCAACTAGGGCATAATGTGAACACATTATAACGTGCTCGAGTTATGTCCTATTTTATGTTAAATGCCAATATATTGAATGTATGCTGATATATTTGTATGTTTGTATGTACATGTATGCTTGTATGTCATGTATGTATGCATGTATGCATGCTTGTATGTATGTGTGTATGCTTGTATGTATCAATGGATATATATTGTATGTATGTATGTAATCTATTGTATCTATACACGTATGTATGTATGCTTGTGGATGTAGGATTATATGTACATATGTATTATACTTGTATGTATGTATTTACATATGTCTTTAGAGGGAGGGAGAATTTAGAGAGAGAGAGATATTTTGGAGAGATGGAGAGGGGGTGGAAGTGAGAGTTTAAGAGAGAGGAAGTGGGAGAGAAGGGGTTGGAGTGAGAGGGACTTGGCTAGGTAGGGTGGGAGGGGTAGAGGGAGGGAGGGAGAGGGGTTGGGAGAGAGAGAGAGAGAGAGAGAGGGGAGAGAGAGACAGGGAGAAAGAGAGTTATGTAGGTAGGGTGCCAAAGGGAGAGACTTGAGAGTGTGAGGTGGGTGAGAGAGAGAGACTTGAGAGATAGGTAGTGACAGGGAGTGTGAAAGAGAGGGAGATGGAGAGAGAGGGAGTGTGATTGAGAGACCTGAGAGAGGGAGAGGGTGTGGGAGGGAGTGACCTAATAGAGGTAGAGAAAGAGGGGGATGGAGTTAGAGGGACTTATCTAGGTAGGGTGGGAGGGATAAATAGAGATAGGGGAGAGAGACAAAGAGAGAGTTACCTAGGTAGGTTGCTAGAGGGGGACACTTGAGAGAGAGAGGGGGTGGGAGGGAGAGACATGAGAGAGAGGAAGAGAGAGGGAGTGGAAGAGAGTGGGATAGAGTGGGAGGGACATAGAGAGAGATGGATAGAGGGAGTGAGAGAGGGTGGTAGGGATTGATTGAATGAGATGTATGTAGAAAGAGGGAGATGGTAGATATAGACAATTAGAGAGGGTAAGAGGGAGGGAGGGAGGGAGAGGTGAGATGTATAGATAGAGAGAAAGTGATAGGGGTTGATGGTATAGGGTTGAGGGATTAGGGTGGAGGGTCCAATATATAGGGTAGAGGTTATAGGGGTTGAGAGATTAAGGGTTGATGGTTTAGGGATTAGGGTAGAGATTTTTCTTGAATTTAACGGTGTAAGGGTTGAGGGATTAGGGTTGATGGATTAGGGTTTAGGGTAGAGAGTATTGGGTTGAGGGTAGAGGGTAGACGATAGAGGGTTTAATATTTTAGGGTTTAAGGGTTGAGGGTTGAAGGTCAAGGGTTTAGGGTTGAGTGTTTAAGGGTTTAAAGGTTGAGGGTTTAAGGGTCAAGAGGGTTGATGGATTAGGGTAGAGAGTTTACTAAGTGGGTTTAAGGGTTGGGGGATTAGGGTTGAGGGTAGAGGATTGACAATAGAGGGTAGAGGGTTTACAAGTTAGGCTTTAATGGTTTAGGGTTTAGGGTTTAGGGTTTAGGGATTAGGAGGTTATAGAGTAGAGGGTATAGGGGTTGAGGGATTAGGGTTAAAGGGTTGAGGGTTGAGGGTTGATGGATTAAGAGGCTATAGGGGTTGATGGATTAAGAGGGTATAAGGGTTGAAGGATTAGGGTTTAAGGGTTGAGGGTTGAGGGATTAAGAGGGTATAGGGGTTGAGGGATTAGGGTTTAAGGGTTGAGGATTGAGGGTTGAGGGATTAAGAGGATATAGGGGTTGAGGGATTAGGGTTTAAGGGTTGAGGGTTGAGGGATTAAGAGGGTATAGGGGTCGAGGGATTAGAGTTTAAGGGTTGAGGGTTGAGGGTTGAGGGATTAAGAGGGTATAGGTGTAGAATTTGATAAATCCAACTTCAGACTCCAAGAACACCGATCACCAGCTTTCCAGTGATATCTTGTTTCAAAACTTTCGCCCCCGGGGTAAAAAGTTATGTGAAAATGAAAAAAAGGTTTGAAAGATGGAAATTCAAGGTCAACAAAGGCTAAATAGGGGAAAATTTGCAGCTCCTTTTGGTCTATCCCTTGGTCCGCCATATGACTGTGGGCACCCAAAAATAAAAAAACAAATCTTGCCACCAAGTGGATGGTGGGCGGGCTGGGAGATGGTGGCGCGGCTGGTGGCGCCGCTCCACATGGCTTCACCTATAGCGATAGCCCCCAGACGATAATGTGACCGGGGTGACAAATGAAGGGGAAGCAGGAGTGACCGAAAAACCTGTAGAGGATGGTGGATGGGAGAAGAGGTGGTCAAGGGAAATGCCAGCGGTGGGAGAAAAACGGTGGGGGCCACGGATGGGACAGCCAACAAGATATGTCGGTGGTACGAGTCCGCAGAAAATGAAAAATCAAACCTTCATTAAAATTAAATGCCTCCAAATTATTTTTAATAGCCCAAATTTTTTATAAAACCTGATAGAAAATATATTTTGCAAAACATATAAAAATTTCATATTCTTTTATTCTGCAAAATAATCGTACCCTGTACCTAGGTGGGTCGTACGAGTAAAAAATTTTGCCCCTCAAATCAACTTTGTCCAAAATGGATGAATGAACAATAAATTTAGGGGTTTTGGACCGCTATGGATCCAACGGCGAGGTACGTTTGGACTCAAAATACTTTGAAATTGCAGGTGATTCCCTGGATCAAAAAAAGAAAACCCCAAAACTGTGAATGCCTGATCCAACCCTTGTAGCTCCAAATTTTTCAAACAAGAACAAGCATTAAGCAGGAAAGCTCTGATACCATGTAGAAATTGAGAAATCCAACTTCAGACTCCAAGAACACCTAAAAATTGGAGAAATGATCTTATTAGAACAAAAAGGGAGTTGATATAATATACAATGGATCAATCCTTATGAAAGGAGATCATGCAAACCTTAAAAGAAACCCTAATAGGAAAAACCTAAAAGAAGCCCTAATAGGAAAATACTTAATAATTAATATAATTACTAAATGTCACTTTATGCAAACTAATGTGAAATCTTAAGAAGGGAATGAAGGTAACTTAATCAACACAATTAAGTTAAAACCTTTACTCTAACAATATGGGTTGAGGGATTAGGGTTGAAGGGTTGAGGGCTGAGAGATAAGGGTTGAGGGTTGAGGAACTAAGAGGGTATAGGGGTAAAGGGATTAGGGTTTAAAGGTTGAAGGTTGAGAGTTGAGGGATTAAGAGGGTATAGGGGTTGAGGGATTGGGGTTTAAGGCTTGATGGTTGAGGGTTGATGGATTAAAAGGATATAGGGGTTGTGGGATTAGGGTTTAAGGGTTGAGGGTTGAGGGATTAAGTGGGTATAGGGGTTAAGGGATTTGGGTTTAAGGGTTGAGGGATTAAGAGGGTATTACGGTATCCATCTCTCCCACTATCTCCATATACCCTCTCTCTCTTAGCCATTTAAACCCTTAACCTTTAAAATCTTAACTCTTAACCCTCTACCCTTTATCTCTCTCTCATTATGTCTCTCCCTCCCTCTATATCTCCATCTTTCCCACTATATATTTCTCCCCCTCTCCCTCTCTATCCCTCTATCCCTCTTTCCCTCTTTCTCTCCCACTCTCTCTTTCTCCCACTCTCCCCCTCTCTCCCTCCCACTCTATCTTTCTCCAACTCTCCCCTTCTCCAACTCTCCCACTCTCTCCCACTCTCTCTTTCTCCCCCTCTCCTCTTCTCCCACTCTCCCACTCTCTCCCACTATCTCTTTCTCCTACTCTCCCCCTCTCTCCCTCCATCTCTATCTCCATCTCTCCCACTATCTCTTTCTCTCCTTTCTCACTCTCCTCCCTCTCTCCTCTTTCTCTCCCACTCTCTCTTTCTCCTCTCCCCCTCCCTCCCACTCTATCTTTCTCCCACTCTCCCCTTGCCACTCTATCCCACTCTCTCTTTCTCCAACTCTCCCCCTCTCTCCCTCCCTCTCTATCTCCATATATCCCACTATCTCTTTCTCGCCCTCTCCCTCTCCCTCCCTCTCTCCCTCTTTCTCTCCCAATCCCTCTCCCTTCCTCTCTCCCTCTTTCTCTCCTACTCTCTCTTTCTCCCACTGTACCCTTCTCTCCCTCCAACTCTATCTTTCTCCCACTCTCTCCCACTCTCTCTTTCTCCCACTCTCCCCTTCTCCCACTCTCCCAATCTCTCCAACTCTCTCTTTCTCCCACCTCCCCTTCTCCCACTCTCCCACTCTCTCCCACTCTCTCTTTCTCCCACTCTTCCCCTCTCTCCCTCCCTCTCTATATCCATCTCTCCCACTATCTCTCTCTCCCCCTCTCCCTCTCCCTCCCTCTCTCCCTCTTTTTCTCTCACTCCCTCTCCCTCCCTCTCTCCCTCTTTCTCTCCCACTATCTCTTTCTCCCACTCTCCCCCTCTCTCCCTCCCACTCTATATTCTCTCTCTCTCTCTCTCTCTCTCTCTCTTTCTCCTCTCCCTTCTCCTCTCTCCCACTCTCTCTTCTCCTCTCTCTCTCTCTTCCTCTCTCAGCTCTCCCCCTCTCTCCCCCTCTCCCCTCTCCCTTTATCCCTCTCCCATCTCACTCTTTCTCCCCTCACTCTCCTCTCTCTCCTCTCCCCTCTCCTCTCTCTTTCCCTCACTCTCCCCTCCTCTCTCTCCCTCTATCTCTTCTCCCCTCTCATATCTCCTTTCTCCCTCTCCCTCTCCTCCTCTCCTCTTTCTCTCCTCTCCTCCTCTCCTCCTCTCTTTCTATCCTTCCTCCCTCCTCTCTCTCTCTCTCTCTCTCTCTCTCTCTCTCTCTCTCTCTCTCTCTCTCTCTCTCTCTCTCTCTTTCTCTCCCATTATCTCTTTATCTCCCACTTCCCCCCCCTCTCTCTCTCTCTCTCTCTCACACACACACACACACACACACACACGCACACTCGCCTCTATCTCCTCTACTATAAGGGTGTAGGGGAGAGATGTAGAATTAGGATAGAGCATATAGACAAAGAGGGAGAAAATAAATATATTAAGAAAACAATATTTCATATAAAGTGTGTTCTTTTTGAAGTAGAGATGTTACCGTTCTAGGAAGAAATAATGCACTCATGTTATAATGAGAGAATTTTTTTTATTCCACTAAAAACGGTAAAAAAAACTTAATATACCCATGATTCCAAGGCCCACAGTCTGCATATTCTTTTGGTTCTGAGCGTGCTGCAACAAAAAGTAGCTTTTTGATGATGTTGTGAAGTGTGCAAGCATTTTTTTCACATTCCATCACCTTTTCCATGATCTTTATACCAACTTTGCATGAAATATCAGATTTTCCATGTTGAAAGACATAATATCAATTGAAGTTTGAATTCCATTGAAAACTGATATAAAATTGAAGTTTGGAGGGGAACAAGCTTTTCAACAAGTCAAATTGTTGTGGAGTTTGAAGAAAGAAGAAGGTAAGGCTGCATAATTGGGTCAAAATCCTCCATTTGAAAGTCTGGTTTTTTAGGTATGTGAATTCTTTACACATTTTCTTTCATTCTATTATGGCTCTCTTTCATTTTTTTTTGTCACTATAACCTTACGTTGTCAATGCACATTTTAAATTACACAATTATATACACTTTCCAATTACCATTTTAAACTTGATGCAAAGAATCTACCAGGATCCACAGATCATCAAGGGTACTTCTGACCCTAACTTAAATTGAATAAGCTCAATGAACAAAACTCAATCATCTTTTCATCAAAATCCTTCAATTTCACTTGATTTCATATTTCCACAAAACATTAGAACTTGGTTTCAACTCTTTTTCAGAATAAAAAAATAGATTAACCATAATAAAATTGATTGTAACATAGCATAAATCTGATTAGAAACTAAGAACCATTCAATTCTTTCATGATTCACTAATTCAGGAACTCAATGCTGCAACTTACATGGCAAAATAACAACAAATCATGGAAGGTAACTACCAACCTTTATCTAGACATCCAAGACACTATAATCAACATGTTATTGATTGAAATAAACCAAATACACATTCCAAATATGTCACCAAAATTAATTCTTTGAGCATGCTTCCCCTTTTAGTATTCGAAACTTGTGGTGCAGGGGCACCTACAACCATGTTTTGAAATCTACTTTGGTGACAATATGTCTTAAGGTATTTGGGTGAGTTCAAGAGTTTCTAGATGATTTTTCATATATTTTATTGAAAATAAGGTCTAAATAGACCAATATTTCATGTATTTAGGGATTTTGTGAGTTTGGTGATCAAATGTGCAAGTATGCACTCTTGCTTCAGAAAATTATCAATTTTACCATATAATCTTTGAAGGAAAATTATTCAAATTGTAAATGGAAGTACAAGAAAAGAGTCTAGAGTTTGTATTAGGGATGAAATAAAGGTGATTGAGTGGTCTTAGGTGTCTTGGACAACAAATTTGCATAATGTTGCTTATTTAGCAAAAGTTGTCAATATTAGCAATTTTTAAAACAAATGAAGGTCTTGGTAGTTAACAAGTGGTTATAGGTTGGTTATAGGGTGGTTATAGGCTGGACCTTTGAAAAACCTTGAAAATATTGAAAATAATTGATTACAATCAACTAGGTTCCTCAAAACATCAACCAATGATTATATCATTCACAAGTTGTCTTGAATCTTCCATAATGGCGCCATTGTTTACAAACACAAACTACAATTCATAAGGCACAAGAAAACCATTATTTTCTTAATAAATATTTGTTTGAGTTAGTACAAAAAAAATGAAACCTTTCAGAAGTCTGCCCTTACACACAAACTCAGTTCCTTTGTTGACTGTCCACATTACTAGTAGCCAAGCATCTGCAAAATGTCACATGTATCTCCCAAACCATGCACACACTTCAGACTGTGATGCTCATTTTGGACATCCATTTCCCTCATAAAAAATATATTAGAAGATGGATATTAATTCCTTCAGAGAAAATTCTTGTAAACTAGTTGTTTTAGTCTGAGAATAAGCCTAACTAAGCCTTAGTGCAAACGGGGGTTATTGGTTTTGCTACCCCCAACACCAAAACCTCATAACCAATACATCAAATACATTTCATTTTAAATTTCCAAGCTTATAATTCCATTAGAATTTCATTTCCAAACACATTTCCATAAACCCTAAGCTCTAAGCTTCACAATTCCCTATTGTACTAGTTTGAACACGGTTTTATAGTTAAGAAAAAATATTTTATTCACACCTTAGTCATCACCATATGATTGGTAACCTTTTAAATATGAAATTACATTCCACATGGATTTTTTACACCAAAATTGAGAACTTTCACCAAGTAGAAAGGGAGAAACACAATTTCTCAAGTTCATTATTTACCCGGGTTTGACAGTTTTAGAGAAAAATTGCAATATCTAACTCAAATGTTAAGAAAAATGCATGAATTTTTTTTTATGTGGGATTTTATTGAGTTTAAAAACACTTAAAAACATCCAACCAAGAATTCCTTCTCGTACAAATTGGTACAAGAGCCTATAACAGTGAAATTCTAAAGAAAATACAGAAAAATAGTGTGTTTATTCATTCAAAATCATATATTCAATCACCAACAACTTTCCAAACATAAATGAGGCCTTATAAATGAATTTAACACATTTCTTATCAACTTCCAAGTGCCTCCAAGTGAAAATAAGACCATGTGACTTTTCACCTTCCCTATTTCAAAGTTTTTGTAACTTTTCACAATTTTGTATTTGTGCAACTTTTGCAAATAGTGACAACTTTACCAAATACATATATGACTTAAAAATTAAACCTCCTAATGATTCCCATACATCAAAAATTTATTTAATGACCCTCTTAAAACATGGAGATACCCAAAATTGAATCAAATTTCAAAATGGAAGCATAGATTGTCAAGGTACTCCTGCACCACAAACTTATCAAACACTCACAATGCCATTACACTCATTATTATTGTAACTTACATGATATTTATCTTATTTCCCTTCAAACTCAACTCCCCCAATGTCTCTAACTATTTTTTTAACTTCTTAACTAACTTATCTCTTCATAATTTTTCCAAAAAAGGCAATGCTTCCATTTTGAGCCTATATTGCAATCATGGCTTGCAACATTACCACTTCTATTTAAGGCATTCTGGATTGAAAAAAATCATTTCACATTTTTCTATCATAGGTTAACTTTTGTATAGGATGATTGTAAGTATTATTTAAATGAAGCCTTGAATGACATATATTTTTCAATTAAATTAAATGGATACATTTTTTAGGACCTATTATTCGTCTCATTACCATGGTATAGATAAAATTATCTGCCATGCCGAAAAAAAGACAAAGAGGAAACTAACATACAAAGATAATGAAACCTTCAAAGAAAAGGAGAGAGTTCGAGTGGCAGAATACCGTGAAAAGAATAAATTGGAAACTATTGACTAAAATAAGCCAATTGAAGAGGAACCTCAACCATCAAAAAAAGAATGAGAATTGGTAGCACAAAAGGTATGAATGTGAAAGCATCATCATAAGACAAATTCAGATACCGTAGTTAGAGACACACCCTCTATAGAAAGTGAATATGAAGGGACACCATTAAGCACAAACGAATATGGAGGGACACCATCTAGCACAAGTGAATATGGGCAAACACCATCTACTGCAAGTGAATATGGAGGGACACCATCTACCTCAAGTGAATATTGTTGGACACCATCCAACACATCTCAAGTTGAGAGTACATCATCACTCGGATTTGACAAAGAAGGTATGCCATCATCTCCATGTGAACCTCAAGGTATTTCTTCTTCTCCAACCTTGATCAAAGGTATGCAATCTTGCCCACCTCAATTAAATATTGATGAAATTCCTAATGTTGAGAAGTATGTATCTAGGAGAACACCACCTAGAATTTTGCGTAGAAAGACAAAGTATTTGATTAATATTGATGATGATATTTTGCAGCACATGGAAGGTAAGATTTCAGCATGCACTTGTAGAAGATATGCTGATAATATTTGGGAATGATTCTTTGAAAGGCTAAATGAGACTACAAGATCTCAACTATTTTTTGAAATGATGTGGGGTGTAAAGTATAGGAATATCATGAAGAATCTTGGGTTGAGAACATCAAATGCATCGATTAAAGACTCTATTGTGAAGAATCTAATGGATTCTTATGAGAGTGTGGGTAAGACCTCATGCTCCAAGGATAGTAATGTCACCCGACATGTCATTATATCGAATTCGGTAAGTTTTCAAACAAAGAGAGCTCGACTCATTAAAAAGATGTGTGAACAAATGAGAATTAGTAGAATTTTTTTATCAAAAGCCATTCAAAGGTTGAAAATAATTGAGGGAAATGATTCAAATGAATTATGGGCATTCTCAGGGAGACTAGCACAAAAATATAAAGAAGTTGTTGAAGCCTTGAGAATGCTAATTGAAGAGTATTGGAAGAATAACATAGGGCCATCTCCAAATCAACGAGATGTGGTAAGAAGGAGAATCAACAGTTAGAATCATGAGCCACATCCAAAGCATTTTTTGGATATGATTAAAACCCAATTTTTTCAAAAAATTGAAAATGATTATCCTCAAATTAATATTTCTCAAAGATTTTTTAGAAATGCTTAAACCTTTTTATGTCAAGATAAATCGCACACGCACTACTTGTTTTTGTAGACTACATATTGAATTTTCTAACCATTATGATGTTTATCGTTCTATATGTGTAGATTTTCATACTAATGATGTTTTGCAGGATTGTGGCATAGAAGCCCCACCAAAAATCTTCAAGAGAGTTCTTATCAAAAAAATTATGTGAAATAGAGGATGGCCAAATATTCTACAGGACAACATGCTTGGTGGTTCATGCAAGCATTGTGGTGGCTTCCAATGTATGCCAGTATGTCAACATATGGAAAGTAGAAATGAGGTGGGACATAAACTAGTAGAGTTAGGGAAGTATTAAATAGTGGCATATGCTACAAAAGATGGGTCTCAAGAAAAAAGGTGTGATTTGGTTATTGAGAAGATTCTAGTGTACCAGTTTATGTCCATGTTTCATGACAATATACTATCTAAGTATGCAATGCATACCCATAGAGCTCGATGGTTGGACACACAATTCAAGATATGCAAGGACACCTTTCCAGTTGGAAGCATAGTATTAGTGGTTGAATTTGCAAAGAACTACACTCTATAGCCACAACATGAGGTGCAGTCACAATATTACAACTCCACACAAGTTCTGATATTTGTGCACATAGCATTCATTCATGCATCTGATAGTACAAATGACCAAAGGAAGATATTGAGGGAGTACCACTTTTAGATTACTGATGATCACACACATGCTCCAAATTTCATGCAAGGTTGCTTCCAGATGTTCTACAGTGGTTTGGCTCAAAGGGGCATAGAATACGATCAACATATAATATGGTCTGATAACTGTGCAACATAGTTCAAGAACTCGTGCATGTTCTATTGGTTGTGTAGGATGCATGTCATTATAGGTATTCAACGTATGTGGAAATTTTGTGAGTCTAGACATGGAAAGGGGGAGCATGATGGTGCAGGAGCATGCATGAAAAGAGCATTAGTATGAGAAAAGTTAAAGTATAAAGACAATGCAAAGTTGACAGATGCAAAATCAATCGTCGAGTGGTGTATGCTTTGATGGGTTTAGGTAATGAAGGTACGTCTTCAGTTCATAGATTTTTTTGGTTGATGGATGATACTAAGATTGCACCATATGAAGATTGTTGTATAGTAATAGGATCGAGTGAGGTGCAATTTTCCTTAGCTCAAATGTAGGTTCATGGAGTATCGATACGTGAAATATGTCATGCTTTTGTTCTTAATGTACAATACAAGCCTGGAATTATTGTGAGTTAGGGGAGTGGGTTGACAAATGGTTGACAAATTATCTTAGCCCACTTCACATGTATCACCCTCCGATGGTATTGGAACTGACATAGATGGAATCATCGGTCGACTTTGACCACATATCAGATCCAGTTCAATTAGGTGATATATCTACTTGCTTAGTTGTTGCAATTCCATATTGTTATCTTACTTTGTACTATATTTGTAATGTTGACAAATTTCAAGATATTTTCTACACATATCAATGCAGGGCATGTTTATGTAGTTATTGCAGATGAATACAATGAAGAGGTAATATACTATTACTTATGTCATTGTGTTGAGGCTAACAAGAAATTGGAGGCCCCAGTTATTGATGGAAAAAACTTCAAACACCCTACAGGCTCTGTTGTGGTTAGTGGAACATGGCTTAGAAGGTACCCACATTTGAGTGTTAAACATTGGCTATTTTAGGACTTTGACAAGCATTGTAAGATTCTTCATTACTCAAACCTTGTCATGGCATCCAATGTTTTTTTGACCAAATATGGGGGTAGACCTTTGAACAAGAACTTGTAGAAGGTCTGTGAGTCTAACCATGAGGCAATACTTGACACAATAAAGAGTAGAGCAGACCCAAATGGTTCGTTGGATTAATCTGTAAGTATATGCACATCGGTTCTTATTAATTTATACTTGTATGCATATTAATTTGTTTGATTCCAATGCTATCATCTTCTTTTACTTTGTGTATTTTTAAGTAACATACTAAATAGTGATTGGTGTCCCCTTGCAAAAAATGCAAATATATGAGCCATCCAAGAGAATGTTAGCCAGAAAATGAATGCAACATCCTTATTTTGATGATCTTGATAAATCTCAATCATGATTTTAAGCCATTAGAAAAGTGTGTGCAAATATTGGTGAGGGGAATTCAAGCTATTCATTTGAAGTTAACCTTATCATGAGCAACTGTGATGTAGACATTATAAGAGCATCTAAAATTTCAACTTACTCTATTCATGAGAGGTATTGTGTGCAATAGGTATGTTGGAATTCCCAATGAAGATGTATGACCAGGAGTGACTAAGTTGTGAGACTTGCATGGCTATTTGTAAGTGTCTTCCATCTATTTTTATTTCATTTTCATTTTGTATTCTCTTTTTTTTTCTCTTTTACATTGCATATTTGTAAGTAAACTACTAAAAATTGATTGATCTCTCATTGTAGAAAATGCTAATTTATGAGCCATCAAAGAGAAACTCAGCCAAAAAAGCAATGCAACATCCTTATTTTGATGATCTTGACAAATATCAATTTTGATTTCAAGTAATTATAAAAGAGCGTGTGAAGTTTAGCAAGGGAATCTCAAGTTACTCAATGAAAGTTAACCTCATAATGAGCACCCATGATGTAGACATTTAAAGAGAATCTCAAATGTATGAGTGACATTGTAAAAGATCTGTGAGAACAAAGTACCTAAGGCATTGTAATAAGATTTAATTACATAATGATATTTACGCAAATATTTTAATTTTGGAGTTCATGTTTGGTGTAGTAGCACCTTGTTCTATAAATGCCTTCAATAGGAAAATTTGGAAAATTTGAATTTTGAAATGTAAACAATGTGAAAAAGGTCACGTAAAGGTCATATGTAATGTATTCAAAGTCTCAAAGAGGTCATTAGGCAATTAGAGAAGTGATATAAAGCATGTAAGGTCAAATTAGGATGTTTTAGGTGTGTGTGTGTTTATTTGTGTAAGGGAATTCAAGAAACAAAGGTGGAGTTGTTGCTAAAGGGTTTTATGATGAATTTTCAAGTGAAAAGAGTGGCTCCAAGTGGTGTTTTGAGGAAATCTTCTCAAATGAATTCACAAAAAAATGAGTGATCTAGATAGCTATTATTGAGTTACAACACATACTTCAAAATCAATAGTGAATATCTGGGAATATGTGCATCAAAAATGGCCTTCTTCGTTGTCCTAATTAGGCTAACTAGGACTAATTTACAAAGGAACATACCTTTAAACATTAAAAAGCCCCATTAACTTGTTGGGGCAGAAATTATCATGTATCCAAACCCTCAGATCCATAATTTGTCTTAGGACAAACTCACTCAACCATGCCAAACCAAAACCCTTATTTTATGCTAGTATAAGGAGGGTCTAGTGAAAGGAATGGTTCCAGACCTTACCAAACCATGCCACCACCTTAGAACTTCTTAAAATCACCTAGAAAAACATAAAAGACAATCACCCAACCTCTACATGCAATATTTTATTAGACCCTAGGGTGAAACCTCATTTTTCATGCCCTTTTCCATCAAAATCTATAGGGGCAACAACACAAACCCCATAAAATGCATTCCCTTTCACTTAAAAATTTATTTTCTAATCCAATAGGATCGTATTCGGATCCTCTAGAAAAACCTCTCTCTGTATTGGCTATCTCAGAGTGGTTTTCCCGTGGCGGCATATTATAACTTGATGGAAAAAGTGTCAAATTCAAGTTGTGCAAAGTTGCAAAGTGGTGCAACTTTCTCTCTGCAACTCGTGTGACCAAACTAACTGATCCAACATGTATGAATAGGTATTTTAATTCTAGGAATGGTCTTGTTTCACACTGAAACACGCAGAATCGCTCTGAGCTACATTCCACTAGATCGATCCCTTAAGGGTCCAAAGTGCAAAATGGCTAAAAAATTTAGCATGCTATTACTCGGATACCATGATGCTTAGAAAATTCTTGTGTAATCCTACAAGAATGCATTGGGCCCCTCTACAAAAACCTCTCTTAGTTTTTTATATCTTGGAGTGGTTTTCCTATGACGGTGGATTTTCACTTGATGAAAAAAGCATCAAATGCAAGCAGTGCAAAATTGCAAAGTGGTGCAACTTTCGTTTTGCAACTTGTGTGACCAAGAGGACTATTCCAACACTTCCAAATGGATATTTTTACACTAGGAAGGGTCCTCTTTTTCATGGAAACACATAGAATCACTCTGAGTTGTGTTCCATCGGATTGTTCCCTTAAGGGTCCAAAGTGCAAAATGGCTGAAAACTTCATCATGCTATTACTGAGATACCATGATGCTTAGAAATTTTTTGTCTGATCCTACAGAATTGTATTGGGACCCTCTACAAAAACCTCTCTCGATTTCCGCTATCTTGGAGTGGTTTTCCCGTGGCGGCATATTTTCATTTGATGGAAAAAGTGTCAAATTCAAGTTGTGCAAAGTTGCAAATTGGTGCAAGTTTCGCTCTGCAACTCGTGTGGCCAAGCGAACTATTCCAACATGTCTAAATAGTTATTTTTATGCTAGGTGTGGTCATCTTTTGCACTAAAACATGCGAAATCGCTCTGAGCTATGTTCCACTGGATCGATCCCTTAAGGGTCCAAAGTGCAAAATGGCTGAAAACTTTAGCATGCTATTACTCGAATACCATGATACTTAGAAACTTCTCATCTGATCCTAAAATATTGCATTGGGCCCCTCTAGAAAAACCTATCTCGGTTTTGGCTATCTTGGAGTGGTTTTCCCGTTGTGGCGGATATTCACTTGATGGAAAAAGTGTCAAATTCAAGCTGTGCAAAGTTCCAAAGTGGTGCAACTTTTTCTCTGCAACTCATGTGACCAAAATAACTACTCCAATGCATCTAAATAGATATTTTTATGCTAGGAATGGTATTTTTTCACACCGAAACATGCGAAATCGCTCTGAGCTACGTTCCACTGTATCGATCCCTTAAGGGTCCAAAGTGCAAATGGATGCAAACTTCAGCATGTTATTACTCGGATATCATGATTCTTAGAAACTTATCCTCTGATCCTATAGGATTTTGTTGGGCCCCTCTACAAAAACCTCTCTCGATTTTGGCTATCTTAGAGTGGTTTTCCCGTGGCGGTGGATTTTCACTAGATGGAAAAAATGTCAAATGCAAGAAGTGCAAAGTAGTGCAACTTTTGATCTGCAACTCGTGTGACCAAACAAACTATTCCAAAGCATCCGAATAGGTATTTTTACACTAGGCATAGTCTTCTTTTGCACCCAACACATGAAGAATCGCTTCGAGCTATGTTCCACTCGATTGATCCCTTGAGGGTCCAAAGTGCAAAATGATTGCAAACTTCAGCATGCTATTACTTGGATACCATTATTCTTAGGAACTTCTCATCTAATCCAACAGGATCAGGTTGGACCCCTTTACAAAAACCTCTCTTGGTTTTGGCTATCTTAGAGTGGTTTTCCTGTGGCAATGGATTTTCACTTGATGGAAAAAGTGTGAAATTCAAGTTGTGCAAAGTTGCAAAGTGGCGCAACTTTCGCTCTACCTTTCATGTGACCAAGTGGATTGTTCCAACACATCGGAATAGGTATGTTTACTCTAGGCATGGTCCTCTTTTTTATCAAAACACACAGAATCACTATGAGCTACGTTCCACCAAAACAATCCCTTAAGGGTCCAAAGTACAAAATGGTTGCAAACTTCAATATGTTATTACTCGGATACCATGATGCTTAGAAACTTCTCATCTAATCCTACAGGATTGTGTTGGACTCCTCTACAAAAACCTCTCTTAGTTTTAGTGGCTTTCCTATTGTGATGGATTTTGACTTGATGGAAAAAGTGTCAAATTCAAGTTGTGCAAAGTTGCAAAGTAGTGCAACTTTCGTTTTGCAATTTGTGTGACCAAACTAATTGCTCCAACGCATCCCAATGGGTATTTTTATGCTAGGAATGGTCCTCTTTTGCACCCAAACATGTGGAATTGATCTTACTTTCAACTGGCTTGATTCCTTATGATGACATGCAAAACATTGGAAAAGAGAAATGCACAAATGATGGTTGAGAAGTTTGAGTATTCCACACAAAAAGTGTATGATCATTGATGGAGAGCACCTTGTTCCTCCACTTGATGAAAAAGATCTAGTTCAGTGGTTTTAGTGATTATCTAATAGTGAATAGGTTGGTCAATAGGTTTTTGTGGGTATTCTGAGCATTCTTTGTCCTGAATAAGGTCAATTAAGACCATTAGGTATGTTTTAGGGTGACTTTTGGGTCTAGTGATAAAAAATGTGAAAATTTCAATCTTGCACTAGAAGTTGTCTTTGCAGCCTTTAAAGGAAAATTTGTGAGTTCATATATGATTGTGAAAGAATGGAGTTTTTTCGATGTAATAAGGCTGTTTCTAATCCATTTGTGTGGGTTTAGATGTCATTAGATGTACTCATTAGGTTGGAGGAGTCTAAAGTTGCAAATTTGTAAGTTGCTTAAAGCAACAAATTTGAAATGCAACGGTTACTTGTTTTGAAATTTGGTTTCTATTTAGTTGAGGGTGTGGATCAGTTAGAGAAGGGTGTAAAACACTATGTAAAGCCTTGAGAGGCTCAAATGGAGGTTGTTGATAAGCTTTTTGAGAAGATCTAATAAGAATTATTCACACTATTCTCTATTTTTTAGATTTTTGATAGAAACTTGTTGATCTCATACTTGGTACGACCTCTAGCTTTCATGTACGGTCCCAAGGCTAACATGGATTGAAAGAGGGCTGATTTGGATTTCTTTTGGTAGTGGTTTGGCACAAAACCATAAAGGAATAGGAGAGTTCTTATCATTGATTCAAGTGAATGTTGGATTCTTAGTGGGCATATTTGAGAGAAGTTGTGTCAAATCAGAACTTGATTGAGCCACTCTACATCACCAATGGTGCTTTTCAATTTGAAGAGTGATTGAGAGTGTGTTTCTTTGTTAAATAGACCTATTTGGGGGTCTAGGACAATGTTGAGTGCATTTCTTATTTGTATTATAAATTATAACTTGCTTTCTCCCGAGTCCATTTCATATACAAGAAATAATATTGCAAAAATATGACATATAAATATTTTGATAGTGACGCATCAAGAACATATTGGAATATTTTTATGAATCATTTCATGGAATGGCAATTGTAAACATGTTTTTTTCTTTTAGATAAAGTTTTTTAGTATCAATCAATTAATATTCAAGAAAAATCATGAAGGAAAACAATGATTAATGCTAGGGCTAACCAATTAATAATTATACACATGAATAATTCAAGCATGTACATGTCAATAAGGGAAGCACAAGTACTCAAAAACACGTAAACCTCAAAAATTATACACACGAATACATAGTATACACAAATTAATACAAAGTATATGCACGAATACAAGGTATACGCATGACAACACATAAGCCACAAAGTATACATTCAAACATACGTAAGTCACAAAGTATACACGTAAGTTGTAAAGTATACACTTGAATACACGTGACTCATATCTATTGAACCATTAATTTAGAATGAAAATATGGACATGCATCGATAAAAGATATTTGTATTAACCAAATAGCCATGTAGGCATACATCAATATATATCGATATAAGTATGAAATATATGTACAAAATAGCCATATAGGCTTAAGAGAATCCCATATAGGAATACAATTTCAAATATATCTAATAAAAATATGTACAAAACTTCCATGTAGGCATACAACAAAGGGCTCTGGAATCAAAATTCATTGCTCTCCATGCCCTAGAAATAAATTATTTCCCTTTCCTCTTTGATCTGATGGTGATAGGTCTTTCACTCATTTTTTCTACGCTTAAGGAGTGCTCCTCCTGCTCCTCCTAGGGTTTAGTTCATGGTGAATTTTTAACTATTACAATAAGAAGTAAAGACATGAATATATAGAAATTACATTATAAAAAGTTATATATTTGAAAAAATAATCACTTACCACCATCTCATGATCTCTCCATGAGGGAAATATTCTCACACCCATGCTCAGGCATGCTCAAGCCCTGTATAAACCATACAAATAGAAATTAAACTACGTGAATCAATAATGGTTTGATTTTTCACTAACATCTATAAAAACAAATGTAAATTGAAATTTACTAATTTTCCTCATACCTCTCCTATCAGAGCCATCAAGGATTTTATAGCATATGATACACCAATATCCATTTCCCTCGTCACATTTGTAGGTGTTTCGGCTTGCAACATCTGAAAATAAAACAATAAATTATTCAACGTAATCAATGATGTGCATATAAACTACAAAAATCTATTAAGTACTTGATTCATTAGTTAAAATATTTATTCTATTACCTCCATGTAGGTTTGAGTAAATCCATCACCACTAGGAAGTGTTCCATCAAAACCTCAAGTATTAGTTTGTTCAACATCCAAAATCGCATATTAAATTACCATTCGTAAAACAATGCTATTAACATGCAATAAATTTATAATTGTTTACTAGTTACATACCACAGCGATAGGTGTACTATAAAAATAATCTTGTGGGGGGGCGGTGTATCCAGTCTCAACACTGTGACCCTACAATTTTATTAAAATCATAAAATATTTTTAGTTAATCTTGCATTTCAAAATCAAAATTTAATAAATTAAATTCAATGAACATGCACTAACTTTTACCTGACTATCAATGCCATATGCCTCATGCAAAATTTTAGTTGCCCTCTCCATCTCCATAGCTGTAGATGGATCCTACGTACCAGTCTCTTGAGTGTCGATGGGGTCATATGAACAAGTAGCCCCGCAAGATTGACACACATGTGTTCAAAGGCCACCACTCGAAGACTCCCCTAGATGGCATTGCAGGATAGGGCTAGTATGATGGATGACACTTTGGGTCAAAGTGTTGATTTTCTACAATGTCTCTACATTAGCACTTTCCTTCATGATGGAAGGCATAACAATGTGCTCATGAGGTGGCCTAACGAGATTTCATCTACCTTGTCGCATAGGATCCGGCTGTGCACCGGGTCTATCTTGAGCTGACCCCCCACCTCTCCCCTGGAAATCCCTCATATCAAAATATTTTGGGATTTTGTTCAATATGAACTCACTGTATAGGTTCCTAAGGAAATATTGCAGGACCTCACATTTTTGCATGGTGGGTAATCGAAGACCATGTACCACCTATCATAAAACTAGTCCCTAATCTATTGGTGGTGGCACCAATGGATAGGAAACCTCTTCGCATTGAGGGTAAGATTTTGATTTGTGCGTGGGTCAGTGAATAATGAACACAAATCACCTTTTGTAATTTTTAAATCATTTACATCTTTGTATGATAGTTTATTTGCATAATAATCCCTAGTTGCCTCCCTCGTATCTTGCCATCCAGTTATTTGTTTGCTAATTGAATCTACATTTTTCAACATATCTTTCAATGAATTTTCTAGTGTCATTCTTTCTATGGTTGAACCATTTGGATCACTCAACTTACTGATCAAATCCTCAATTTGTTTTTTGTTGTTCTCAATTTCACTCATTAAATTTTGTTGAGTTCCAGGAGGAGGTTGAGCGATTTGTGGAGGATTTTGTTGTTGTGGTTGATTTTGATCTTGAGGATTTGGTTGGTCTTCCTATTGAGGATATTAAGGGTTTGCAGGTTGATTTGCATCTCCCAAAAATTTAAAAAATATATATCAAACTCAACCTAAAACTAAAAAATTCAACCTAAAACTAACTAATTAAAAATAAAAACCACAGAATCCTTAACTCTCACACCTCCTCCTCGTCGTGGCACCATTGTTGTGAAGAAATTTGTTGAATTTCTCCTCCTAGAATTCAAGTGCAAAAAATAGTCGAAATGACAATGACAGGTTTTCAAATTTTTTTTTTTTAACAAACAATAATGCGAGCATGTTATAACATGCTTGTATTATTGGTTTTTGTTTGTCAAGACTTAGGCTCGACACAACAAGACATAACGCGATCGCGTTATAATGTGCTCGCGTTATGGCTTTTCAAATTTTTTTTGAGAGGTGTCCACGAAATGGCTACCCATTTCCATGCACCCGCCCCCTTAAAAAGTTCCATTTTAAGGATTCCAATTGAAGAGGATTTGATCAAACTACCTTAGAACAAACCCCCTTGAATAAACCCTCACTAGTTTTAAACCATACCTATAAATGAGTCTCCTTTAAACCTATCAAAATGTTGATAAAAATAACTTTTGATTTACCTTTTGGGGGATCAAGTGAATTCATTTAACATTTATTTCAAATTATTATGGTAGTCCTTAGAACGACCTATCCAATGAATATAATTTTAATATTTTTTGGTTGTATTATGTATTTGTTTGTTTATTTTTATTAAAAATAGGTTTTTCATCTAAAATGAAGGTCTTTGTTCTCCACATGTGGAAAACTAGCGAATTATAAAAAAAAAAATTAAAAAATATGAGTGCACCAGATATTGAATTCCTTGATCCAAAAAAAAAATTAAACTGAATTTCGATATATACAAAAAAAAATTATGCATTATATGGTCGCGCTATGTCTAAATTTTAATTAGTTTGATTTCGAAACTTGATTAAAGAAAAATATTTAATAAAAAATTATCTAACCAAGTGGAAGCACTAGATATCAGAGCTAAAAATCTAAATTCGAAAGAGTTAGAATTTTATCCTTTATGTAAAAAAAGTTATGCATTATACAGTGTGCATCACTTTTTAAAAATGTTGTTTTCTGAAAAGAAAAAAAAGTAGTTTTCATGGGAGATAGATAAAGAAGTGCAATCTGATTCCAAAAAAATTGAAAAAAATATTTTTAGAATCTATAGAAAAAATGTGACGAGACTCTAGTTTGCATCATCTTCAAATTCCTCACGGTTTAACCTCTATAGGTGCCCGAATGTGAATATTTAGTTAAAAATAATAATTTCAATGTCCAGTTTGGCCAAAATTGTAAACCACTATTGTGGGATCACCCCTCGGGAAGTGGATTCACCACCTCTGTCTGACCTTAAACACTTTATCTTTTGACCTATATCATTCTCTGCCATAGCTTTGAAACTTTTGAACTTTTCTAAGGCTTCATGTTTTTCTCTTAAGAAAGAAACCCATATCATTCTAGAACAATCATCAATGAGCAACATAAAATACCTTTCACCTTGTAGAATTCTGTTTTTGGATAGACCACATAGATTAGTATGTATCAAATCTAGTACACCATTAGAGCTATACTGTTTTCTCTGAAAATAATTTCTTGTATTCTTTCCCATCTGACATTCCTTGCACATAGTGTTAATAGGCTTCACTAGCTTAGGAAGATCTATGACTACTTGAGTAGTGCTTATCTTGACAATGTTATCAAAGTTCACATGACACAACCTCCTATGCCATAACCAACTTACATCAATATGAGAAATTAGACAATTTTCACTAGCAGCACTCAAATGAAAGATATTACCTTTTGTCTTTGTACTTGAAGCAATCATATTTCAAGAACTTCCCCTTATTCTACATTTTCCATCCTTGAATTGTAGATTGTAACCCTTTTCTACCTTCTATCCAACACTCAACAAGCTATTATTTAATCCTTCTACATAAATAGCATCATTAGTATTGTTCTTACCACCAAAAAAAATAGTGCCTTTGCCACGAATCACACCAGAAGTGTTGTCTCCAAATCTTACAACACCACCATCATAGTCTTCCAAGCTTACAAATTTTATTTTGTCACTAGTCATATGATGTGAGCATCCACAATCAATTAACTACTCATCCTTTTCTTCAATTTTTGTTGCAACAACTTTCTCAATATTCACATTACTAGTAGATTTAGTGGACACCTGACCATTTTCTTTGATAGCAATAAATATCCATTCATCTTCATTTCCAATTTATTTATCAGATTCTTCATCAGTTACACCTTCTTCAACATAGTAGCATTTCCTTTGAAATCCAGTCTTCTCAGGTTTGTACTTTGAAACTCTTCCAGGACATCTAGATGCAAAATGACCTATTTTACAACAAAAATTTAATAGGTAACTTTCCTTTGTACTTACCATGACCTTTGGCTTCTCTTTTCACAATCAATGCTTCTAGTTCTTCTAATTATTTTTCATCTTCAATATTTTTCATTTCATCTTCATATTTGAATGTCCTTTTGGAACTCTCTCCAAGATTGCATCTTTTTTGGCTTTTTCTGGATACGGTAGCTTTGAATGTAGAGTCGATCTTAGGAGTAGATTCACAAAATTCACTTAACTCAAAGGCAACAAACTTTCCAATCAACATGTCTCTTGTAATATTTTTTACTATCCTGAGTTCATCAATAGCATGAGCTCTTATTTTCTAGGAGGGAGGCACAGATCTAAGTATCTTAGCCATATTTTCTTCTTCATCCAAGGTTCCACCAAGACATCTAATGCTCACCACCAGTTCATTTATCTTTTCAGAAAAAGAGAGGATGTTCTCATCTTCACTCATCTTCATGTCTTCCCACTTGCCTTTTAAACTTTGTAGCTTAGCACTTTTCATTACTGCATCTCATTCATACAATGTTTCCAACTTTTTCCAGATCTGATATCCAATCTTCAATCCTAACATATTTGTCAGCTTTGAATCTATCAAAGCACTCAACAAAGCTTCAATAGACTTGGTATTAGCTTCTTCTTTCCTGATCTCATCTTTAGAGGGCAGACGATTCTGAGCAATAGTATATGAATTTTGTGTGATCATCCAGAAACATTCTCCAATGCACTTCAAATGATGCTCCATTATGGCTTTCCATAAAGAGTAGTTTGTACCATCGAATCTAGGACTATCCTTCTTGTATGATGTCATCTCGGATCACGTCAAGCTGTTAGGATTCTTCAAAGGAACTATCTTTGATACCAATTATTCAAAAAACAAGGATAGACAACTAAGAGGGGGGAGGTGAATCAGTTGTTTCCCAAAATCAAACTCATTCAACATTAAACAACCTTAAATCTTAGATCTGATAATTAAAAGTACAAGCATAGATCAATAACACATCAGAGACACATGAACACCAAGATTTTATATGTGGAAACCTTGTTAGGGAAAAACCACGGTGGATGTTAGTCCACAAGATTATACCCTGTTAGAAGTATATTGAAGAATAAAAGAGGAATTCACTTGCATTCAGGCACATGACCTAGAGAACACTGCTCAAAGGAAGGCTAAATGCCTTACATACAATAATCAGATTAAATCCATATGATGAAGTTGAACTGAGAAATTAGCTTCTACAAAAGCCTGATTATAGTTTCGATTAGGTACACAAAAACTTCTACACACTCTTCCACACTTTTCTCAATCTCTTTCACACTCTTCGCTGCTCTTGAATTATTTGATCTTTATTCGCACATGGAAATCACTTGTACACACTGAGCATTATATCTAAATGAGGAAAACAATCACTTATATATATCCGCTACACGAATTTAGATCCACTATTCAGTCGGCCACAAATAAAGAATAAATTATAACTGTCAGCCTCAATACATGAATAAATTTTAATGCACACCAACACTAATCAGAAAGAACATAGTGAGGACTTAAACAAACACCTTAGAACATTCCAAACAATAAAATACTAATCTTTATGGATTCGCAACACGCTACTACCATCATGTCGGCCAAGAACATGAAAAATCGAGCACACATCAAAAAAATCTCCGATCATGAACACTCTGATAAATTTGAACGTACAAAAAGGATAGATTATGATCTAGAATCATCCATGAACATCACAGATACATGCGCAACAACTGAAATCGCCATAATTTTATCCTCTTCATCTAAGAACACCTACTACAGTAACTGAATCACTGTAGGAACATAGATCTTCCTAACTTCCACAAATCTTGATGCAAACCTCTGAAACTTTCAAAAAAATACTAGAAAGCGTCAACAAAAAACCCTTTGATGCACGCCTTCAAATCTTCAACGTACAAAATTTTCCAACATTCTGACCTTCTCAACTTCATTGGTTGCTTGCAATATAATTTTTACAATTTTCTCACTGTTTGTGACATATACAATCTTTAAGCATCATCAATACTAATAGTGTTGACATCAATGACAACCACATGTCAAAAATGCAACCACAACATCCAACATAAGATATATCTTATATTTTTGGAAAGCTGACAATTTTCTCAATAAACCCTTTTCATTTCATCAAATTGAGATTAAAAAAATTCATTAGCCATTTTTTTGTCATATTGCCACTTTTTGGACCCCCATGATCCTGCACTCACCCTAATGCGAGAACTGTTAGATTTGAAAATATCAATGGTTAATGTTTTATTATTTATTAAATCACTTAAAGTCACGACTCATTTGGGTAAGCACAAACCTGTGTCACACTTTACAAAGGAATTGACCAACAACAAAAACAAAATTGAACTTCGACCACATAAAAGTGGTCTTTTTTATTTGAATTTCAAAATGATGTAAAATAATGAAATGTAGAGCTTTTGATGAATTTTATTCTTGTAATTTTTTAGATTGTTTTGAAAAAAAAACATTACTTTTTAATCAATTTAAGAACAAATTTTGGAATACTGAAAACTTAAGAAAAAAGTGACTTCACGGGCCGTCAAGAAATAATTGAAAAAAAATTCATTTCTCCCTAATTTATTTTCTCCAAATAGGTAACTTCAATATCTTGTGCATGGAAAAAAAACAAAATTTTGATGTATATTTTTCTCGTAATAACGTTTTAAAGTCAAAGTTATCAGAATTCAACAGTTTTCACAAGCCGTCAACTATTGTCATTTTTTTAACCATTTTTAAAAAAAACATATACCCTTTTGAAGAAGACTCTCTCCTCTTGTGTCCCATATATTTTTTTTTAAAAATTAATATGTTTTACTATTTTTTTTTAAATTTCTAATTAGCCTATTTTTAAACTTTAACAACCTACTTGCATTAATTTAAAAATAAAATATCTTAAAACTAATCAAAATATTAAAAATTACATATTTGGATTCACCACTCTGAGCTCTACAAAAGGATATTTTTCTTTTTTGTAGAAAAATCATTCTGATTGAAGAAATACTTAGTTGAATTTGAAAGTTTCATAAATTTTTGAAAAAACCTAAGTTGGTTACCAATTAAGATGCCACATAGACAATTTTGGTAGAAATGGTTTCTATAGAAAGGGTTTTTCCCAAAACCCTTTCTATAGAAACCTCGCACATTAAAAAAATCAATTTCAAATCCAATTCCAAAGCGAGAAAAGGAAAAAAATAATTTTTTGGGATTCGAGCGAAACTTATTTGGCCAAAACCCTATGTGCCACATATAGGCCATGTGGTTTTGGTCGAAACCTATTTGGCCAAAACTTTCCTGGTTGAAAATATTTCACTCGAAACTGTTTATTTGGGCAAAAGTGTGACACAACTATGTGCTTTTACCCCTTTTTTTTTAAATAACAAATTGTCACATCAAGTGGTGAATTAAATGTTCAAGTGTTGAGTATTTGATGTCTTCGTTCATTATATACTTCACCAACTTGATGTTATTCATATCATTTATAATATATATGGATTTTATGTCTTTCTTCTTTATTTTAAATTTAACTATGATATGGAATCTTCATGGCGTGTCATGCTACCCAATTTTTTTGGGAGAAAAGAAGTGACGATGCATACGACAAATGAAAGCTAGATAAGGTTTTTACAATTCCTTGTGTGTAGGTTGAGGATGCAATAAGAATAATTTTGGGTAGGGAATGGCTTAAGAACAAAACTTGTGCTTTATTTTTAGAGGTAGTTTCAGCTTTCTTGTCCAATTGCATGGAAATTTTGGTTGATAAATATTTGGTGAAGATGTTAGCAATGTATTATTTGTAGCCTTTCATTTACTTTATTTCTTCAATGTAGTTGGCACTGGAGCATTAAAATTTTGAAAGTGGGTTAGCGCATGTTGGTGGAATCTTCTATAAAGTGGAATTACATGCTTCTATAGAAAAATCTCTTGCCCTAGTTAATATCAAGTGTGGTATATTGTGTGATACAAAAAATGAATCATTAAAGAGTAAAATTTTGGAGGAGGGATTTGGGTGATTCCATTTTCTTCTCTATTGAACTACTTTTCTAGATCCGATTCACCTTCTTCTCAAACACCTGGTTCATGGCATCTACTATTATTATAGAGGTTTTTAGTAATGAATTGTGTCTATATTTTATTGTATAGCTCTTATAATATGTATTTTGTGACTAGGTTTTTGTCATGGTTAGTGGATTTTTGACCAAGGTGGCTATATAGTATGTACTTCAGTCTTCAACTACTTAAATTAAAATAATTTTCATGGCTCCATTCTTGTAAATATTTTTTGCCTTGTTCAATATAAAAATGTGGCTTTTAAAGTTAATAGTAATTATTAACATATATTTCTGATCATAAGTGAGTGAAATTTATTGTAACTTATTAGTGGACATTGATAATGATTAAGCTACAACAAGCCATATAGTTCTCTTTTTAATGCTTCGAAGTACTCTACCTACCATTTAATTCTCAATATTTTTATTGATTTTCACATATTTGCCAGATTGTCTAAGTTCATTGAAGAAAATGTGGTTGCATTAGCACAGATTAACACCATATGTACATCTGAAGAGAGATAAATGTTTGATTTGATCATATACTCTTGATCATAGGTGATAAATTTATTGTGACTTATTAGTGGACATTGATAATGATTAAGCTACAACAAGCCATTTAATTCTCTATTTTCAATGCCTCGAAGTATTGTACCTTTCATTTAATTATCAATATTTTTATAGATCTTCACATATCTGTTAGATAGTATTTCATTAAAAAATAAAGGAAATAAGGTTATGGTACTACGGATTAATGAAATATGTACTTGGGAAATCTTTAAAAGATTCAAAATTAAGTTGCTCTTCTAATTCGAAGCAAGTGAATTTTTTTATTTCATAACTTGATACTGGAAATGGTAGAAAGTATGGCATGTGGCACGTGCTTTCCTTTTATCGATTTCCATATTTTTATTGATTTTCGTATATCCACCGGATTGTCTTTCTTTGAAGAAAGTGTGGTTGTAGTACTATAGATTTATGTCATGTACATCCGAAGTGAGTGATTGGATTGTTTGATATTAAAAACTACACGATGTATTATAGATGATGATATCAATAATCTAGTGATCAACTGAAATAAGATTTGTAATGATTTCATATCATTTGAGTGGAAATTTTGATAGCTTGTCAGCTTGAGGTACAATTTGCATGTAGCTAGAGATAAATCAAAATAAACATTGAAAATGTAACTTAATTTACATGATTAAGTTGGTTACTTGGTTTGTGAGATTATACCTCACATGAATCATGAGTAAATATAGATCAAGCTTGTAGTAGTGGCCCATAAATAGGGATAGTGACTATGAGAACAACTAAAATCATTCATAATTTCGTAGAAGGCTAAAGGATTTACTATTGAGTGCAATGTTCTCAATTGTCATAAGGGTTTTCATTTTGTAAGGTTAATAAGGAAGAATATGATGTGGTATTATTGAAGATACACTAAATTCTCCCACCTCTAGTTATGTAGTTATAGAGTAAAAGACCAATTTCCTTGAAATTCAAAATGCGTAGAATTGGAAAGAAGTTAATCTAGTTCACCTAAATTCTAAGACAATTTTTGAACTAGGATGATGATCTCTGATGAAGATAAGTGCTTTCATAGAGAGTATAGCCACATAATTATTTTAATCTTGTTTACATTCAGAGGAGGTGACTTCTTATAATCAATTTTGACAAAGGCCCTCGAAGAGGAACTCTGGACTTTCAGACTCATTGTGTGTTATTTAGATGCATGGAAGCTGGATGTAGAAGGTGGTACCAAATTTACCACCCCTCATCTTCTACATGAATCTAGTTCTCAAACAAGATAGGCACATTTTGTATCTTTACAACTCCCATTTCCCCAGCATGGTAGGAAATTCCTATGGATTCTCAAAGTCACTTGTTTTATGATATGGTTTGGATCCCGTAGTTGCCACTACTAGCTTGGAATTAATTATTTATATTTGGGGTGTTTTTGTGCATCAAATTGAGCATATTATAAATGTAGAACCATATTCGAGATCCCAAGATCCAAACCATGGTCGACAAGTCTCGTGGTTTGAGAATATGGTTTGTATTGTCACCAGCAAAAGAAGCGGCCTATAACCCAACAACTTGGAATCAATTGTGTCTAATGTAAACTGACATGTGTCATTTATACAAAACAAGAGATTGCATACTCTACTCATCTTTAAAAATATATGTAATAATGTAACATTATAATTTAGTGCTAAAAAAATAAATGGTTGTGTTATTATTCAATATTCATTTACAATAAAGAATTATTTTGTGTTTACAATGTTTAATCAAACTATACATGTAATGTAAATGGAATAAAATATTTAATAAACTTAAGAAAATTATATTTTTTTCCTTTATGAGATTAAGAATTATCTACTTATGAAATATTTACATGCAGCTTTAAAAAATATAGCAATACAAATGAAAAATAAAGTTACCATCAAATTGACAAAAAACACTAAAAACACTAAAAGTTGTCACTCTTGCTAGGGTTTTCTGAAATATTATTTATTTCTAATTTGTCATTGAATTTCTCCCCTGGTTTGCAGTATCATTAGACATTTTATTAAGTCCTTTTCAATGTTAAGGTACTAGCCCCTTGGCCTTGATGTCAATCAATTTATTGATTTTAAAGGGATTTTTTGAGTCAACAAAATGCTTCAAGTAGATTTATATGTGACTCACAGAATCGTGGAATGGACACATGGACTCATATCAATGACTCCATTGGGATTGTGTATCCTAGCATCACTAAAATATAAAACAACTTTAAAATACATGTTTAAAACAACTTTAAAACACATGTCTAAAATAACTTTAAAACACATGTTTATTGTTTATATCATAAATTACTCAACTGTTCGATGAAAATTTGATGGATGGATATAGTTTCATTCCAAAATGAAATGCATAGAGTGCTAGGCTTGCAAACTCAAACCTTTGAATTCACTCTATAACCGTTGATTTACAAAGATCAACAATTGAGAATTTGTTTAAGAATTTATTTGTAAGTGTCATTACAAAAATGTAATGTACTAATTATGTAGTTTGACAACAACATGTTGACGTTTCATTCACTTTAATATTTGACAAAATAAGTGAACTTTCTACTGCTAAGTGATTTTATTTTTAAGTGAGAGTTAGTACATAGGGAGATTTCAGATTGTTCATTATAGTGCACCAGGGAGATTCTGGGTTCCAACAAAGCTAGTCCACACCTATTAGTATTAATCTTTTCAAGAATCAAATTTGGGTAAGTGAAAAACAAAATTCCTAATTCATCATTTCTTAAAATCTTATTTTGTCAAACTTTGGAGTTTGGGTTTAGGGTTGAGAGAATTAAGAAAAATTAAGGACTAAGAGGGAATTCAAAATTTCACATTGTATGAGCATGTCTACCACCACTAGTAGACCAAATAAATTTTTTGGGAAAGGAAGAGAAAAGTTGGATAAAAAAATACATTATGTTGGTTTTCTTAAAACCCCAGGTTTCACTGATCAATACCATGATATTTATGATCCTGAAATCTATGGTAGGCTTACCTCAAAACTTAGATTTTCATCTGAGAATAAGGCTCCAAACCAAATGCAAGTTAATAGTTTTAGTGCACCATGTGTAAGTGGATTAGGGTGCCTGATGTTACATGAGGTTTTCCCTTGCCTAAAATTTATCATGGTTTGTGCCCACAATTATGATGATAACAAAAGAGTAATTATCAATAAAGATAGGAAAAAAGAATTGTTATCCATTAATGTATAAGAACTTGTAAAATTGTTGGGGTTTACAATTGAATAATTTGGAAGCATCCACATTGACATGTCCACATTGACCTAGAAAAGCTTGCTAGTGATTATGAAGCAATGGATGAAAGGGAGAATTCTTTTTTCCTAAATAAAATAGTTTTGGATAACATGAAGTTAGAAATAAATTGAAAGGTAATCATAAGCCTCCTTATGATTTTTATAATTTTAGACCATGGGTTTAGGATACTATTTCCATGCTAGAATTTTGCCTCAGACTAGATAGAAATTGGGAAGTAGGTGCAAGCCTCCTTGAAATGGTATATAATATCCATTACATGTTGCTCCACCTCAAGTTGTCAAATATAAATTTATTGAGCACATTGTAGAATTCATCCATGAATAATTTTTAATGATTAAAGGAGGTCCACACTCAAAGTCCACTAAGACATTTAGGTTCACAACCTAATTGTGTTTTTTTTCTCTATTCAAATTTAGTGGAATGTTTCAAACCAACAAGCTTCCAATTTAACCCTATAAAAATGTTGGTGAAAATAAAATGGATCCAATATAGGATTGGACCAATAAGATAAGGATGCATGATTCTCGAAGGAACTACAATAATTTTGTAGGCCACTTTTTGGCTCCATTGCATCAAGCAATTAAAAGTACTCCAATGGCTATATTGCTTATGTCATGTAGAAATCACATTCAACTAGGAAAATAAATAGAATTGGTTGATTGGTACTTAATGGAAGAATATACTATGCTAAGATTTTATGGATTAGGAGTAGAGCCATACAAACTTCCAATACATGTGACATAAAGGTTTTTTTCATTGGAATATGTAAGGAAGATGTAGAGCACTGATGAACTACACTTTTTCAATTAGTAGAAGACCTTGTTTCCTCCTTTACCTTTTTCATGTGGAGGGTTCACATTTGAGAGAAAACCATTTAAGGTGGTATATGATCTTTTGAATTTTTTAAATTTTTATGTTATCTGTCACTGGTAGTTTGATCTATGTGACACCATTAAATCAAATATTTTGGTCAATAGGAATGTTGATAGTAGAATTCAACTTCAAAGTAAAACCTTTTTTGAAAACTTGAGAAACAAGGATTCTTGGAATGAGGTCAAAATAGCAATGGAGGAAAGTGTTGTTGAGGAAGGTATTTCTTTTAAATAATTGGGTATGTGTAGGATAATGATGGGACAAAAAGTGACAATATGTAAGTGATATGATGGCCCATGTGGCTGACGACAATTTTTTACCCAAAATTGATGAAACGAAAAGGGTTTTTAAAGGAGATTCTCAGCTTTCCACCAATATAAATTATGTTTTACTTTAAATTTAATAAATAATTATTATTCATTTTCTATTTGAATTACGAGTAAAGTCTTGATTGATAGGTTGATTGAAAAACATCTATAGCTTTCAAATGGTATCACATTTTTGAATCTAAAACATGTGGACCACATTCTCTACTCCACATACTATAGGATTAAAAAAAATAAAAAAATTGAATTTTTGACCAAGTTAAGGTGGTCAGACATACGAGCTTTTATATTTTTTAAAAGTTGTAATAAAATAATCATAATTAATTATTTACTTGGAAAAAAATGCAAAAAAATATGCATCACATTGGGACATGAGTGCTCTACTTATATCTAAAATCTTTTAAAAAAATATTATCATTTTATTTTGGTTAGGGTGGTCAGACAAACAACTACTTCTTATTTTTTCCCTAAAATTTAAGTACTACTGCATTGAATTTTCAAATTTTCACCAAATAGATTTTTTTTTTTTTTAAACCTAGTATTTTAGAAACTACATTCAATTATATATAGATTCTATTCTTACATATTTTTGAAATAATATAGATAACTTACTCAAATTTTTACGTCAAGTTTCCTAACTCTAATTTTCTATATTTTCATCGCCACTTAAGGGCCTATGTTTTCCATGATGATCCTGCACATACTCAATTATCTATAGAAATTCTAGCATTGCACCAAAATAAAATCAAGAGGTACAACATATTTTCATGAAAAAAGTGTTAAACCATCTAATAGAGTAAACATCTCGGATTCTCTACATAAGGAAGTTATAGATAAAATGGGAAACAATAAAAAATTACTATCTTTTGGTCTATGAGGAAGGAGCTAGGTGAACCAAGAACTCTTGTAGAATTTGGAGATAATGAAGAAGATCACGAGTTTAGAAAATTTTGGAATATAGAGCATCCCAATGAATGTGAAGATCAATAAATTGATGATGAATCTAATTATGATAGGGAAGAAAAAATCTATGTCAAAGCTGGTTAAGTGAGGCCACAAAATAAGCATATACTTTAGGAGCATCCATAGCCAAAAAATGGGTTATGAAGGTGGTTCTTTGGGGTCCCAAGGATAAGGCCCTTGGACAATAACAAATGTAGACCACAAAAAGCTAGTTGATAAATCTAGCCTTGGAGCTGATAAAGTAGACCAAGGGCATACAAGTATAGATAAAACAATTCATTTTGTTAGAGCTTCAAAGCCTAATTTAAATGGTCAGATACAATCACAACTAGGACATTTCCATGGTGGATAACCTAGTGCAACTAGCACTTCTACTAGTGGCGATGGTATGGGTAGTAGTACTAGTAGTGTTCAACATGTGCTATAATAAAAAAATACACACAAGAGGACAACAATACAAGATACCACACAAACACCACATGATCAAGGCATATAGAAGAGGGAAAGGATTTTGACAAGTCCAAGTCACACTACCATTTCCACCACAAAGGAGTTATTTCCAATCACTCCCCCAGGTAGTGTGGTTGCAAAAATATTAGCAACTGATGTAACTTAAGAGCCTACAAAAACCATACTATTACCCACATTTGACACAAATAAAGATATCATGGTGTGCAAATTTGTTGTTCCCACAAATTAAAATAAACTACCAAATTAGATGGATCGATCTGAATTTCAGGTGAGTAGTTTCCAATTGGATTTTTTTGGATTAAAAAATACTAACAAAATTAATGTACCAAAGAAGAACAATGAATTGGTGTACACATCATTGCTAAAGAAAGAGAGATAGAGATAGAAAAATGTTGCAGACTCAAATAGAAAAGTTACAAGAAGACCTAGAAAATGAGAAAGCAAAGAGGAAAGTAGAAGATAACAAGAGTAATGAATTAGAGAAAAGAATAAAAATATTTGCCTCTACATCAACAAGAAGAGAGGATAAACAAACAGATGTGGAATTGAATGGACTAAAGCAAAGGTTAGATGAGAGAAAAAAAATATGATGAGGAAAAATCCACTTTAGAAAAATTAAGACAAAGCATTGGGAAAGAAAATGAACAATGGGAACAAAAATTGGAGAAAGAGAAAAAAAGTTAAATATTGGCTACAGAGTTGATGGAAGCAAAAAATGAAATAAACTATTGTCAAAATAAGTTAACTGCATTTTGTTGAGAAATAATGATGCATATGAAACAAAAGATATAAGAGGGAATAATGTAGAGAATTGATCATTTGTGTGAATTATTTCAGATTATTGATGCTATGAGACTACATTGTAAGAAGCTCAACAAATATTTAATGGACAACAAAAATGTGGCTGCATCAGAGAAATCTACAAATCAAGTTCAACAGACAATCTATAAATCTAGTGACAATGAATTTAAATCAAAAGGGATTAATAATCTGATTGAAACCTCAAAGAAGGTGTCATCTATCATTGAAAAGTGTTTGAGAATGTGTGAAACAACAAAATTTGTGAATCTGGCTACAACAAAGATGAAGAAGTTGGATGAAAGGGTATGGAAAATGACAAAGCTTCATTTGCTAGAGGCTTTTGACACAAATGAGCGATTCATCGAAAATGATGGTTTCAGAAAGAATATGGAGGGTGCAAGGAAGATTGATTTGGACCAATTTCCTCGTAACCTAGATGAGGAAAACTATTTTGATTTCATCAAACCACTAATAACCTTGAATTTAACTTTGGCTGAAACATTCAAGTCAAGATCCAAATTCAATCATACATTGTTAAAAAAAATTCAAGTGAGATAAAATCAGTTGGAACTGTAATAAAGGGGGACCAACCTCTGCAAGGCCCCGGTCACAAAAGGCCAAGAGCGAAAAGGTTTCCCTAACTTACCTCAGTCTCAAGGAAGATTAGGATAGGAGGGATGATAATGATGAGGACTATGTGTCCTTCGATCACTCTGCAATCCCAATATTTGAAGGGAGACTAGATGATTCAATTCTTAAGGTCAACTATGCATCCAAGGTAATCTCTGTTAAAGGACAAAAGTGTGATTTTGGGATGATAGTGTGGCGTAGTGGCGTCTCACATGCACACTGGAATTTGTATGTCCAGAAAACCAGAGAGATGAGGTTTAATCCTCAAGAAAGGACTGCTATTCTAGTTTAGAGGTTCCTTGAACAACAAAATGAGATTAAGAGGAATGAAAAATAAAGATGAATGTGAGAAAATAAATATATTACCGTAAGGGTGATGAAGACGATTTTGCACAACAGTCTTCTCGCCAGCTTAATTCAAGATCTCTCCACCTGCACACAACAAAGAGGGAAGATGTTGGGGTTGTTTAGGGGCATGCCTCAGTCAAACCACCATTTTGGTGTTTCCTTCTCCATGGACATCCAAGTTTGCAACGATAGAAATAAAGATAAAGAATGGAATACAAGCTACGTAAACAAAAGACACCAAAAAAAATACGTGCTTACTCAACCAAAGATAATAGAAGAGATAAGATGATCTTACCACCTCCATCCAAAGATCTCAAGGTTTGTGGAGGAGAAAATGAGAGGAACTTAAGCCTCTATTGCAATGGTGTTTTCCATGTGCTTGCACTATCGAAATGATGGAGTGGTGGGTTGTTGTTATGGAGTGTAAAGTGCTACTACAAAGCTTGTGAATTATTTAAAGAGTGGAGAAAATGTGAAGAGATGAACTCAAGATATTGCAAAGCTCCTCGAATGAATGAGAGAGTGAAAAATATGAAGGAAAGGATGAAAAATGGCAATATTTGGGTCGGCCAACCGAAGCGAGCTGTTACACTTCGACTTTCAATAGGAAGTGTAATGTCTTTGTAGAATATAGTCATGGGAATCTACTAGGGCTGTAAGTGTGTCATGCGGATGTCTACGTATCACATGGGCATCCCCGACAGAAATGCCTCCACTGAAACACAAACCAGGTGCCAAGTGGAGTGTGAGCAGTGGGCTTAAGTGGAATTAAGTCTCTGCCTTAGGTCTTCTAAAGTGTAAGGGGGTAAAGGGGAATTTTTGTTAGGGGTGCAAATTCACTCCTATAAATTTTTCCCCCACTTTAGTGAGCATGAGTACTAATGAGTTCTTTGGTAAAGTAGAGTAGTAAGAGTAACAAGATAAGAGATGTATACCTAAACCGATGATGAAGTAGAGCATAGTCTAGGAAACTCGAAAGTGCAGGAGAGGACTTCATAGCTTTGCAGAACTATGAAGCTGAAGCCCCTGATAGGCTCATGGTCCTTCAAAGGGGGTATCCTTCAAGAACTCTCACATGAAGGAAATTGGGAAGAGCACCTTACAGACCCACAAACCTCCAAGGAAGGTATCCCCCAAGAACTCTCACATGAGCGAGACCAAGAAATGGGGACTCCATAGAGTCAGAGAGGGCAACATGTTTACCTGTAGATAGAACATGTTAGGTAGCGACCATGCAGGCCAGTGTATAGACAATCACACAAACCATCGCTAAGTTGCAAGACTTTCAAAGGGCTCCCTCGGGAACCCTTCAAAAGGAAGGAGGGTCAACTCAAGGGACGCATTGTCTAAAAAGTAAAGTCTAGTCAGGCTGCCCCCAAGCTAGACGTAAGGATGCAAAGTAGGCCTAGTCAAGCTACCCATGGACTGGATGCAAAGAAGTGAAACCGGTCTAGTTGGGCTGCCCCCAAGCTAGACGTAAGGATGCAAAGTAGGCCTAGTCGAGCTACCCACGGACTAGATGCAAAGAAGTGAAACCGGTCTAGTTGGGCTGCCCTCGAGCTAGATGTAAGGATGCAAAGTAGGCCTAGTTGAGCTTCCCATGGACTAGATGTGAAGAAGTGAAACCGGTCTAGTTGGGCTACCCCCAAGCTAGATGTGAATATGTGAAACTGGTCTAGCTGGACCACTCCCGAGCTAGACACCATAGAACTTGTTGAAAGCTTTCAAAGGGGTCCCTTGGGAACTCGGTGTGAAAAGGACAGGTCCACTCAGGGGACACATTGTTCAAAATCTATTGTCTTCTTTTTTGAATCGATTCATCATCAAGGAATCCTTTCGAAAGATGTTCAATTCATCAAGGAATTTGAAAGGAAGGAGATTTTCCCATGCAAGGTGAAGACTAAGACCATTCCTGCTTCAGAGGGGGGTTTCCAAGTCCTTTCTTTATGAACCCATGATAAAGGAAACATGTTCTGTTAGGGTTTCAAGTTGAGAATGCAATTCTAAAGAAGTGTGTGAAGGGTCTTTGAGAAAATATTTGTTTGGTAACAAATGTGTTTTCTAAAGATCATGTAATGTAGAAGTAATGTTGCCACACATGAAAGGGAAAACTCAAGAAAAGAAGAGAGAAAAATAAGGATAAATGAAAGGAAAAAATAACACAAAAAAAGGGCACAGGGGGATCTAGTTGTTTGGGGTCAGATATACCTTCATTTATATATGTAATAGGTAACTATAGTGCAAGGTGAATGATCATCAATCCCCTAACTAAAACAGGAAAAACGTACGGAAGATAAAGTAAAATAAAAAATCGGGTCAACATGGAAGGAGGCCTAAATGCTCTCAATGCTTTGCATCATCCCCAATTTACCAAAATTCAATCATAAACATGGAAGAATAGAGATACATATAAAGGAAGGTTTACAAAACAAACACCGTGCCTATATCCAAGCACTAACAGGGGTGACGAGGGTCATCAAAGCACATATAACATGATTATAGGGGAGCATGTCACGACACACACACACATCTAATCTAAAGATCAAGAAGAGGGTCTCCCCCTAACATTGGTCGACCAAGAGATTGTCAGCTTCCCACTCTAGATCATTATAGGGGGAAGGATGATGAGCCTACAATGATGTAATTTTAAGGGGAGGAGATTTTGATCCTCCCACAACAAGGGCCAAGGCAGAGGGACCAGTGAGGTCTTCATCGCTCAACTCTTGTGGGTCTAAAGTCAACAACTTTGTGAAGATCACTGATAAGGTCAGAACTTCATCCATCAAGTTGAACATACACTTAATGGGAGTGCCATGGTTTACTTCGATGGACGAAGGCGTTCACACTCGAGGTTCACCGCTAGGCTCACTGAGAGACTCGAGAGTGGTGACAAACTCAGGGGAGGCTAGAACTAGTTCCGTCACTAGGACAAAACAAGTCAGCGCGAGGCCACCTTTCAGAGGAAGTGGGCTGTTCTTATGTCCTCCATTGCTAGAGGGACCACACTCTACCTTCTTCTTCATCAGATGAGGTGAAATCCCCATAGATGAAGCAAGGAGGGTTGAAGGAGATGAGGAAATAACTACAACGGATATGACCAAAGTATTAACCATATCCATAGGCTTCAAGAAAGGCAAGACATTTGTAATGGAAGTCAATAGGGGTAGTTTTGTAGAAGGATTGATAAACACTTTCACCTTTCCAGGCACATGTGCACTCACAACGAAAGCTAGAAGAGATTCAAAGCTAGTTAGATCAAAGGTAGAAGAGGGGAGAGAGGAGAAAATAGCAAGAGGTTTTGTCTTCTCCTCCTCCTTCTTCTGTGAGGAGGATTTCTCATCCAAGAGAGTCTTTCGCCACCGCTTAAGCTTGCACGCAAGGCAGTTTCTATGACTCTTCGATCCAGAAGTCAGAGCTTGCAAAGGGATGAAAGGATTTTGCTTAGCCATGGGAGTGTCCTCCATGGTTGTTTCCAGTAGAAGGATAGACTCCTGAATGGGAGAAGAAGGATTAGGTTCAAAAATAGCAAGAGGAATCGACCCCACCACCTTAGAGGTGGACCCCCTTTGTTTCAAGAGAACAGGAAGAGGTCGAGGGGAAAATTCTCTTTGTGAGCCTTTCTTTCTACCATACAGATAGTACCAGGGTCTTGGGGACCCATTAGGGAGATTTGATATCCTAATCTTGGGCTTCTTCCAAGAAGGAATCATTGGACTTAGTGGGTATAACTTGAGCTTGTTCATCCAATACTCTTCCCAAGAAAGAGGAGTCAATGAGTCAGCCTAAGAGGGAGCAAGCTTATACTTTCCTTTTTAGGAGGAGGAGGCAGCTGGCTGCTTAGCTATAGGAAGGGTCAACTTCAATTGTGCCTCACCTTCAGTGTTATACCTCACATAGTTCTTGTAAATTAGTTCCATTCTTTGTGGGAGAAGACTGATTGGAGTGGGCCAAAATGATGCAATGAATATCCCCAGGGGATACCACCGACTGATATCTAGTATCATGCACCATGTTCCTGACACCCTCATGGGAAAACTTGAGGCATTTATGGATTACGGAGGCAATCCCATTCATGGAAGCCAACCAAGGTATGCCTAGCTTCCCTCTAAACATGTCTGACCTGGGAATAACATTGAAGACCATGTCAATGTTCCTGGGTCCAACCAAGATGGACAATGTTATCAATCTGTAAGGTTTAAGAGAGAGTCCATCATGTGTACGGATGATGGATTTGTTTCTCATAATCCTCTCTTTGTAGAGAGTTTAAGAGTAATGTCTCCTTTGTGATGAAATTCACTCTACTCATGGGGTCAACTAAGACCCCTATCACAATTTCACGAATGAGGTGAGTGGGAATATATAGTGGAGAAGATTTACCATTTGCTGGCACATCTTGAGAAGTGAATGTTACATCCAGTGATTCGGTCACAATACGAGGAGATGGAGTAACAGTAACCATGTTAACATATGCCTCGAGGCAAGAAATAGAATCAAAGGGATCGATAATTATATTAGAAAAATGTGATGGAAACAGATTTGTGTATATCTACAAGTCACTATTAGCTTTCACCATTGACTTGTTCATCTTTTTTTTACCCCATCAAGATGGATAGTACTATCCAAGAGATGATCTTGTATCTCATGAAGCAGGTGCATGCAACGTTCGGTATTGTGTCTGTTAACTTGATGGTACTAAAAATATGTTTTTTCTTCATACTGGTTAGGATATGGTTCCCTAACTGGTTTATGGGGTGGCAGGGTAAGGATCCTATCTTTCACCAACTTTTTCAAGATGGAAGAATAAGATTTTGAAAGCTTCATAAAATTTTGGTCACGTCTAAGGCCATTGTTATCCACAATAGCTACTACATTCACAACAGCTTTACCTCTTCCAGAAATTGATACTTCAAATCTCCCTTTAGAACAGGAGTGCAAGGGAGTACCCACAAACTGACCCACCAATTGTTGGTACTCTTGTAAAGCTGCACACAAATGTGCAAAATAAGGATACTTCATGTGGGTAAACTTCTCTTGCCAAGGCCTTCGTAATTTCCCTATAAAGACCTTATGTACATCAAAGTTGGGTAACAGATACAAGATATATGAAAAGAGTGCTCGGTATCACACTATAAAGTCTGTAATATTCTCATTGCCCCCTTGTTTGCACCAAACAAGGTTAGAGAAGGTCATTTTTGGTCTGATATTGGCTTGGAACAATCGCAAGAAATGGTTTACAAGCTGATCGAACATGAAGATGAAATTATCGAGCAAAGAACAATACCAGTCCAATGCTATATATTTGAGGGATCAGGGAAATATTTTAGCGATAAACATGTCATGATGGAAGAAATTTGTGCACAAGGCGTTAAATGTGTACACGTGTGTCTGCGGGTCACCTTTACCATTGTATTTTTTGAATTTTGGAATCTCCATCCCTTGTAGGAAGGGAGTGTTTAGGATCACCACTGACAATGGGCTATGTCAGAAAAATGGTTGAAAAATAGGCTGGGTCAAGGCCTAGGAAAGGTTCACCAATTGATTCTGCATCTTCCTCATATTCTGAAGAAGGGTGTTTAGAATAGGGTCAATAGAAGACATAGGACCATTGGAACCACCACTAGAGCCACCACCTAGAATGCCACCATGACTACCACCAGAGGCACCACCAATGCCACTGCTACCAATGTGATCTCCATCAGAGTCATCGCCGCTTCCAAGGCCACTACCATGACCTCCACTAGAACCACTTCTGCCAAGGCCGCCTCTACTTCCAAAGTTTCCACCACTAAAGCCTCCACCATCGGAGGCAACAAAAGGGGAGAATAAAAAACCTAAAGGGTTTATGTTTACTTTGCTAGTTTTAGAGTTGTCAGAAGCAAAAAACACACTAACAGAAGGGATGATGTCAACCATGTATACAGATGTAGGAGGCATCAAAATTTCCAGTTGTCTGTCATGTAATCCAAAGTGGCCACCTCATACCATGTGACTATGGTTTAAAGGGGCACATGCCTCAACCAAACCAATGAGACTAGCCAGGAGTTCTATGCCTGCCCGATCTTTACCGACCATGTATTTTATTTCACTCATCACTCTAGCAGCCCTAGCCAGTTTCAGGTTTCCTTCCAAGTGGTTTTTTAACACACCCAACCCTTTACTAAGGCTAATGATGTATTCAAAAGGGATATGGATGGAATCATGTTCATATATAGATGAGAAGGTTGGTGATCCAGGAGGAGTAGGGATGTGATCAGTTTCATCAAGGAATCTAGATTCGCCTCACAATACATGCTCCTGCATGGACAAGCCAATCATAGAACTAGAGAAAAGGCCAGAAGTGAAACTAGAAGATACCTTTATCTTCTCCATCAGAAGGTGTCATATAATTCTCCTAAAAATATGCTTAGAGGTCCTAGATTGGGTTGTGAAGCTCATAAACTTTCACAACACACAAGGGTACCATGACCAGCAGGTATAAGAGAAAAATCTCATAATATCGATGAATAGGTAGATGTTGGTTCATGTCGGGTTAACCAAAAATGTAAGAGATGGGGACCAACCACTACAAAGCCCCAGGTCATGAATGGCCAAGAGCGGAAAGGCTGTGCTAACTTACCTCAGTTTCAAGGAATATTAAGATAGGAGGGATGAGAATGATGAGGACTATGTGTGCTTTGACCACTCTACAATCCTGAGAGTTGATGGTAGACTAGATGAATCGATTCTTAAGGTCAACTCTACGTCTTAGGTAGCTCTCTGTCAGAGGACATAAGTGCGGTTCTAGGATGACAGTACGAAATGCTAGCATCTGTATGGCCAGAAAACTAGAGAGATGAGGTTTAATCCTCAAGAAAGGACTGCTAGCCTAGTGTAGAGGTTTCTTCAACAACAAAATGATATTAAGAGGAATGAAACATAAAGATGAATGTGATAAAATAAATATACTACCATAAGGGTAACGAAGATTATACTTCACAATAGTCTTCCGACCAGCTTGCTTCAAGATCTCTCAACCTGCACACAACAAAGAGGGAAGATGTTTGGGTTGTTTAGGGGCCTGCCTCAGTCAGATCCTTTTTTGGTGTTTCCACCTCCATGGACAGCCAAGTTTTCAATGATAGAAATAAAGATAAAGAAGAGAATACAAGCTACATAAAAAAAAGACACTATAACTATGGATTTTCCTTGCAATATTAGATGTTAACAACACACATGCATATTATATCAAATCCACAGTAAACAATGAAATACATAGGAAATAAATAAAGAAGAAAGATGAAACAAGATCACCTAGTCCTTCATCCTCTATGACTGACTTCCATTCTACCTTCTACCTTGCTGAAATGTGAAGTGTGCCCTCAGATTTTGATGAGCAACTCTATACTATAGACTAGGCCTAAGAAAAGTGTTGAAGGATTTCTTAGAAAGACTATGCAAGAGAAACTAAATCCTACATGCAATATTAAACCCTAAAAAATACAATGTTAGACAAAAATAATGAAGTGAAGTGAAGAATAAGAAGTTTAGATATAAAATTAAGAGATTCAAGATGTTGAAAATGAGGAAAAAATTGGCATTCTATAGAAAATGCAATTTTGGATGGATGGATGAGATTAAAGATTGAGAAATACCCTAGAATCAATGGTCAAGATTCAAAAATGGAAACTCTCAATTAGGATTAGGGTAATATTTCAAAATGAGTGGACAAGATTTAGTTTAAGAAATTAAATCAAGGAATGAGAATAGGTGTGACAATGAGATGAGAACTAGCAAGTGGAAAAGCATGAGTTAGAAAATCAAGTCATTTTAGAAATAACTTACTTTGTGGAGAGAAATGCTATTTTGAAATTAATATTTTAAATTAATTCCAAAATGGTGAATTCATGTGACATTCACTAATAATAATTTAAAATTATTTACTTGGAAAGAGGGAAATTTCCAATTTAAATAAAATGTTTTTATTCAAATTTAGAAAGAAAATCAATAAGACAATTTAATAATTAAAATTATTCAATTGTGGAGGAGAATTAAAAAGTGGGTAATTTTAAATAAATGATTTTATTTAAAATTAGAAAGAAAGTTGGAGAGGATAATAATTAAATAAATAATAGGAACTTATTTAATTATGAGCAGACATAAATAATTAATGACGTATTAAATAAATATTTTTATTTATTTAAATAATCAGGAGGAAGTAATGGACTAATAATAATTAAATAAATATAAGAATTTATTTAATTATAGAGTGACATAAGCAATTAGCAACGTATTTAAATAATAAATGTAATTTATTTATTTAAATAGCCAAGAGGAAAAAAAGATGTGAATTAATTAAATAATTAAGAATTATTTAATTAATAGTTGGCATTGAACTATAGGACATAATTAAATATTTTACTTATGTTGAGACGAAGCATGATATAGAAAAATGTGGTTTGTAGGTCTAGGCCATTTTTATGTGTTTACATTTTCCCCTCTTTGTCATAATGCTACTTGTTGCATTGTGGGAAAGAAATAAGTAAAAAATATGCCCCAATGCAAAATAGGCTGAGGAAGAATGACAGGAGGGTTGCGGTATGCCCCCTTGAGAGGACAGTTAGGTTTAGAAGGCACGAGTGTGCTCACAAAATGGATGAGAAGACTAGAGAATGAAGGAATAGAAGAAACGTTAGCATGGAAGACATGGATGTTAGTGTGTAGAAGGAAATGCAAGTTAGTGCAGAAAAAGAAATGCATGTTAGAATCCTTCAATATTTTCCAAGGTACTAATAGTTTTTGCTTGAATCATCATTAACTGGTAAAAATGACACAAATGGACAAAAACCTCCAAGGTATGACATACACCAAGGTGTGCAAGGTCATCCACTTGCAATACAGACAGTCACAAACAAGGAATGTCCTAAATCATACTAGAGGCCAATTTTCCCCAGTCTTTTGTCAAGACAATCCACAGACAGTAATCAAAGAAAACAAAATAGGTCACGAGACATCATCAGACCTCTAAATCCTTCATGGGACATCCTCAAGGTAGTTAGTAACATGACCAAAAGACAACTCAATGCAAAGATAAGACAAAATTGCCAAAACTTAACAACCACTTACTTGTATTGCCAATGTTTATTTGTCGAAGATTAATTATTTGATAGTTTGACAGTGCCTAAGGTCAAGAAGGACACATCCTGGAAAGGTAAATGACATTTTTGATGAGGTCCAAGTCCAAGAAGGACACATCTTGAAGAGGACCAAAAAGTGACGAGATTGACATTTTGACTAGCGTTTTGGCAAGTTGACTGGTTTTGACTATTTGATTGATTGACTTATGTTGTCTGATTTTGACCAATGTTGGTGCTAATGCTTTCGAATGACTGCCTTGTGTCAAGTGTGACTATGTCTACTTTATTTGACTAATGCGACCATGTTTGACTAATGATTTTTATTTTTAAAAACCTAAAAGGACTAACTAATGTCTTGGGGACTCATCGACTGATGGCCATGCCCACATAGCAAATGCACAAAGACAATGTAGCTCGAACTAGGATGAAGATTGACTGATGTGACAAACTTGACAAGATGTGACTGACTTTGACTCTTTTTTGGGATTTTGACATTGATTTGGATGTTTCTGTGTTTTTCTTCAAGACATTTTTCAATTTTTAGGTCTTTCTTCAAGACTTTTTGCAAAGTTTAGGACTTCTTTCAGGACTTTTTTTATTTTTATGACATTTTGATGTTTTTTGAAAATTGTGACAAAATTCATGTGAATGATTCCGATGCACATGAATCCAAGGACAACCACGATTTTACTACTATTCAAGCTGAATACCAACGAACAAGTGACAATGACAATGACAATGTTGTTTGACGTGGGAAGGACACATCTTGAAACAATGTGAAGATGATAATGATGGGACAAGAGAATCAAGGTTTGTAGAAGGGCTAGGAACAAAGCCAAGGAATGTTTTGGATAATGTGCTAGGTTGCCATATTGTTGCATTTGGAATGACTTGGTGAGGACTAGATGGGATGACGAGGGATCTTTAGACTATTGACAAGGAAGACCAAGATGGGTGATAGGTATAAAAGGACAATGGATGGATTTGGCAAAAGATAGGATACATGGATGGCTTAGACTAGGAGAATTATCAAATGGTCTCCAAGGAAGATTTCACATAGTGAAAAGGAGGCTATGAAGGTAATGACATGATATTAAATGAATAAGGTATGACCAAAAGATAGACATGTCAAGATTTTTACCAAAGCATGATTTGTGTTTGTATTGTAGTCCTTATCAAAAGTGGGTGAGAAAATAGATGGAAATGATAGGGCTTGGATGGATAAATGGAAATTTCATAGGAAATGTCATGTGAAGGGCATGGGAGATGAGACGACTTTCCCCCAAGTGTAATGGTCCACATAGATGATTTATTCTACACATGATGCCTGTTTGCCAGGTTTTCATCATGGTACTTATCCAAAGTGCCATAAGAATGGTTTTCACTATTGGACAGAAAATTTCTCTTTACTAATTTTGTCATTTTTTTTTTTAATTTTTTTGGTGTCACCAAGATGCCTATTTGCTAGGTTTTCATCAAGGTGACGATTTTTCTATTTTTCAATTTTTTTCGTATTTTTGCATTTTTTTGAATATCCTTGATGCTTTAGATGACCACTGATTGTGTTGAAGCCTTTGATGATGCTAATGTAGAGATTGGTGCCATGATATGCAAATAATGACCTTGCTGAAGTAGTTGCCTTCTCAGGATGATAATGCTTGCATATAGCTGATTGATGTCATGTGATCCTTGTTGATACTAGAGTTGGCCTTATCAGAATACGCACATCGTGATAGAGTGCCATGAGAGTCCTTATGATAGAGATTTTCTACCAAGATGTGATAAATTTGTGACATGGCATGTTATGCAAGATGTGGGATTATGATGGATGGTGGTGGACATGGATGAGTTGGTTGGATGTTTGGATGTAGCCATTTTTATTCTCCAAAATTTAGTTGTCGAGTTAGGATGGTGTTTGGAACCAGCACTTTTATATGTCTTTCTTGATGGCCATTTTGATGGAGGTGGACATGTATTATATGTGGGAGTCCTCTTGTGTTGTGGCTCCACATTTTGATTGACTTTTGGATTTGGCATATTTTCTTTGCTTGATTTATTCTTTTCTTGACTTGATCCATTTGTTTTGGGGTTCATTTTAGCTTCATTTGTCCACTTGTATTTTTAATTTATTCCATGGGCTTTAATGTGTGATTTTGGATTTTGGATTTGTAAGACTTTTTTTGGTTCCAAATGGAAGGTTTATTCATGATGGAATGATGGTTTGGGGTGTGGAGGGAAGGGGTGTTGGAAAAAATCTTATGACAAGGACTACTCATGACATCAATTTTGATGTTTGTACCTAATAAAGTTTCCCCCAATATTGAGGAGGGACCACTAACATTGTTAGATTTTTTGACTAATAAATAGACAAGACCTTGATGTCTATAATCTGTCTGAACTTGTATAGGTTCTATAATTCCTTTATCATGTAGGCCTGGTTATTTTCCTTCTAAAAAAATTTGTTTGTGATGGGGTACTTTTTATTTTGGAAGCAAGATGCCAACCCATCCTTATTGTGGAAATTAATGCTCAGAATCTTCTCATCTGTAAGAAAGCCTGCTCTAAAAAAGATAGATGATCCTAATTGATAGGATGTTGTAGCTTCATTGACATGTTGGATAGATTTATTATTGACATCTTTGGTCTGATTTTCTAACATATCAGATTCTGATTATTTTGTTGGTGCTTCAAAGTTGATGGTGAAATCATCTTCATTGTCATTGTCATAGAGCCCACTGAATTTAGCTATAGCTTGATCATTTGAAAATGTGTCCATGTTAGAATAATCTTGTTCTAGTGGTAGATCATCTATGTGTCCCATGGAGGCAAGTGTCTCATTGTGGAAAGTGTCAATAGTCAGAGCCTGGATAGGATCATTAAATGTTTGGTCTTGAATGGCATAGAGGTCAAGGACTGGATCATTTTGAACTTCTTGATCAAAGATGGGTTTTGTTTTTTATGTCATGATTGGAAATAGGATCTTGACCAAGGATAGGGTCATCTTGAATGACATGGTTGTGGATGGACTCTTGACCAAGGATAGGTGTATCTGGTATGCCATGATTTTCCAAGAGGACTTCTTGAATGGACTTAAATATGGGGTCCAATGGACTACTATTATCTGGAGAAGATGGTGATGTTATGATGTCATGCTTTGGACTTTCCTCTTGACATGTATCCTCAAGTGTAGGTAAGAAGATGGGACTTTGGAGACCATGACTAGATATTTTTTCATGATAAAATGGAGTGTCTTGGAATGGATTGGTGTATAATGGACTAGGATATGACATGGAGGTTTGGACTTGGTCGAGGTATGATGGGCTAGGATAGGACACAAATGCATGACAAGGATATGACGTTGATGGAGGACTAGGATATGATGTGAATGGAGGATTAGGATATGACGTGAGTGGAGGACTAGGATAAGATGAAGGACTAAAATATGATGTAGAGGCTTGGAATAGATTAATGGAGGGTTGATTTCCCCTATCAATGTTAGGGTGAGTATGACTAATGGAAGTTTGTTGTGACTGAGTTTCATGGATGGCATTAGGGGACTCTTGATAGTAGATCGATAGAGGACTAGGACTTATGGATTGTTGGCAAGAGGTATAGATGGATGGAGGACTAGGGGTTGTAAATTTGGACTTGGATTACAGGTATAGTGTTTTGAATTCCCTAACTAGTTGTGCTTGACCATTACTAATGAATTGGTATTCAATTCGACTAGCAAGCATGTCATAGTGACTTGAAGACCATGGTGGATGTAATGAGACTACAACTATTTTTTTGGTATTTTCTTGAAATAAGGAATGAAATGATGTATGATGCAAGGTGACAATGAAAAATGATAATGAGGACCAAAGGGAATGCCAAATGCAAAGTTTTAATGAAGAAAAAAATGAGTGTCTTATGTCAAAAAATTTCTAGGAAAGGTTTACTAACCATTCAAAGTTTGGATGATGTCTCAATTTGGATTTGTCAAAGGACTTGTTTGAAGGAAAAAGTGACAAGGTGAGATTTCCACACTGGACTTATGAGTTGGAAATAGCTCACAAGAGGAAAATGACTAATGACTTATTTGTTTGACTTGCTCCAATGACAATTTTCTTTTTGAGACAATGGTTTGACAAAGGAAAGTTTTCCTATCCTAAATTGTGCAAATTTGAGGACTTAAGACTTTTCCTATGCTGAAGATGATGGTGGATTGCAAGCTAAATGAAAACTAAAAATGCAAAGAGGAATGACTTGAACACGTGTTGGTTTCAGATAGAGACCACTGGAAAAAATGTTAGGAAATTTTTTTGCAAATGTTTGGTCTTGGGTTTCTAGCAGTAATAATTATTTTCGAGTTGACAAGAAAATGCATCATAGTCTCAAATGCATTGTTCCAAGAAGAAAATGTGTTACAAGAAGGAAAATGCATTGCAGAGTATTTAGATGTGTCTCAGATTATGAAAAATACATTGCAATATGGTAGATGTGTTGCAAGATTTAGCCGGTGTTATGCAAAATGACAAATGTAGCATTTCAGATTGCAAATGCAGTGCAACAGAGTAATTGCAGAATTTAGGAAAGAAAATACGTTGTAAAGAAGGAAATTGTGGAATTTCAAATGGATATTGTGGCTTGATAGAGCAGATGTAGCTTAGGAATAATCAATTGCAATTTAATATAGCATATGCATCAAAAATTTGGATTTTGTAAAAAAAATTGGTAGATTGCAAGGAATTTTTTTTCAACTTGATAGTGTTGTTTCAGATTTTGGGCTTGATGTTAATTTGTTCATGTTGTTTGAATACACTTGAAAAACACATGATGTAGTAGGCAAGTGAAAAAAAAACACATAGAAAACATTTACAAATCCCTATGGCTGCAAAGACAGTATTCTTTTGAATCCCACGCAGATTTTACTCCAATCGCATATTCTTAGCGGATGAATTCAGAGGCTTGGCCCCACGGGATCCCCCTTACAGTGCACTCACTTCTCAGTGCAACCAAGCTTCCAACCTCCATGAATCTCCTATGGTAGGTTGACCATCTCTACTAAAAACTATGCAGGTGTGGGTGCCTTGGCAATGACTATTGCTGCACCAAAGAATAGAAGGTTTTTGGTCACACAAAAAATAAAGGTTTTAATTCAGGAACTCATTGGAGTGGTCATACATGGGGCACAAGATTAAGCTCCATCAAGGAGGCACTATAGCTTGAAGAGGTTAAGTTCAATAGGGTTTTGGGGAGTACTACTTGGTTCGTATGACATATCTACACTCGTAATCCTAGGCTTTCCCTTAGGATTCAAATTTGTATACCGGTCAAGAGTAGCTCGGCTAAAGAGCTTTGTTGTTGGTTTGAGTCACTTTGGGGGTGAGTATTTCTTCCCACCAAAGTAGGCCCAGTTTCTAAGGTTAACAAAAGTGAGCAAACATATTCATAGTTCAATCAATATTTGTTGAAAAACAAAGAGAGAGCACACCAATATTTTTGACTCACACTCACATGGTTGTTCTTTTTAAACCTAAAATGAAAGTGTGAATATGTGACGATTAACTAAATCACAAAACACAACAAATACGCATTCATTTTAATTGTTTGTAGTGTTATCAAGAAAAGGGTTCATTTTAACCATTTTTAGTGTGAGCTAACTAAAATTTATTTTTAACCCAATTCTATGAAGAGATGCAAATTTATTTTAATCCAATGAGTTATCATGCAAGATTATGTTCTTTTTAATCTAATGAATATGCATGCATGTTCATTTTAACTCATGAATGTAAAAAAATTGAAAATTTGTAGTTGTTTGTTTAAGATTTGTGAAATAAAACAAAGCAACAAATATTAGACTCCTCGCCACAAGCTGCAAATAGAAAATCAATAACCTAGAATATTTAATCTACCACACAAAAAAAAGTAGAAAATATGGAGATTTTAGAAAATTCGAAAGTAACTTTTTACCCTACAGATGCATCATAGAAGAGCGAATGCGGCTCGGGAAGGTAGATGTGTCATTATATCTAGTAGATGTAGCTTGATATGTCATTTTCGGTTTGGATTCTGACAAATGCAGCTCGAGATATCAGATGCATCACTCAGACAATTAAATGTGTCACAACAGAGTGGTTGCATCCATCACGCAAGCAGATGTGGCTCAACAGAGTATTTTCATTTTAGGGACTCTCAAGTGCATCATTTTGTACACTCGTACCTACAAAAAAACAACAAAAAACCATATGATAAACTGCAAAAAATGTTTTAAAAAATTTTGGGTTCACCAATGTAACTATGGATTTTTCCTACAAAATTAGATGTTAGCAACACACATGCATATTATATCAAATCCATAGTAAACAATGAAATTCATAATAAATAAATAAAGAACAAAGATGAAACAAGCTCACCAAGTCCTTCATCCTCCATGACTGACTTCTATTGTACCTTCTAGCTTGTTGAAATGTGAAGTGTGCCCTCATATTTTGATGAGCAAATCTATACTATAGACTAGCCCTAAGAAAAGTGTTGAAGGATTTCTTTAGAAGACTATGCAAGAGAAACTAAACCCTACATGCAATATTAAACCCTACAAAAGACAATGTTAGACAAAAAAAATGAAGTAAAGAAGTGAAGAAGTAGAAGTTTAGATATAAAATTAAGAGATTCAAGATGTTGAAAATGAGGACAAAATTGGCATTTTATAGAAAATGCAATTTTGGATGGATGGATGAGATTAAAGATTGAGAAATTCCCTAGAATCAATGGCCAAGATTCAAAAATGGAAACACTCAATTAGGGTTAGGGTAAGATTTCAAAATGAGTGGACAATATTTAATTTAAGAAATTAAATCAAGGAATGAGAATAGGTGTGGCAGTGAGATGAGAATTAGCAAATGGAAAAGGATGTGTTAGAAAATCAAGTCATTTTAGAAATAACTTTGTGGAGAGAAATGCTATTTTTTTGATGAATATGCAACTATCTATATTAAATTAAAGATAAGAGTACATATTCACAAAAAAAGGGGCGGGTGGTAAAAAGGCACACTCCAAAAGTCACATGGGTAGCACCCAGGAATAACCAAAAAATAAGTCACATGGGCCTAGCCCAGAAGTCCATGAACATGAGAAATTAAAACAAAAAATAGGCCATTAAGTGGCTAGAGCAGTTCCTATAGAGCCAGGAGGGTATCTGTCATCCATATTTTTCCCACATACATTAGTGGGGTCAGGAGTGATGTCGGGAGGAGCACCCCATCCATCGTCATCATATTTCTTATCTTTATCTTCCTCGCGCTGGGGTGAGATTGAAAGTGCCAATCGTTGAAATATTTTATCCCTAGCAGGCCATCTAGAACCAAAGGTAGGTGGAGTATCGGAGGGCCACCCAAAACCACTATGTTGGTATGTGGTGATTGATCATTCTATACTGTACACTCTTCATGTATCCTCGTTGGGGTCTTCTCCTATTTTTTCGCGGAATTACCAAAAAAGGGAAATATCATCGAAAAGGGGAAAACCCCAACTTTGTATAACCTAATTTGGAAGCTTCTAAAAAGTTGGTTATAAGGGGTTTGTAATAGAGTTACAGTAAGATAAGAAAAAGGCAATTATTCATGATATTGTAATAGGGTTTTACACTGGTTAATAAAATCATTGGATGGTTGCGGTTTGGTGGATGTAGCCCATATTGGGTGAACCACATTAAATTCTCTATGTTATTTTTCTATGTGTGTTTTTATTTCCTGGTCTATTTGATAAAATCTACATTTAGCTTTTAAATATTTGCCTTCAAATCCTAACAAGTGGTATCAGAGCGGGTTATTTTTGATTATCATTTGCAGAAACATCTCACGGATAAGTGGGAGCAATGGAAGATGAGGGTAAGTTGAAGTTTGATAAGTTCAATGGGCAGAACTATAAGTTATGGAAGATGTAGATGGAGGACTACCTCTATCAGAAGGATTTATGGCAGTCATTGGAAAGGAAAACCAAGAAACCCACAACAATGTCGGATGAGGACTGGGATATTTTGGACAGAAAGGCACTTGGTAGTATTCACTTATGCCTTGAACAATCGATGGCATTCAATATTACAATAGCAAAGGCAACTCTAGAGTTGATGGAAACCCTAGCAAAGTTATTTGAAAAGCCTTCCTCTTTGAATAAGGTATTTTTTATAAAGCGTTTATTTAATATGAAAATGGTAGAAGGTGGATCAGTTACTGATCATTTGAATGAGTTTAATATAGTTACCAGTCAATTAACTTCTATAAAAGTTAAATTTGATGAAGAAGTTAGGGCTCTTTTGATTCTATGTTCTTTGCTTGAAAGCTAGAATAGCTTGGTAATGGCTATTAGCAATTCTTTTTCTAGTTCAAATACATTGAAATTTGATGATGTTGTTGGTGTTATTTTGAGTGAGGAAATTCATAGGAAAAGCTCAGGTGGAACATCCACATCAGGCAGTGTTTTGAATGGAAAAAGCGGGGGCAGAACAAATGAGAGACGAAACAATTTTGGGAGTCATGGGAAGTCATGAGGAAAATCAAGGGATAAAAGGTCCCAATCTAGAGACAAGAGGGATTGCTGATATTGTGGTAAGCCAGGATATTTAAAGAAAGATTGGTGGTCTCGGAAAAATAAAGAAGGAGACAAACAAAAAAGAAATAAAGAGGCAAATGTGGTAAGTAATAAATCTGATGAGGATGCTTTGATTCTTTCTCTTGACAATGTTGATGATTCTTGGGTGTTAGATTTAGGGGCTTCATTTTATGCTATGCCCCATAGAAATTATTTTCTTGATTATGTCCAAGAAGATTTTGGGCTGGTTTATTTGGGAGATAATGAACCCTGTCAAATTTTTGGAAAGGGAAGAATCAAGATTAAATTGGAGAATGGGAATCATTGGCTACTGCATGAGGTAAGCCACGTTCCAAAGCTAAAAAGAAATTTAATTTCAGCAGGGCAACTAGATGATGAAGGTTGTGTTCTTACATTTAGTGATAAAAATTAGAAGGTTACAAAAGGTGTGAAAGTAGGCACCTTATACCTTTGTACAGGTCATACTATTCCTTCTACTTTAGCTATTACAGATAAAAATCAATGTTCAGGAACAGTTGTTGCAGTTCAGTAGGAAGAAAATTAGATAGTTGCTACGAATTTTGAATCAGCACTAAGGCATAACAGACTTGGGCATATGAGTGTAAAAGGTATGAAAGTACTTCATTCAAAAAATGTTTTACCAGGTCTAAATTGTGTTAATATGGATTTTTGTGAAAGTTGTGTTTATGGAGAACAAAAGAGAATTAGTTTTCTCAAGGATGGGAAACAAAAGAAAGATGATAAATTGGAGCTTGTGCATATGGATGTATGGGGACCAGCTTAGGTATCTTCTCTCAGTGGCTCACATTATTATGTCACATTCATTGATGATGCAACTAGGAAGGTATGGATTTATTTAATTAGGTAGAAATCTGATGTATTTGAAACTTTTTAAAAATGGAGAAGCTTGGTTGAGAATGAAACAGGTAAAAAGTTGAAATGTCTCAGATCTGATAATGGTGGTGAGTATTGTAGCAAATATTTTGAAGATTATTGTTCCTCTAATAGTATTCGTAGGAAGAAAACGGTTCCAAGGACTCCACAAGAAAATGGAGTGGCTAAGCGTATGAATAGAACAATAATGGAGAGTGCATGAACTATGAGATGGCATGTTGGGTTCCCTTTAAATATGTGGGCAGAGGTTGTAAACATTGTTGTTTATTTAATTAATAGAGGTCCATCTAATCCTTTGGGTTGTGGTATTCTAGAGAAAGCATGGACAAGTAAGAAGGTGAGTTATTCTTTTCTAAAAACCTTCGGTTGTGAAGCATTTGCACATGTAGATTCTGAAAATAGAACCAAGCTTGATGCAAAATCAAAGAAAATGTATATTTGTTGGATATGGCATTGATGAATTTGGTTATAGGCTTTCGGATTTTGAAAATAAGAAAATTGTGAGAAGCAGGGATGTCATATTCAATGAGAAACTATTGTACAAAGATCAGTTGTAGCAACATGAGAAGAAAGAAAATGATTATGCAGTGTTGGATGATACTCCAAACAATGAAGTTTTAGTGGATCCTCATGCTCCGCAACAACAACAATAAGAAATACCACAAACTCCAGTGCATGTTAGATGATCTTCAAGGTTAAGTAGACCTCCAAAAATATTTTTTCCCTCTTTGTACTCTATTTTATTGACTTATGCTGGTGAACTAGAATGTTATCATGAAGCTATGCAGATGGATACCAAGGTTCAGTGGGAGCATGGAATGGAAGAAGAAATGGACTCCTTGCTGAAAAATCAGACTTGGGAATTATGCAAGTTGTCTGCAAGTAAAAAGGCTTTAGCAAACAAATGGGTTTATAGGATGAAAGAGGAGGATGGAGGTAAGAAAATATTTAAATCCATATTAGTTGTAAAAGGATTTGCATAGAAACAGGGATTTGATTTTGATGAAATATTTTCTCCAATTGTTAAAATGACCTCTATTTGTACTATTTTAAGTATTGTGGTTGTTGAAGATTTACATTTAGAACAACTTGATGTTAAAACTGCCTTTCTCCATGGTGATTTGGAAAAGGAAATATATATGGAACAGACACAAGGTTTTGAGGTCAAAGGTAAGGAGAAACTAGTGTGCAGATTGAAGAAAAGTTTATATGTCTTGAAGCAAGCACCTCGATAATGGTATCTTAAATTTGATAGTTTTATGGCTAAGCAAGACTACAATAGGTGTAATTCAGACCATTGTGTTTATTTTAAGATGTTAGGTGAAGATAGCTACATTATTTTATGTTTATATGTTGATGATATGCTTGTAGTGGGGTCTAACATGGATCACATAAAGGAGTTAAAACAATAGTTAAAAAATTCATTTGCTATGAAGGATTTGGGGGCAGCAAAACAAATCCTTGGTATGAAGATTACAAGAGATAGAAAAATAAGGAAATTGTTTTTATCTCAGGCTAATTATGTTAAAAAGGTGTTGCAAAGATTTCATATGGAGAATGCAAACATTGTTAGCACACCTTTGCTTAGTCATGTAAAATTGACTAAAGATATGTGTCCAAAGACACAAGAGGAGGAAGAAAAAATGTCCAAGGTCCCATATGCTTCAACTGTAGGTAGTTTAATGTATGCCATGGTATGCACGAGACCAAATATTGCACATGTTGTAGGAGTTGTTAGCAGGTATATGAGTAATCTAGGAATTCAGCATTGGAATGTAGTGAAATGGATTCTCTGGTATTTGAGAGGTACATCCAATAAATATTTATGTTTTCAGGGCTCTAATACAGATTTAAAAGGCTATGTTGACTCAGATTTGGAAAGGGATATCAATACTAGGTGGAGTACCACAGGTTATGTATTTACCGTTGGTGGAACAACAATAAGTTGGATTTCTCGGTTGCAAAAGGTGGTTGCTTTATCCACCATAGAGGCAGAGTATGTGGCTGCCACAGAGGCAGCAAAGGAGATGATATGAATGGAACTTTTCATGGAAGATTTGGGAAAACAAAAGGCTAAAAATTACTTGTTCATAGATAGCCAAAGTGCTATACATCTTGCAAGGAATTCTGCTTTGCACTCTAAAACCAAACACATACAACTGAGGTATCATTTCATTCAATCAATGTTGGAGGATAGACAGGTAAAGCTGGAAAAGATACATACAGATGTAAATCCAGTGGATATGTTTACTAAGGCAGTGATAAGGGAGAAGTTGAGCTCCTCTTCAGCTTCAGTTGGCCTTCAAGGTTGAATTCAAGTATAACAGGGCAACAGGGTCCAAGGTGCTTATTTCCAGTGGGAGCTGTAAGTGCAGCGATGTCATCCAGGTTCAGTCTCCAAGTGGGAGATTTGTTGGTATGTGGCGACTGATCATTCTATACTATACACTCTTCATGTATCCTCACTGGGGTCTTCTATTTTTTTGCATAATTATCGAAAAAGGGAAAAATCATCGAAAAGAGGAAAACCCCAAATTTGTATAACCCTAATCTGGAAACTTCTAAAAAGCTGGTTATAAGGGATTTGTAATAGAGTTATAGTATGATAAGAAAAAGGTGATTATTCACGATATTGTAATAGGGTTTTACACTGGTTAATAAAATCATTGGATGGTTGTGGTTTGGTGGATGTAGCCCATATTAGGTGAACCACATTAAATTCTCTATGTTATTTTTCTGTGCGTGTTTTTATTTCCTGGTTTATTTGATAAAATTTACATTTAGCTTTTAGATATTTTCCTTCAAATCTTAACACACCATTGCTGCTCCCTGAAGCACCACCAGAAGGCCATCCTTGATTATCCCACGACAAAGGAGAGAGAGCATGCCAAGGAGGGCTACAGTGCCATAGAGCAGGAGGATGAAAGTGGGGACATGCATATCCACTCTGTTGTCAGCCTCGAGAGGGCGAACAACCTCGAGAGTAGGAGGGTGAGTCAGGGATCTGAGCCACAGTGCATGAGGCATTGCCTTAGTGGTCCAGGAGAACCTAAAGGTGAGCCACCTCTAGTGCAACTTTGTTAGCTTGAACCTATATCTGTAAGAGAATATTAGAGCAAATAACAACTTTAGTATAGAGAGAAACATTAATATCCATTTGATAATGAGAAAATATGTAGGAATTTTTGTCTTTCCAAATGTTGAAGAGGATTTCCACCCTAAAAGTGTGCCAAAGCTGGGTGAACTTAGCAAGGATCCTAGATAGATTTTCCAGTAGAACCATATACCAAGAGAAAGGTTCTAACTGAAAGGGATGAAAGAAGTCATGAATCCAAGTCCAAAGGTGCTGAGCTCTGGGAAAAAATCAGAAAAGATGCTTAAAGCTTTCAGGTTGCCCACAAAAAGGGCAACGAGGGTCCTGGACCCCCAAGTGTAAAAGTCGAGAACCCATAGGCAAGCCTTGGAAAAGAATACACCAAGCAAAGTGGGCCAGCTTTGGATTAACACTTGCAAACCAAGTGACATCAAATCTCTTTTGCCAAACATGAGTAGAGGAGTGAAGAAGCCACCTCTAGTTCAAACAGTTGATCATAGGAAAATGGGGTGAAAGCCACCTATAACCAAGCCACAACTTAGCTCCTCAAAGGAGTATTTGCAAACCACTTCTAGTCTTTCCACCAAGGTCTTTTCACGAATGCCAATTTTGTGAATTATTTTTGCTAGAATGGCACTCACCAAACCATCAAAATTAGCGCAGTCCTAGTTTTAATGTCTATACTAGGCCTTAAAGGCATCCCAGTGCATAATGCGCATAGTGGGTTAGTGAAAGACATGTTGTAGGGTATGAATGCCCTTTTTGTGAAATTTGAGCATTTTAAGCTAAGACGATTTAGCCAAAGGCTGACCATTATGTGCAAGAAGAGGAGACCACCAAATATTTTGTTGATTGAGCGAAAGCCCATCATGAAATCTAGCCCTGACCCATTGGAGCCAAGGCTTAACAACCTCCTAGGCATGCCAAATTCTTTTGGCCACAAAAGTTCCAACAATTTGAATAGGCTCCTTCATAACCAAGAGGGTTTGGAAGCCTATGCCTTTCTAGGCAGGTCTATGAATAGGAAAGCTAGAATGAATACAATGCCTAAGGAGAATATTTCAGGATTCATCTTTGGTGAGGGCTCAAATAATCCATTTGACACAAAAAGCAGTCCATTTCCATTGAGTGGAGACCAGCCCAAACCCTCCAAAATCTCTGGGGAGGCAATAGTACTCCCAAGCAACAAAATGGAATGCCTTGTGAGTTTCAGAGGAGGCCCATAGAAACTCTCAAAGAAAATTTCCAAGCCTACTATAGGCAGATTTTGAGGGAGCCCAACAAGAATAGTAGTAAACATGAGTGGCAGTCAAAACTTTAGAGCACACCTAAAAATTCTTAGCCAAAGAAGGAGGCTTGGTAATACAATAAGAAATATTTTTCTTGACCCTAGACAACACAACATGCCAAAGCTCCCTAGGAGAGGCCTGGAAGGCAAATGAGATGCCCAAAAACCAAAATATCTCTCCTTTCCCATCCACTTTCAATTATAATTTTGAAGCCATGCAGGAGTGGGTAACATAGGTTGCATGTAACATAAGGTCTTGTGCCATTGGATGGCAGAGCTGGAGGTAAGACATAAAGTGTTGAGACAATCAAGGGCAACATCGATCGATTCTTCTTCCTCCAAGAAAGTGAGAAAGGAATCATCTGCAAAGTGGCTATTAACAAGTTGCTCCTGAGAGTTCAGGAGAAGAATCCATTTGAGACACTGCTGAGATGCTAAAATGCTATTTTAAATTAATTCCAAAATGGTGAATTCATGTGATAGTAAATAATAATAATTTAAAATTATTTACTTGGAAAGAGGGAAATTGTCAATTTAAATAAAATACTTTTATTTAAATTTAGAAAGAAAATCAATAAGACAATTTAAAAACTAAAATTATTCAATTGTGGAGGAAAATTAGAAAGTGTGTAATTTTAAATAAATGATTTTATTTAAAATTAGAAAGAAAGTTGGAGAGGATAACAATTAAATAAATAATAGGAATTTATTTAATTATGAGCAGACATAAATAATTAATGACGTATTAAATAAATAAAGAAAGTTTATTTATTTAAATAATCAAGAGGAAGTAATGGACTAATAATAATTAAATAAATTTAGTAATTTATTTAATTATAGAGTGACATAAGCAATTAGCAACATATTTAAACAATAAATGTAATTTATTTATTTAAATAGACAAGAGGAATAAAAGACGTGAATTAATTAAATAATTCAGAATTATTTAATTAATAGTTGACATTGGACTATAGGACATAATTAAATATTTTACTTATGTTGAGATGAAGCATGACATATAAAAATGTGGTTTACAGGTCTAGGCCATTTTTATGTGTCTACAGATACTAAAAACAACACATGCTTACTCAACCAAAGACGATAGAAGAGATAAGGGGAGCTTACCACCTTCGTCCAAAGCACTCAAGGCTTGTGGAGGAGAAAATGAGAGGAACTCAAGCCTCTGCTACAATGGTGTTTTTCCTATGCTTGCACTATCAGAATGATGGAGTAGTGGATTGTTGTTATGGAGTGTAAAATGTTGCTACAAAGCTTGTGAATGCTTAAAAGGGTGGATAAAATGTGAAGAGATGAACTCACGATCTTGAAAAACTCCCCAAATGAATGAGAGAGTGAAGAATATGAAGGAAAGGATGAAAAATTTCCATATTCACGTTGGCTAGCCGAAGAGGGGTGTTAGACTTCAAATTCCAATAGGAAGTGTAACGTCTCTACAGAGTCCAATCATAGGAATCTGCCAAGGACGTAAGCACATCACGTGGACATTTACACATTGCACGGGCATCGCTGACAAAATTCCCCCACTAACACACAAAATAGGTGCCAAGTGGAGTGTGAGCAGCGGGTTTAAGTGGAATTAAGCCTTCACTTTGGTTTTCTAAAGTGTAAGGGGATAAAGGGGAATTTGTGTTAGGGGTGCAAATTCACTCCTATACAAGAACAAATGACAATTTTATCACCTGAATAGTGGAAGTTATTACAAAAATTGATAGAATGATTTGATATTGATAATATGAGTTTCCAATTTCCAACTCAACTCTGTGTAGAGTTGTCTTTGAGAAATATTTTGCATTGCCTCTATGTATTCCTTCATTTGAAAATCAATAGAAAAATTAAATTCAATAATATGTTGATGTTCAATTATTTGTATTATTTATTTTGTCAATTCAAGAAAAACTCTGGTTTCAGCTACTAGTTACACATTAAATAATTTTTGATGTTCATTGTTTTATATGCTACTATTTTTAATATGTTATTAAGTTAAGTTGAGTGATGAATCACTAAGTGCATGTTTAACACAATTATAATATAAAATTATTAGTAATATGTTAATTTATTCAATTTGATGCATAATTTCAAGGAATACAATATAAAATATCATCTGCAATTTGAAATATTAAATTTGTGGTAATCCTCAACTTGTTAAACTAGGATTATTAGGTATGCAACCTAGGAATTTCTAAAACCCTATTATCCTAAAACCCTGACATACATTTTTTGGGAACCCTCAGCTAGTTAAATTAGGGTTGTTAGGTTTGCAACTTGTTACCTAGGGCTTTCTCAAACCCTATTATGTTTGTTACGTGGCAAAAGATAAAGGATTTTGCAAGTCCTTAGGCTCATAGAGGAATGTCCTTTTCTTGGTTGTTAAACCACACAAGGGCACTGTGATGATATTAGTGAAAGAAAAAAAATTGTGGCTTCTCTTGACTAGGGTTTAGGACCTAGGACCACAATCTTCCACATTTCATTCAAGAACAAACCCTTGAGATTTCAATGCAAACGAGATTGAAATCTGGCAAAGAGAATGTTCTAAGGGAGTATTGAATGATGTAAAATGAGGGGTTCACCACCAAGTTTAGACTTGGAAAGATAATGCAATGAAGAATGAAATAAAAAACCCTAGTTTGATGTAATACTTTAAAGAATGAACTATAAATGCAAACAAACATCAATAGAAACTGTGAAAATGGAAATGTGCACCTGGGAAACTAGAGAAGGCAGAATGGAGGTCTAAAATTCTAAAAACTCCACTATTGAATCCAACTATGACTCATACGCCAAGCTTGATGAATCGGTCTATTTTTAGGAAAACTGTGTTAGAACAGGTTTTAGACAAATGGGTACTGAGATCTACAAAATTATCTGACAGATAGGTACAATGTGACTCATTCGCCAATAGTGGTGAATTGGTCCACTTTTGCATTTGTGGAAATGCAAAGTTAGATCTTGTAGCTCTCAGTTTTCTTTGTTGTTCTTGATTTAGATCTGGGTCCAAAACTATGAAATTCAACCTATAGGTCTTCTCCAAGCTCCTTGAAGGCTTGTTCACAACTTTGACAACTTTGACTTGTTTTGATAGCTTGATGAAAACTTTTCCAATCTTGCTCCTTGATAAATCTGCAACCTAGACCTACAATTCACATACAAAGAGATGGGAAAATGGTTGTGGGGTTGAGAATAGGGGTTTGCCTTGGTCACACCCCTTGTTGGTAATTAAAACTTGAAATGAGAAAAAAATGTAAAAGAGAATGATGAATGAACATGTTATGCCTTGCATAGCCATCCCATTTTTTTTGGGTCAAAATGGGTCCCCCTCTTTGCTCTTTTGTTTTGTCCTTGGTCTTTTTTTGGGTCTTAGGAGTTTTTCTCTCTTCCTATGACTTGGTTTCTTTTATTTTTTGGGTTTGGGTCTCAGGAAGGAACATACACTTGTTCCTTTTTACAATGTCAGGCCTTTTTCATGTCATGGGCCTGAACCCCATATTTTTTGCCATGTTTTTTTGTTGTGTTCTTGCAGGCCTGGGTCATGGGTCGACACTGGCACTTGAAGCCTTCACTAGGTGCTAATTTCAATCCATGTCCCAGTCCCAATTTACTTTGTCTTGTTCATTTGTGTTTTTTTTGGAGTCAGGTATTGGGTTGGAAATTGAACCAAGAACTTTCCAAAGTTATTTTTCCCATTCCTTAATCGATCTCAGGGTCCGACCTCTTCTCAGTTTCCATTTTTCTCTTGTGGGATAAGAATTTGGGTGGCGACTGAACTTTTGACTCTTCAAAGTTATATTTCCTTCCAGATTCCTGACCCCGATCTCCATGTTGTTTCATTGTACATTGGGATTGGCTCGTGGACTTTCGATTGAACCTTGCACCTAGTGAGGGTTTGATCTCAGCCCATTCCTTGACCCCAACTTCCACTTGCCTTCTTCACTACACATGGTAGTTATGAATCTGCATAAATCCCGAGACATGACCAACCCACCATTAATTCCATAACCGCTCATATGCTCGAACAAGTTTTAAAGCCTCATTGTTCCTTGATTTCTGTTCATTATGCTTTCAGGAGTTTGAATGAGAACCATAGCAATGAAGAGCTAGGTTTTAGGATTTCATCACAATTTATCAACTTGTTGCCAAAATTATTGGGTTCTTTTAAAGGTAGGTTTTCTTGTTTTTGTTTTGTCCTATCTTTCTTTTTTTTCAATTCAGGTTGCTTGTTTTACCTGTGTTCTAGTTTTCTTTCCTTTGTTTCTAATTTTTGTCCTCATTTGGTTTCATTATTTCTTCTTTGTCTTTTTGTTTTCACCTTCTGGTGCATTTTATTTCCCATTTGAATCCAAGTTGGGTTCATTGTCTATTCTTTTATTTTCTAGTGTCATTGTCTTGTCTTTTGGTTGTGAGATTTTTCATCTCACCGTGCCCTAGTTTCCTAGGGTTTGGCTCTATATTTGGTCGTCATGCTTTAAAATTGTCAATTTCAAATTATGAACCATTTGAAAATAAACTATTGATCCACAACCCGATCCTGAGGACATATTATGGAAAATTGACATATTTGATACCGCCTTGTTGATCCATCATCGTCTTGATCCCCACATTGACATCGGGGTTGGGAATCAAACCAACACTTGGGTTTCTATACTATTTGGTATAGGTTCTTTCACTTCCCCAATCCTCACATCACTATCAGGATTGGGTGTTGGACTAGCAAATTAAGTTTGATTTAAATCTTAGGACTAAGTGATTCTTCAATGCTCTAAGCCCGACTCCCGATTTGTACTCGGGGTTGTGAGTTATTTCGACACTAAAACTAAGTACGCCAATTGATGCATGGCCCTAACAATACCTCAATCTTGAGTGCCACTTTGTGATCAGGTTCGATACTTAAATTTGAAATGTCCCCATCATGCCTTTTGAGACTTGTTCTTTCAAGGACTCGAGTCCCGACACCCGATATCCTCTCGTGTATGAAACTTGGGAATGAACTTACACTTTTCAATTCTGGATAAGTTTGGTGCTTGGCCACGACTCGAGCTTGAATCTCATTCACATTGTGAGATCAGACTATGGGTTGATACCTGACTTATTTACTATCAATTTTCTAATTGCCCAACCAAGCTCGAGACGCGATCTCGATTTCTGAAAACTACGGGGTTGGGCTCTAAGATGATATTGAACCTTTCCTTAACATTAGTCTAGTTCCAAATGACAACTCGATCCTAACTCCCGACCATAGAGCATAATCAGACTGTGGGTCCATAACTCAACTCATTTTTCAACATGGGTCTGGTGTCTATCCACAACTCAGTCCCAACCCCTGACAAAACTTAGTTTAGGCATAAAATTGGCTAAGTTATTGGCATTGTTTCAACCCAAAGCCTAAAAATGATCAAACTAGCATACTAAACTAATTTTTTTTTGTCTTAATGCTAATTTATTATGAAATCTTGCGTTATGATGTAAGGAATATGTTTCTTTCTATATCTAATGAGTGTCAGTAGTGTAAGATATTTAACCAATGTCTTACTCGAAGGAAGAGATATCTAATGAGGAATTTCCTACTGAGGAAACATCTAAGTTAGCATCAAAGAGGATTAGGTCCAATAAATATAAACCAGAACAACCTCCTTAAAAAATGAAATACAAGTATAAAGGGAATCTAGTCCCATCCAAGTTTGACTCCCAGGTTGTGAACATTTTTGATACCTTGGTGGGGCATATGGATTTAGAGAAATTCGTCAAAGATACATTTTATGAGGATGTTGTCCCAAGAGAAAAAAGAATTGTAGAGTCAAGGCTGGCTAATGTAGCTTTCTTTCCTATTGCTATACAATGTCTTGAGTTTATCCTAACAGCTACGCAGGCATACAACCCCACTTAGAGATAATGCATTCATGCTAAGGGAAATATTATTATAGATTTAACTCCAGCAATGATCAGACTGGTATTTGACCTCCCTCCTTACCTTGATGTCAAGATGATGACTGAGGCACAAGAACTTGATCTATGGAAAAAATATGTGGAAGGAAACAAACAACTCATTAATAAATTATGGCTGAAAAAGGAGAAGAATTCAATAAGGAAGTTGCCACCTCTATTGTATTTGACTCCAATTTCTGATGGTAGTTCATCAAAATCGCTACAATCTATTGTCGGAATACCGATGAATCACAAAACTAATTTTTGTCGCTCAATTTTTGCCAATATTTCAATGAACTTTAAAATGTCAAAATCATGACACAAGTTCACCAGAACAATGATGGAAATTTCATCGATCTAGCAACAAACATTAGCCAAAACACAAGCACCATGCCTTTTCCAAAGCATCAAATCAACAACATAAGTTTGTCACAATTACGATGAAATTTTTAAAGTATTACAAATATCAGTGAGAGATCAAGACTGTTACTGTGATCAAATTTGCCTGAGAAGATATATCAGGAAGACTGGCTTGTGGTCTCAGTGATGAAGCACGAGGGAAGCATATCATCAATAAATATACCATCGGAGTAAGTTTTGAATTTCTACCCGACCTGCTATGTCATGTCGATAAGATTACATTGGAAAGAGTCTTGGTGATATACTTGAGCTTGAAAGAACAAGGACAGGAGTTCTTCAAAATCATGACAAAATAGGGAACTCATTACAATAAAAGGTTCATTGGATGTATTGCAAATTTGTCGGATGCTTTTGGAGGTTTGTCGAAAATGTGATGAAAAAATGCAATTTAAAAAAAAAAACTATTCGTTCAAATGTAGGCATATCGGTGAGAGATTAAGATTGTTACCATGATCAAAATTTCCTGAGAAGATATATCGGGAGGAATGGCCTGTGGTCTCAATGATGAAGTTTCATTGGTGAGATACCCATCTAGTCTCATCGATGAAGCATGAGGGAAGAATATTGACAAGACATAGACCATCGAAGTAAGTTCTGAATGTCTACCTGACCCGCTATGTCATGCCGATGAGATTACATCGGCAGGAGTCTTGGTGAAAAAATTGTGATCAAAATAACAATGACAACAATTCATCGAAATTGTGATGAAATAGGCAAGTCATTATGATGAAAGTTTCATTGGATGTATTGTAATTTCGTCAGACACTTTTGGAGGTTCATTGAAAATTCAACGAAATAATGCAATTTAAAAAAAAAAACTATTCATTCAAATGTAAGCATATCGGTGAGATATCAAGACTGTTACAGTGATCAAAATTGTCTGAGAAGATATATTGGGAGGAATGGCCTGTGGTCTCAGTGATGAATTGTCATTGACGAGATACTCATCTTGTCTCATTGATGAAGCACGAGGGAAGCATATCAGCAAGACATATACCATCAGAGTAAGTTTTGAATATCTACCTGACCTGTTATGTCACATCGATAAGATTCCATGGGTAGGAGTCTTGGCGACATACTTGAGATCAAAAGAATAATCATCGGGGAGACTCACCATGTCAAGGATACTGTAGAATATCCTAGCGATACATGATCTCTTGTCGATGAAGATACAAATGGATTGAAATACTTATCGGGGTGACTTTGGGAAATATTTAAAAGTAGTAGGAGGCTCCAAAGTGTATCCATAGGGATAATGACAAGACATAAGGATAGGTCAATCAAAGAGAGAAATTTTATGTGCCAATACCATGAGCATTTAAAAGGGGTAGTAAAGGACAAGATGGATTGTCATCAATGCTCATATATAAAGGAAAGATTGGAAGACTTCATTATGAAAATTTAGATCATAATATGATTAAACCTATTTTGACAAATGCAATGACATTAGTGTCAAGAGTTAAGAGGTCATTCAACTTTTCATTTCAATAAATTATTGTATGCATTGAGCAAGTATTTACAAGGTAGAAAAAGGACAGTCATATGACTATTTAAAATATCAAACAACATGTCAATTGTTGTGTTTAATTAGGCTTACAAAGGCAGGGATTTATCATTTTTTGCATACATCTGTAGTCCAAGCTCTAGGTTTGCATTATTTGGTTACTATGTATGAGAAATGAGCAATGAATAATTGTATAATATGGAGGCTATGAATGATATTATGATGGCCACATTTGATGTTGATGATCAATAATTGGAGAAAAATATAAAACCTATGATGAGTCATGAGATCAAGGGGACTATCATGGACAACAAGCATAACCTACAAACTAGATTCTAATTTTGCTAAAAAAGAAAAAATCAAACTAGTGAATATTAAACTACACACTAGAATCTAATTTTTTGGAAAATGCACAATTTGGTGAGAAAAAGTACCTGCAATGCATCTTGGATACTTATCTAGTGTACTAAAAAATAGGACTACAAACCCAAAATTATTCTCACTCTGGAAATTCAATAGAAAAATACAAAATGTTATCTTGGATAATTGTCTCTTAGATAGTCAATAAAACAACATGAGCATGATTATGATTTTACCTGGTCCCACTCTTGATCTTCATGTTTGAGAGCCTTCTCTTTAAGGCCCCATGAATCCACTCTGATCCATTACTGCCAAAAGAGATATTAATGTGTTAACAAGGAGCCACATTTAGACAAACTGGTTGTTGATTTCTTCTAAGAAATTTAGAGAATACAAAAAGAAGATACCTGATGGGGATCATGTGGGATTTCTAGAGAAAGAACTGCAATATGGCCTCGAGCAAAAATGAAAAAATTTGGATTAGCTTCACAATAAATCCTAACAACATGACATTGAGGCTCCTCCTTATTAAGTTGATGGTATGACGAACTAGATCCATATCCTCCTTGAGATACATATCATATTGAATAAAAAAACACAGTGACTCAAGCAATCTGAATTGTGAGATAAATCCTACAAACCCTCTATGGAAACATGAATTTTACTAGATAATCAAAATTTTAAATTTAAGTAATACCCAAGAAAAATAATTCCATACAATGCAGCAACACACGAAACTTACAGATGGGACTAATCTTCCACTTCTGACTCTCATTCTTATTCCATTTGAAGAGGACAACCTCTACCCCTTGATCCAACTATGTAAGTTTAGCATTGCCAAATAAAAATATTTTTAGCACAAGAAACAATCCTCACCCATCTAAACAAGCGCCTGTAAGACAAGCCCAAAAATCTAAGTTTATGACAATCAGGTAAAGATTAAATCATTATAATCAATCACAATAATTGGAAAGTATTAATTGGATCAGTAAGAAGAATCAAATAATTAGGGTTGGGCACTATATATAAACAACTACTATCACAACTATTGAAACATGCTCAGGTACTAGGTCCTCTCCCCTAGATTAAATTAAGGAGAACATTATTGTAAACAAAATATGTATAGAAGAATATGAATGTAAAGGAAAATGGATATTAGCAAAACATAAATGTAAATAAAAGTAGTGTGAGCAGAAAATGAATCTAAATTGGTCTTGAACAAATAAAATCATACCCAATTAGCATTAAATTATATTAACCTTGTACTCATTCCCATTGTCAATCTTGAAGGTTACTTTGATTCCTTCTATAGAAACTCTCTGGCCACAAGGCAAGGGAAGGTGGGAAAACCAAGTATATATTGATGACTTCTTGGTAATCAAAAAGAAACAAGCAACTAGTTAACCCTATTAGAATGGAATAATCTTATGAATTGATTTTCTTTGTTTTACTAGCTAATGGATAGTGGACCTAGTTCTCTTGAATTGAGATACTACTAAGATGTGTTGAATGGTGATTTTAGACTACCGATATTCTACTTCAATCTCTATAAGTTACTTTTGTCTTAAATATATTCAAGATAACTCTGCAAAAAAATTCATTGATCTCTTAGAAATTATGCAGATTATTTTGTTAATACTTCTCCATTTTGATATTTTATTTCAAAAATTCATAGAAAGATATGTAATGCCATATTTGAAACTTACATATTTTAATTTTACTAGTTCTTTAATTATAGGATATGATTCCAACAATTGTGAAATGCACTGGCAATATGTTGGATGAATGAAGTAAACTATGTAATTGGCAGGTGTAAAGCCAAATTCCTTAACCCTTGCCAGCATCCTTCCTGCCTATTCTAAAACATGTGCTTTGGAACAGGGCATAAAATCCATCTAAGTATAATGAAAAGGAGATTTTTTTCAGATATTATATTACAATAAGTTGAATGAATGTAAGTAGAGAAATTTTTGCATACCTATAGATGGTACAAAATTTCATGGTTAATTGGAAGCCTCCCATCAACAACATGATTCAAATATCTATGTATCTATCTCAATCAAGCCTCTAAACCCTTCAGAGCTATCAAATTTTCCACTAACCTGTTATGCATAAAATTCAAATTTTAGAGACCACTAAAAACAAAAGAAACAAAGCTTTGAAACCAAATCCACACATAGCACAATGTTCATAGTTAAAAGTTAGCACTTTCTTTCATCTTTGCATATTGGTTTGATGCTTGAAATGATGCATTTCTTATATTGAAAAGTGTATTACCTTATTGAGCTTCTCTTTGTTTTGAGAATAGTTTAATATTCTCTACTTAACAAGGCCAACCACATGAAGGTGGAATCTCATTTGGCCCCTCCCCCCTCACATCACTCTCAATTCCCCATACCCGATCATATAACATTAATCATTCATTTATCCATTAATAACATATAACATTCATTCATTAACATATAACATTAATTCATTAACATATTCACATTCATTCATTCATCCATTAATAACATATAACATTCATTCATTAACATATAACATTCATTTTTTTAGATTTTACATATTATCAAAAGTATGGTCGTCATAATATGATTACAATCACTTCTTTTTTTATAGATAAAAAAAGCAGAAGTGGAGTATCGATTTCAAAACAATCTTTCACCCCTTCATTTGTTTTGAGCTCTTCTCATGATCTTAATGTATGCCTAGTTGTGTGCTCACAACGTGGATGCCGCTGCGAGGGGGGGCCACATCATGTTTATGATCTTGTCTTATAGCCTCATGATCAACATGTTGAACACCCTCTAAATCCTGATCTAGAGTTGAAACATGAAAGGTTACATTAATTAATACACCAATTACAATTAATATGTTTAAAAGAACATTAGAGTGGTCCTCTTTACCTGATGGGGCCACATCATGTTCCTAATCTTGTCTAGCCTGATCATGCTCAACATGTTGATCACGCACTACATCCTCTAAAGTTGAAACATGAAAGGTTACATTAATTAATACACCAAATGCAATTAAAGATGTTTAATTGTATTAATCCATACTCTGTTTTGTATAGCACATGAATACATCCAGTACCGGGATGCACACCATGGCCTTCATCTGTAGGTTGTGCTCCACCCTCACCAGGCTGCATTCCAATTCCATGTGAAGTATTATCATTGCTTATCTGTTTAAAAAAAATAGGCACATTATTGTGGTGTAAATTAATATTGAATAGATTGCACAAGTATTCAATTTTAAATAAACTTTATTGAGTTTATTTACCTGCGTGTTGGATGTAGTGGAAGATTGTGTTTGCCTAGTTGAGACTCTTAGGTATTCAAACAGGACTCCATAGCCTTATTGGAAGGCAATCTTCAGGTCCTCTTCTATGGGCACTTTGTTGAAATCAAAGCCCTACATTTTTACATAAGATCATGAATTTTGCTTATATGGTGTGATAAAACAAAAACTATTTGCAATCTGTTATTTCGATGCAATATTTCATTTATTGATACTTACAATTCGTGCAACTAATTTCATATAACCACCAAAGCCAAGTTTGTGCTTCCCATGTTTTTCTAGTCTTGCCTTTGTTGCCTTTGATGTGTCAGGCAACCTATGAAAAATTTGAAATACGTTAGATTATATAAAAATAAAGAGTAATCAGTATATAATTACATTGTTGATAGTATCACATACCTTCCTTGGTCTAGTGGTGTCTTTCCTTTTTTCTTTTCAGCCTTCTCCTTTTCATCCGACACCAAGTCCTTCCACTCCCTCTCTGGAATCATGGGGGGACTCTTTTACTTTCCGTTCTTCTCTAAATGTGACCTATATTGGTCCCTCACACACTTTAGATAGGTACCAACTTTCTTAAGGACCTTGGTTTGGTTGAATGTTTTATCACCAAAAAACACAACTAAATGGTTAATGAGCTCATCTTTTAAATATTTATTTTGGGCATTCCACCATGTATGTATGGTGGGCCCGAAGAGCTCCAATGTAATATCACTTAGATGTTTATAAAAAACATCATTTCCTACAAAATGATCATGGGATCATTAGTCTATAAAGAGTGATCAATAAGTAAATTTCAATTGGATTATATATAATAATAATTGAAACATTTTAAAGTACCTGAGACCTTCTCTATCTTTATGGGAATGAAATCCTCAGTCACCATAAATGTGACCGAAAATGTACCCATACTAGTAATACAAGAAGATCCAAGAAATGTTGCTTAAACATCACTAGTTCTAGTGGCCTTTGCATCCCCAGGTACATGTACTAACACATGTAGTGGCATGTGTTCATGGCTAGAGGGTGCACTACCGAATGCCTGCATGGTATGTGTTGTTGACATTTCAGTCGACAATATAGGCACAGATGATAGGGTCGGGTGATGTGATGTATGTGTAGGAATATCAGGATTGACACTTGTACCGACCCTTACTTCTCGGGCAACACTTGTAGTACTCTGATCATGGCCAACAACATGATGAGGACACAAATAATCTTATAAAAACAACACATATTTTAGTTCATGACATAAAGAGTACAAAATATAAAACCATAAATGAACTTATGTTATAATTAAAGATCTCATGGCAACTTACTTGCAAGTTTTGTGCTCTCGTAGATAATATTTTAACCCTTTCTCTTATCTCATCTATTTGAGGCACTATGAATACCAACTTAATTATTTCTTCATTGTATTATTTTGGGCCTTCCTCATCATATCCACGGGGTTTGTGAAAAATGTGATGCCATCATCGCATAATAGTGACTTCACCTCCATATGGATGCTCTCCTGTACTGCTAGTGCCTTTCCCCGATTGGCCTACTGCAACAAGAATATTAAAAAAATTATCAAAATTAACCCAATAAACTCATGAAAAAACATAATAATAAAACATTTTGCTCATATCTAATTTGTACAATTACAATGAGGTAAACCTATTGGGTAGAAGCACCTGAAGATGGACCACGATCTATGCTCTAGGCCAGAGCCTTCCTTGTGTGATCAATGTCCTGCTGTGACAAAAATTAAATATAAAAAAAATTACCGAAATGAAACCAATAGACTTACGAACAGAAACATAATAATAAAATGGTATATTGGAGTCATTAATTGGAGGTTGGATAAAATGGTATATAGGAAATACCACCCCCATATTAATTGTGTTTGTATCTAATAAATTCAAATTGTAATCGATTAGCAACTCTTTGCTTGTAGTTATTGATTTTATCGCACATATGAATACACAGTTTCCCTCTCGCGCCTCGAATATGCAATTGGGTTGCTTATTTGTTGACCCAGGTCATGTTCTATTTATAAACCCTTCAATATTCCCTGATGCTTTTGGCCTTCTGTCAATGTACCTAGCCACTCCTTTATTTTGATCCTTATCTTTTAGTTGTATATAATTTTTTGATAGTGCATACCTACGCATACTTCATGTATATCAAACCAGCTACATCCAATCTTTGTAACTATAATAGGGTCCACCATACTCCATCAATTCAGTAACTTTTTCATAACAAAGCTTTATGTCATCCATGAAAAATATGCCCAAACCATGTAATCACGATGGTGCTATGCGATATATCCTCTCATTGACACAAAGATCAATGTTTATTGGAGGAATTTCCTTGGGTACCCATTATTTCTATAGATTTGTGTACCTCAAGGGAACCTCGATGTCACCTATGCTCTCATCATCATAAGAACATGACCCCCCTTCAGCAAGAAAAAAATCCATGTATTTATGGAATTTTCTTCGAATCTTTTGACCTCTAGTTGATCTCCCTCTTTTCGACCTACTACATGTCTCACTTTCCTCTTCTCTTCTTGAATTTCCCTCGCTCGAGGAAGAAAAATTTGAAAAATACCTATTCAGTGGTACCTGCACTCATAAGGATGTGATCCCAGGGTGACATTATGATTAATCTATCATTTCGTCGCTAGAATTTGACAGGTTATAAGGTAATCAAGTCTTGATAGGTTGCAAGTTATTGTTACTACCATCCAAATGTGTCCATCACAAATCAAATCTACTTAATGTTTTAACTCCCAAACTTTGTAACAAGTGTTAAATGTGACTATGGTCCACCAGTTACACAACCAAGGCCTCAAATGTATTCTCTAATTTTAATCAAAGGACTTTTTCTCTTCATTCAAGTAAATAAACTTGAAGGGAAACACCACCAAGTGGTTTATTGGACACCTACATGACTAAAAATAGCAGAAAATTTTCATTTAGTTTTCATATGTCTAAGTGGTTAATGAGGAGGGAGTGTGTAATAGGCTTGGTAAAGTCATCATAAGTTTATGATTTGGCAATAAAAATTGCTTAAGTCATCTTAAATCTTCCTATGTCTAATTCCTAGGAGACTTTTGGTATGGTTTAAAGTAGGATGAGTGGTCACATCAATGTTCTAATTCTCTATGAAAAGGTTTCAACATCTTCAAATAGTGAAATTTATTGCTCATAGTCATTTGAAACAATAGCATTTTGATTATGTATGATGGTAGGATTTGATAACTTAAAATAATTGGCTACCCAACAAACTTAAAGTTAAAAGAAACTTTTTCAGTTTAAGGGGTTAGCACTTTCTTTCATCTTTGCATATTGGTTTGATGCTTCAAACAATGAATTTCTTATCCCACTTCTATGATATTTTATTCTCATACCATTGCAATTTTTGGAGGAGTTGATACCAAAATTTCATATCAAATACCACGTTCTTGAAGCAATTTTCTATGTTTTTACTATTTTTCTAAAGTTCTTTTCTATTGTATGGATTCATACAAGATTGAAATTCTCTAAGATCATTGGTGTAGATAAATATATGTGTTCCCTTTCATTTTCATTTGTTTTGAAGTGCTCAATCACTATTTTGTGGGAGAAAACAATCAAATATAGGGACTGCCCTATTTTGCCTATGTAAGGGTTTGAGGGCTAAATAGAAATGACATCCACCAATCCACCCACTATCTTAGAACTATAACTCTGTGGATTGGTTTGAATCATGGTATGGGTCTTCTAAAGAAAAAAACTTGGCATTGAATTGATGCCCTAGGGCTGATAGGGGCAATTTTTTGGGAATTTGTGGTTGTTAAGTCAGGGTTTATCAATTTTATGGATATCTTGGTATATTCATGGTGACACTATTTAATGGTCCAATCTCTACTTCGAAAAAAAAATATCTCTAACAACTCTAAGAGATATAATGGGATGACATTAAAGGAACCTTCATATGAAGGATCTTCTAATGAAGGACCTTTGAATTAAGGTCTTCATTTGAAGGTTCCTTTTATAAAGAATTTTGGACATGAAATATTTAAAATAAAAATACCTTCATTTGAAATTTTTGACATGGCATCATTTTTGAATGAAGGTTCTTCATTCAAAGGTCATGATGACATCACCTTCAAATGAAGGTTCTTCATTGAACTTGTATTTTGTAATTTTGAACGTGTGATAATAATTTAGGGTTAAAAATAAATCCATTTGAGCCTTTTATAAATGCAAGGACATTTGATACAATCATATGCCTTGTCAAAATTTTAACTTAATAGTAAGGGCATCATGAGTAGTTTGTTGGGCTCATTCAACAATCTTCAATACAAGGATTGAATTGGCTAGAATGTATCTACTATCAAGAAATCCAATTTGTTTACCTGTATGACTATATCTCAAGCAATAGGTTTAATTGTGATGGAAATGATATTGACAAGGATTTTGTAATATAGGTGTTGAGAAGCATAATTGGCCACCATCCCAGGAAATATTCTTCATTCTCACTTTTAGATGTTAAAATTTAACAATACCTTGATTGATGAAAGAGCCCAAAGAGCCTTTATCCATGGTATCCAAGTACACATATCAATAGTATTCTCTTATATGGTTGGACATGATTTAAATAACTTAGCTAGGAATTATTCATTTAACCTAAGTTTTTATCATAATGCCATCATTGGAAAATTATGATCAAATTCTTTTATTATGAAGAATTGGTCTATGTGCCTCTAGTAATCACTATAAATGTTTGTAAGGATAAAATGACTAATTGCATCAGGTAGGAGAGAATCAAATTTGAGTTCTTCAAATATTATATTCCTATATTCATAATTTTTAAGGGTTGTGTGTGGAGGAGGTTATCACTACCAAGAAGGGAGGAGACCTTTCCTTGCATATGTTTTTGGTGGAGGTATTAATGAAGAACTTTATGCCTCTATTTCCATTCATTAGATCTAGCTTAGCCTAGCATATACTTGGGATCCTTTGCCCCTATAAAATTTCATTTGTTTTATTTTATGTTATGTAAGCATAGTTCCATGCTATGTTGAAATATAAGAGGTGGATGAGGCCAAAAGGAAATAACCCTTTTTTAGTTGTACCTCCAAATTTTTTCTTATTATTTTATGTTTTTAGCAACTTTGTGGACATAAGATTTGAGGTAGGTCGTACAACAAAGAATAACATGTTCCCACCAACAACCAAGATATGGGTAGATTATGGGAGTTTTGCCAAGACTTGAGGCTGGTTGATAAAAATGTGAAAGACTAAGCTATTTTTTTTCCCTTATTTTATACCATTTTATGAGAATGGGGGTGCCAATGTACAATAATATCTTTGGAAACTAGGCATGAAAAATGTAGGTTAAAAAGAATGGGGATGGAAAACTTATAGTTGTTGTTGACCATTGGTCATCGATTTTCCTTGAGTTCCCTCAACCTCATCCTCAACGTTGGTATTGACCTTGTTTCCACTCCTCCATACTCTTCCTCGATGTTGGTATTGACCTTGTTTTCACTCCTCCATACTCTTCCTCGGTGCTAATATTGACCTTGTTTTCACTCCTTCAAACTCTTTTTCGGCATTGGTATTGACCTTGTTTCAACTCCAAACTCTTCCTCAATGCTGGTATTGAACTTGTTTTCACTCCTCCATACTCTTCCTCGGTGCTGGTATTGACCTTATTTTCACTCCTCCATACTCTTCCTCGATGCTAGTATTGACCTTGTTTTCACTCCTCCAAACTCTTCATCGATGTTGGTATTGACCTTGTTTTCACTCCTACATACTCTTCCTCGGCGCTGGTATTGACCTTGTTTTCACTCCTCCATACTCTTCCTTGGTGCTCGTATTGACCTTGTTTTCAATCCTCCATACTCTTCCTCTGTGCTGGTATTGACCTTGTTTTCACTCCTCCCAACTCTTCATCGGCACTGGTATTGACCTTGTTTTAACTCCAAACTCTTCCTCGACATTGGTATTGACCTTTTTTTCACTCCTCCAAATTCTTCCTCAGTGTTGGTATTGACCTTTTACTTCTCCAATTTGATGAGCTACAACCTAGTTTCGTTAGGTTTTAGAGTATGTTAATTAAATTTAAAATTATGGTGCCATTTAGAGTAGTGAATATAAAGCAAGCCAAGCCTATTATAGTTATGAGGGAATAATAAAACTCCTAGGATACTTTGTGAAACCATTTTCCTTGGTTAAAGGGAGGCCATAAAATATACCTTTGGATTTTTTCAATCTTCAAATATGAGGATTTGCAAGGTTCTTAGCAAGATGAGTAATGGAAATTTGTGCAACAAGAATTTTTGAACACACATGGAATCTCCTTGCCAAATAAATGGGCTTCATAATTTAATATGATAGTTTCTCTCAGCTCTAGAAATGATATGTTTCCTTAAAGAGGAAGGAGAAACCTAAAAGGTAAAAGATATGCTTAGGAAGCTCAACACTTCCTTATGATCAACCCCCTTCTATCCATAGGAATTGAACCAATTAGGCTTGGCTAAGAAGGATTTCATATAAAATTGAGTTTTATGCCACTATATATTTGACCTTAAAGCTTTCCAAAAAATATCTAGGCATTGAATATTCTAAATAATATCACATTTGTCCTCCAAGAGAGTGAGAAAGGAATCATTAGAAAAATGACCATTGAATAAATGGGCTATAGAGTTATGAAAAGTAGAACCTTTAATAAGGTTCCATGAAATACTATTATCCAAAAGACATCCAAAGGCTTGCACAAAAAAACACATATAAAGTAGGAGCTAAGGGGAAAACATGAAAAATTGAATGAAAACACCCAAAATCCTCAAATTTATGTCCATTCATGGTAATACAAGTATAACCATCATAATTTTTTTTTGAAAAAAGTAAAAAAAAATGAGGAACAAATCCTAGATGACATAACTAGTCCAATTCAACACCAGAGGTAGCAAGAGATTAATGAAATTACCACAAGTTTTAAGTAGAAGTAAACTGCCATTTTCAAGTACTAATGCTAGTTTGAAATTGTGACTAGCTAAATGGAAAGAAAATTAGAAAATTGTAACCAACATTTAAGTGGAAATAATTAAAAGTAACCACACTTTTTTCTTTTTTTAACCAATTTAAAAATTCAGCCAAAGGTGATAGTAAGAAAATTAAAATGCACCTTTATGAAATATTTAGTCTAAGAGCCAAATTTGGATGGAAAAGTTAGTAAGAAGTAGTGTCAAAAGTGGAAAATTAATCATGAAATCATGGCTAATAGAGCATACAAAATATATTGGAAAAGTCAAGAGAACTTATATCTGCACATAAAAACACTCAAAATAATAATTATATCATACAATTCATTTGGGAATATATTACAATATGGCTTTTACAAAGCCTTTCAAATATACCTTCCCATTTGAACTACTATCTTATAAGAATATAACTAATTATTTAATAACAAAAATAAACAAGTTAGTAAGCTGAATTTATTAATGTTAATCTTAATATTCCAACACCCTACCCTTAAGTTTTACATTCCACACAACAAAACATGTTGATTGAAACAAACAAATATATATAGGCTAAGCTAACATCATTTGATTTTTCTTTAAGTTCTCCCTCAAGAACATCATTGGCTCAAGTTATACAAGTCCACACTATGTGATCCTTTTTCTTACAATAATAACATTCATTTTTATTTTTTAATTATTATTACCTCATGAGTATAATACATTCTCATGTTGAGAATCAACTTTTAAATCTTTTCCATTGTTATTTTTTCTTCTCCTAATAGGGCCAAATTCAAATATCAGTTGTCAATCTTTCACTTCTGTCAGATAATCGTACGGTTGCCAAAACAAGCTGACATGATCTCCATCATGGAAGCAAGGGCCCGCCATATTATGAATCACCAAAGAAATCCACATGGCACTCGCCCGTGATATCGCGATCAATAAAGACCTCGCAAATTTTGATCACGCGATCGCAGGCAACCGTAGATTTCAACCATTGACAATCCTATTCACTCAACATAGTCGCTAGCCTTGTCACTAACCATCGAGCACCTTTTCCATCCAGATTATAACATTGCTATTGATTTGAAGCACATTCATCTTGTAACCACTTTAGTAACCTTCTATATAACATATTAAAACCCGACAGATTTATTAAATCACTTTCATCATCCCTTCGGCACTACCAGATGAGACACATGGCACTCGCCCATGATATCACAATCGGTTGAGACTCTATGGTGGGGTCATCGCGGGATGGAGGGGAATGATTGCGATCAAATGATGGTTGATCAACAGTCATTAAAAGTTATTCCCTGCACAATATAAAACATTTATTAATGGCATAAGGGGACATCACCTAGGCCGATGACAAACAATGGCTTAAGTTGTTTTTTAACATGGGAGCACATGGCCAACTTAGAATAGGGAAAAATAAAGTCAAGCGAAAGAATTAAAACATTAAATCAAAAGGGGCCCGACTTAGATGAAGTGATGGGCATAAGTTGTTTTAAAACCCCCTCTATAAAGTAACAACCAAATAGATCCCACCCAAGGCGTAAGATAAAACACTAGGGTTTTTCATGAAAACAAAAACAAAAACTTAGTGATAATAGATTTCCACAATCCATGAAGATTTGCTAAAAGTTTTTTTGGATTAGATTGTGTTTGTTTTTTTGCATCAACATTTCGGATCACACTCCATGATCCATCATCAAGAAATGAGAGAGCATAAGGAGTAAAATGAATAGTTGTAAACCAATAATTGAATAAAAAGGAAGAGGGAGGGGGCAAAGAAAGGTAGGCACAAGAACCAAGGATGGAGAGAAAGATGTAAAACAAAAAAAGATAAAGGAGTAAAAAATAAAACTAAAATCAAACGGAGGAGAAGCAAGCAAAAATAATACAAGAAAATTTAGAATTTTTAATACATAAGGAAAAAATAACAAGCAAATAAATAACCAAGGAGAAAAATTAAAAATGAAGTAAACATAAAGAGACAAACAAGAAAAAACTAAAATTGACAAAATCTAAAGAATGTAAAGCAAGCAAATTATAAATAAACAAGCAAATAAATAAAAATAAAAGAATGAAAATAAATATAACAAAATGAAGTAAAAATAAGACAAAAGATAGAAAAAACAAGAAAAAATCAAAACATAAAAGCAAGCCAAAAAATGAAACAAAACTACTAAAGAATAATAAATAAAGTAAAATAAAGAACACAAGCAAAGAATAAAAAACATTTAAATATCATTATCTATAAATTAGATGATTATTTATATAATTTATAAATAACCAAGAATTTAAAAATAGACAAATAATTTATAAACATATAGATTATAAATTATATGTTAATATATAGATTATAAATTGTATGATAACATATAGATTATAAATTGTATGTTAACATATAGATTATAAATTGTATGTTAAAATATAAATTATAAATTATATGTTACCACATAGATTATAAATTATATGTTAACACAAAAATCATAATTAAATGAAAAAATAATAAATTAAAAAAATATATATAAAAAATAAGAACGAAACATAAAATTTAATCAAGGAGACTTTCAAAATTAAATTAGAAGCTTAATTTTAAATAAATGTATAAAATAGAAATAAAAATAAATTGTAAATTATATGTAAATAAACATATAATTTAAAAAGACAAGATAAAAAATTAATAAAAGTAACAAATAAAATTAAATAAATAAACAAAAATAATAAATAAGCATAAAAGAAGTAAAAAACATGAAAATAATAAATTAAGAGAAAAACACAAATAAGTAAAATAGTATAATATAAATAAACAAAAATTAATAAAAAAAGTAACTAAATAAACATATAATTATAAGAATAAACAAAAATATAATAAAGGAAATGTAAATAAATGTATTGATAAAAAATAGTAAAAATTAAATGAACCAAAAAATAAAATATTAAAAATCCAAAGTTTAAAAGAAAAATATTTTATAAAAAACATAACAATAAATTAGGCATAAACAAACAAAAAATTAATAGGAATAAAATTTAAAAATAAACAAAAATTATTATAAATAACAAGAAAATAAACATATAATTTTAACAATAATCAAAATAAATTAGAAGAAAATAAATTATAATAGATAATATATAAAGAGAAAATAACCAAATAAGAAATATGTTTTAAATTATAACAAATTTAAAAGAGAATAAATTATAAAGAGACTATAAGTATATAAATTATAATTTATAAGTAAACATAAAATTTATAAATTATATATTTACATATAAATTATAAATAATTAATTAGAAAAAAAATTGTACGAAAAATATAAAATTACAAATAAGAATATATAAAAAATGCTAAAATTTAAAATAAATTAACAAGAAAATTGAAAAGAGATTAAAAACAAACAAAAAATTTAAAAGTAACAAATAAATAGCAATTGCACATTGGTGTGCAATGGGTACGCCGAAGAGGTGTGGAAGGTTAATTAGAGAAAAATTGGTCTATTTTTTATACATTTGTGTAGTACATGAGGTCACTTGGTAGGTTATTTAGCCAATGATATTTTTGTGCAAAAAATGTCTCAATGGAGAAATGATAAGTTCAAACCAACTATGCATCCACTTACAAAACCTCTTAATTAGGAACATAATCAAGCTCCATTACTTGAATCATATTAATTTTGCAATAGGAAGAGAGGAAGAGGGAGAGATAGGGATATAAAGAGGGAGAGAAAGAGGGGGGAGATCAAGAGAGGGGTAATGAGATGGAGATGGAGATGGAGATGGAGGAGGGGGATATGGAGAGAAGGAGAGTGGGAGAGAGAGAGAGAGAGTCTGAGAATGAGAGAGCGATATATAGAAAGATACATATAGAGATGGGAAGTGATATATAAAGAGAAGTAGAGTGAGGAAGATATATATGGTAGAGAGATGGAGAGATAATGAGATAGAGAAAGAGAGATAGATGAAATAAGAAATATGGAGAGATAGAGATAAAGGGGAAAAGAGATATAAATATAGAGTTCTAGGAAGAGTGAGAAGGAGAGAGACATGTCTAGAGATAGAGGGAGACAAATAAATAGGTAGGGGGTAGGGAGGGAGTGAGTGAGTGAGGGAGATATGGGGAGAGATAGAGAGAGGGGGGAAGAGAAAGGGAGAGAGATAGGTAGAGGAGGGATATGGAGAGGAGGGATATGGAGAGAGAGATATGGGGAGAGAGGAAGAGATAGATCAATAGATAGAGAGGAGAGAGGGAGTAATATAGATAGAGGGAGATATAGAGAGAGAGGGATAGGGAGAGATAGATAGATAGAAAGATAGATAGATAGATAGATAGATAGGGAGATGGAGGTAAAGATATAGGGATAGAAATAGATAGAGAGAGGAGTGAGAGATATAAATAAATAGAGATAGAGATATAGAGTGGGAGAGATGGAGTGAACAAAAGAGAGAGGTAGAGATAATGAGATATAGATAGAGAGGGGGGAGAGATAGGGAGATAGGGATAGAGGGGTCAAGAGTGAGAGAAAGAGAGAAGGAGAGAGGTAGAGAGGGGAAATAGAGAGTTTTTGTGTGTATGAGTGAAAGAGAGAGATATAGATGAAGATAGATATGTATAAATAGAGAGAGAAGGGAAGACAAAGATAGAAATATGGGAGAGAGAGTAAAACAAAGATATAAATCTCTCTCTTCTCTTTCTCTTCTCATCTCTTTCTCTCTCTAGAAATATGTCTATCTCTACCTCTCTCTCTCTCTCTCCATATATATACATATATCTACCTATCTCTCTCTATATATTCCCCTCTCTATCTTCTTACCCCTCCATCTCTCCCTCTCTCTCTCCCTTACTCTCTTTCAATATCCCTATTTATCTCCCCCTCCCTCTCTTTATCTCAATATCTCTACCTTTACATATCTTTGTTTCCTATTTCTCTTTATCTCTCTATCTCACTCTTTCTATGTGACTATATCTAATCAAAATTTAGTTTATGAATCTCTCTCTCTAACTTTTAATTTAGATTTTAGATTTTAGAATGATAAAGAGAGGAGTGAGAGATATAAATAAATAGAGAGATAGAGATATAGAGTGGGAGAGATGGGCTGAACAAAAGAGATAGGTAGAGATAATAAGACATAGATAGAGAGGGGGAGGGATGGGGAGATATGGATAGAGGGGTCAAGAGTGAGAGAAAGAGAGAGAGGGAGAGATATAGAGAAGGGGAATAGGGAGTGTTTGTGTATATGAGTGAAAGAGAGAGATATAGAAAGAGATAGATATGAATAAATAGAGAGAGAAGCATAGACAAAGATAGAGAGATATAGGGGAGAGAGAGGAAGATAAATTGAAAAATAATGAGAAACACAGAGATAGAGAGGAATACTGAGATATAAACATCTCTCTCTCTCTTTCTCTTCTCATCTCTTTCTCTCTATAAATATGTCTATCTCTACCTCTCTCTCCATATATATCCTTCTCTACCTCTCTCTCCATCTTTCTACCCCTCCATCTCTCTCTCTCTCTCTCTCTCTCTTTTGAAATCCCTATTTATCTCCCCCTCTCCCTCTTTTATCTCTGGATATCTCTACCTCTATATATATCTTTGTCTCCTATTTCTCTTTATCTCTCTCTCTTTCTATGTAACTATCTAATCAAAATTTAGTTTTGAATCTCCCTCTCTCTAACTTCTAATTTAGATTTTAGATTTATTTTATTATACAAATAAAAATAAAAATTAAAAATATAATTATTCTATAGTTGGTATGAGTTTTCCACAGTCCATAACGTTGCAGTATATAGCTTTTGGATTCAACTGTGTAAGTTTTTTTGTCGACGTTTCAGATCAC